>VZRO01008262.1:0-69448 GCA_013397915.1 Daphoenositta chrysoptera | reverse complement strand
TTTTTTTTTTTTTTTTTTCTGTTAGAGAATCAAGGCATTATTTTATTCTGGCCAGGATGTGCTACAGAAATCATTTCTTCCACACATTGCCCGGGTTGTGCAGAGAAAATCATTCCATTACACATGATCTTTACTACCTTTTTCACATATTTTGTACAGTCAAAACCCAGAGAGATTCACTGGTTCAATGCTCATTGGTCCCAAGTAGTGCAGTTCTAATTATTTGGGTTCCTGTTGGTTATCGATCCCTTCGCCTTCGATGTTAATTAGGTTCTCATTTTTCGTTCTCTTATCTCTCTTTTCCCAGAGCAGGTGTCTCGGACCATGCTGGGGTGATGTTTGGAGTTGATGTTCGTTAATGGTTGTTATCTTTTGTGTATCTTCTGTGCTACCTCCAGTCTGTTGAGATGTTCAGCTCATCAGGCTGAAATAATCTTTTGAAAAGAAATTTCAATTTCTTTCCCCCTGGGCAAAGGCGAACAAAACTTCTGACTGAAGTTAGATAAAATTTTTAAATTTTGTATCGTTTCCCGCAGTTGGCCTCGATGATCTTAGAGGTCTTTTCCAGCCTTAATGATTCTGTGATTCTGTTTTATGATTCCAAGTCCATAACTCAAAGTTGGCCGTCCTGAGAGACTGAACCAAGGCAGTTTTACCTGGGAGAGTATGAGGAGAAAAGTGTTTGCCTGTCATGAATCCATGGAACCATTCATAGCAGGACACTGAAGAATCTATGGTTCTAGAAACAAATCCAGCAGGTTTATAGAGTAAAAAAATCTGTTCATGGTGATTAAAAAATAAATTCACCCCCTCTGAGCAGAGCACACATTAGACTCATCCATCAGTGTGCCCATCATGGATCCAAATGAGGTTCCTTTACCTACAACTCTTTTGGTAGCAGAAATCTTAAAATCAGAAAATGATTAAGGTTGGAAAAATCTCTGAGATCATCAGTTCCAACTGCTAACCCAGCATTGCCAAGGCCACCACTGAACCGTGTCCCCAAAAGCCACATCCACACATCTTTAGAACATTTCTAGAGATGGTGAATTCAACACTTCCCTAGGAAGCCAGTTCCAATGCCTTTCAATTAAGAAATTTTCCCTAAAATCCAGTCTAAACCTCTGCTGGTTAATTTAATCCTATTGATGCCTTAGGTTTTAACTCTTATATTTTTCAAGTCTTGTGTTGCTTGGTGTGTAACTCTGAGGTGCCTTGTAGCCTGTGAGCTGCTGCTCTCTCATGCTGAGATGGACAGAACAAAACCTCTCTGGGTTTGCTCTCCAAGCACACCCAGACTGTCCTGGGCCCAAAAGCTTCTAAAGGGGGGTGAGCTGAGGGGAAATTACATCATTAACTAAAGTTTTAATTGGCAACTTTATGCTGATATGCAAATGGACCAAACCTATAAAGGTGTGGGGAACTCATTACTTGTCGTCCACCTTGGGGTCCATTTTTTGGATGTAGCCCTTGGCTTACCAGGGTGCACTTTGAAGGCCTTTCCAATAAATACCGACCTTTATTCCCTTATTATTGTCTAGGCTTCGTTTCTAGGTAGCCACTCAAGGCATCAGTTCTTTGGCACCCCAGATGGGACTGGTGTCTACAGAAGATTGTAGGTTCGACTCCTTCCTGCCTCGCCACAAGTCACGAGTTCCCCACACCTTTATAGGTTTGGTCCATTTGCATATCAGCATAAAGTTGCCAATTAAAACTTTAGTTAATGATGTAATTTCCCCTCAGCTCACCCCCCTTTAGAAGCTTTTGGGCCCAGGACAGTCTGGGTGTGCTTGGAGAGCAAACCCAGAGAGGTTTTGTTCTGTCCATCTCAGCATGAGAGAGCAGCAGCTCACAGGCTACAAGGGACCTCAGAGTTACACACCAAGCAACACAAGACTTGAAAAATATAAGAGTTAAAACCTAAGGCATCACTATCTGATTATTTGCTGTGCTCCTCATCTCCCCAGCGTGTGTCCTTAGCAGGGCTTTGGTCTGTGCTGCAGTTTAAATTCTAGACCAGAGTGTTTTCTTCTGGGAGGGCTTCATTTTGGGTGATGTTTTTATTAGTCTGTGCAGTTGTGTATAGATGTGTGAGAGTGGTGAGGAATTAATGAATTTTGGGATGTTTTATGGAAAAAAAATCCTGTCTCATGCACATCTCCCAAAAGCTGTAGCTCTCTCAGTCACCTCTAACCACACCAAAGGACCTGGTGCATTCTCCTGCCTGGGTTTATCACCTATTGGACTTTCCCTGGTGCACACTTGGTGTCTTCCAGTAATTTTTTTTTTTATTTGTTGAGGTGGTTGAGGGCACTTTCCCACTTTTCAGCCAGAACAGCTGGAGTGAGGTTGTTTGTAGCTGCAGTTTGTAGTAGCAGACACTCTCTTGTTTTCTGGGGCTCTGCAAAGCTGGTGAACCAGTAAGAAAAGAGTTTCCTGCAAGTCAGAAACTGATTCTCGAGACAAGAAAAGGTTAATTACCTCAGGAGGGAGAGAAGAGCCAGAGGAAATACTGCATGGACACCTAAGGATGCTTAAAGAGTTTTGAGAAAGGAAATCAGTAAGAAAAGAAGTCAGTGTTTGAAAGGAGGGGACACATCTCTGGCTTTTGGGATTATTCGTTCTCAAAGGAAACAAAAACAAGCCAAACAAGGAAAATGCCACGCCGAGATCACACATTGTTTTTAAGGACAGGCCCCTAGACATGATCCCCGCTGCTGAGCTGTGACCCAGCTCCCAATCAATCTCTCCTTCCTGAAATGTCACTAACCTGCACTTAAGTGCAATAAGCCTTCCCAGCCTAATTGAAATTCTGAGCCAGAGTCAGGAGACATTTGCTTCAAGTAGTGTTTTAATTGTCTGCTCCCCAGGCTGGTTACAGAATATTTTGCGCCTTGTATTATTCAGGGAGACACCAGAGCTCAACCTTTCCCTTCAGGCTCGTGCCCCTCCTGTCTTGGGTTGCTGTTCTGTTCTTTATTTGGCCTCTGCTCACGCATTACCTGCGTGGATCCTCGTGTGCCTGCTCAGCCAGGGATCAGAACCAGCCCATCTGCTTGGATGCAGCTTTTTGATTCCACTTTTTATCTAGAAATAGATAATTTCCGGGAGGCATCAGGCCGAAACCAGACCCCTGGGCTTCTGTAGCCTGGAGTTATCTTTTTTCCTGAGGTTTAAGATGTCTCCTTTTTCCCAAGCACTTGTCATTATAACTTTCCGTGCACCAGTTGCTGTAACCAGGAGATTATTCTGGCAGAGAGTGAAGGAAGACTCAGACTCCCTGTGGCCATTCCCTGTTCTCCCACAAGTGCTGCACTGAAGCCACGTCCAGAAACTTGTGCACAAAACCAGGTGGAAGTTATGGAAGTCACCACAAAACATTGGATAAGGCCGGGCATCCTCAAGAAGAGGTAAAATGAGCCTTAAAGACCTTCCTAATCTTCCTGGTCCTGTTGAACTCTCGTTGGCATTGGGTCAAATCCCAGTCTATGCTGCTCCAGGGGGCAGTTTGGAGGAGCTGCATGATCCATATCCTTGGGAGAGCCTTCCTGTTCTCCCCATGGAGGGGATCCTACAAATGCCCGACAAGGACTCAGCCATGCCATTATCTGTGGACCAGAATCAAACAGAAGAAAAACCTTTCTTACCTGTCTTACCTGTTTTATGTGGGCAGGTACCTGTCCAGAGAGGTGGGTTTGTTATGATCCCTTTCTGGATAAGGCTGTGGCTGTGGGATCTGGTGGGGTTTTTGGCTACAACAGGCTTAGTAAAAACCACAGGGCTGTTTCCAGCTGGGATCTATGTCTGCAGATCATGGCCACAAAGAGCAAAGTTGGTCTTTCCCACTTTCAGCACCTTCCTAGATCATCCTATTTCCCATCACCAGAGACACTCCCACCTTGGAAATCAGGCAGAGGGAAGATGACTCTTCTGAGGCCATGTGTGAGATTTCTGACAAGCCTGAGCAGACCTCCAGAGTCCTGTGATGCTGCAGGTCCTGCCCCTGCAGAGGACACAGCTCCTTGCACACCTTGGATGCCCTGGTTTCAGCTTGGTCTGTGAGGGACACCTGCAGGTCCTGTCCTGAGAGGGGACTGCCAAAGGGACAGCTGGACGTGGCTGTGAGTCAGCAGGAGCAGGAGAGGCACCTGGATAGAGCGAGTTCACCACCTGCCTGCAGCAGGCTGGGATGTTCCTTCTCCTTTTATGCAGCTCTGCCCTGTGGTTCCTGCTCCTTTTAACCACTCGTGGTTCTCTGCCACCTCTCATCCCTGATGAAAGAAAGATTTCTCTGACCAAAAAAACACCCTCGATGTCTAAGGAGGTCATTTGGTCTCCTTCCATAATCAACAGAGGGAAATGGGTATTTCTAGCAAGATGGTCAAATATAAAATCCGTATTTTCAGAGTTCTTGTTTTCCTCCTTTATTTATGAGGTGCCCAGGTGGACGGATCTGCACCACAGACCTCTAGAAGCACCTGGGCTGTTTGTTGCTCACCTGGCAATGCTCTGCAGGGGGGTCTGTGACCTCGCAGTGAGCTCAGAATACAGATCAGGCTGCTTTTCTCTTCCTCCCCTTCAAATCCTGCTCTGCGGGGAGAAGTGGCCCTCGTGAGGGGAGGAAATTGTGTTTAATGTGTAATTGATTCGGAGTTCCTCAGAGCTCTGTTCCCCTGTCAATGCCTGAACAACCCAGTGCTCCAGGCAGCAGAGGTGGAGACATGAGCTATGCCTGTTATTCATGGGCTTTGCACTCACTCTTCCTAATAAGATCAACTCACAGTCTCTCCATTTTCTTTTTTTTTCCTGCTAACAGTTTTTGGGTGTAGCTTCGCTGATTTCTCGCTCTCATTTCCACACATTCCCACGCTGCCTTTTGGGAAGGATTGTAAAAAAAAAACCCCAAGGGCTGATAACAATGTTGAATTTGACACATCTGGACAGCTTTAGGGGGTGAAGCCCCTTCCCATAATCTTTCCTCATAATCCAACTTTGCCAGCACCATTTCTTATGCTGAGCCCCACTTTGAAGTTCACACATGCTCTTAGGTCCCACCAGGAGACACCAAAACTGGCTCAGCCTCCAAATTTGGACCCTTTATTTTTGATATATAAAGTTAGACCACGTGAATACCACCCATGGAAAGTTTCTGGCAGTTTTGGTGGCAATAAATGGGCTGCTGTTCACCTTTAGCCTGTTTTATCCCAGGAAACCTCAACAGGAAGTGCAAGGAGCACTTTGCTAAGAAGAAATGGAGATGCACAGACACTTCCATCTATCAAGATGTGCTACCCAGGACAGAGTGGGCTTGAAAAGCAATTTTCACTTTAGGGATGGATAAAAGCCAAGTCCAGGTGTGCAGGGCTGAGATATTTGCTGGGGTGGCAGCTTGCACAGCTGGGAAGTGCTGGTGCTACTCCTGGTGCTTGGGTAATCCCTAAAAATATCTCACAGCTGTGTAAAATCCATGGATTGTGCCAGATCTACACTTGGTCCTGCTAAACAGCTCGGCCAGTAGATGTTGCTCTTGGCTCATACTGATGTGCTCAAAAAAAAAAAAAAAAAAAAAGATGTATCCAACCTGAGACATTTGGGAATCTCCATCCTTCACCAGCTTCCTGCTTTTGGCCTTCATGGGCCATCCCAGATGACCCCAGAGAAAAATGAAGTATGGCACAGCTTTTCAGACAGCAGTCACTGGTAATTAGTTGATAAAATTTGAGAGGTTGTTTGCCTTGTGTGAAGTGAGAATTGCTGGACAAGCAGTTGGTGTCTCTAGGGGAGGATGCATTCATAGAATCACTGAATGGTTTGGGTTGGGTGGGACCTTAAAAATCATCCAGTTCCACCCCTTTTGCATGGGACAGAGCCTTCCACTGTCCCAGGTTGCTCCAAGCCCTGTCCAGCTTGGCCTTGGACACTTCCAGGGGTGGGGCAGCCACAGCTTCTCTGGGCAACCTCTGCCAGGGCCTCAGCACACTCTGAGTGAAGAATTTCTTCTTAATATCCCATCTAAATCTCTCCTCTGTTACTTCAAAACCACTTCTGCTTGCCCTATCATTACCTGTCCATGTAAGAATTCACTCTTCCTCCTTCTTTAACCCTCTTTAATTACTGCAAGGCTGCAATGAGGTTATCCAAAAGGGATTTAGCCATGTTCCTCTTTTCATGGAGTGTTATGGGAAAGGGAGTCACCGGGTGCTCTGGGTCTCCATCCTGAATAGTCCTGGCAATCCAGGATAACCCAGCCACTCCTGAGTCCTCTGAGCACCAAAGGTGACAGAAGGGAAAGAGGAGACAGGGAAACCTTCCACTGATGCCATGATGATTTTTGGCCTTTTATTTTATACCCCTTTTATATACTTTTTCTGTATTCTTAGTGCTTCTAGCCCACATTCTTAGACCTGATATTTTGTGAAGCCCAGAGCCCAAAGCCCTTGGCAGCCTGGCAGTGAGGGGTCAGAGAGCCCCAGGCACCAAGGGCCTCTCCAGAACACATCCTGTACCCTGAGCTGGGCCCAGCCAGGGGAAGGTTCCTGGGGTTCCCTGGAGCCTCTCCCTGGGGAATCTTTGCTGGATGTGCTCATTTGTGAGGCCCAGGATGTGATCCCGAGTGCCTGTGGGTGTGCATTCCGTGTGCTCTGGGGCATTGCCCCTGGCTGGGCTGCACCTGAGGGGCCTGCAATAAATACCCAGGGAAAAAACACCTTTTTCCCTTCTAACCCTGTTTGGCTCTTCATTTTAAGACCAGGGAAAGGTCATTGCCACCATCTGTCTCCATCCTCTATTCTCGTGTGGATTAATTTCCAGTCAATCTGGGGAATGTGCTGGGAGGAAAACACCACCCTTGGTCCGCCCAGAACCTGCCTATTTGTTCACACAATCTTGTAGCTCAGGGATGTTTGTCTGCCTTCCCTCACAGAAAAAAAATAGCTAATGCACATGATGATTAGCAATTAAATAGGGTCAATAATTTGTAAAGTGGTCTGAATCTCTGTGTGTCTGTTAATAAACCCACTCTTGTCTCCCCTCTCCACACACACTCACCTCCCTCGCTCTGCAGCTCCAATCACAGCAGTAATTAGGCACAGCCTAATTCGGGCTCTCAGGATCAAGGGCTGTCTGTGACTGTTTTGCCCATGGAGTGCCAATCCCAGAACGAGTCTCATCTTACTCAAGGCCTCTTAACACTGCTGGAATATAAATGGCAAATAGGGACAACAGGAAAAGTCATTTACAAATTCCTGGGTAAATGCTGAGCCTTCCTGGCATCTCCTCCTCTGTGATGATTTAATCGCTCAATTCTCTGCCTTTCTTTTCTTAAGCAGGACCTCGGACTAAGGGAATTTCACATCAGATTTGTCTCCAGGAACAAAGGGGTTTAAACCTTTAAGACCTTGATCTCCCAGGGCTGAAGATTATGGGTATGAGGGACTGGATCAGCAGACTCAGGGTTAAGAAATACTCATGGAGATGCTTTCATTAGAGAAAAGGTTTTCTTTTAGTGGTGATTACAGGAGAAATCACCCCCTCAGGAGAGGGAGGCCTCACCTGTAGCAAGGTAATATCTGTTCTACATCAAGAGATTATAAAGAACAAGAGCTTAACTCCTGTTTAGTTTTCAAGCTAAAAACACAGGCTGAGACCACGATGCTGCTGCCTGCAGGACCACACGAATTCCATTTGGCATCTCCTCCTGCCACTCTGGGATTTTGAAGGGACAAAACAGACACGTGTGAATAATCCCCTCCCACCATTGATAGAAAAAGTGACGACTTTGGGAACGGTCGATTACAAATCAGGCTGAGAATTGCTTTGTTCATTCTAATCCGGGGTCTCTGAGGGATCTGTGAGCAAATTGCTGTGCCTGCAGTCTGTTTTATAGTGCTGCAGCTTCAGATTCCCAGCAACGATGCTATGGACTTACATACCACACCTTAATGTCAAAAGATCAATATTAACCTCGTCATTATAATGCTGGTAAAGGTTGATGGTATTGATTTCTTGTCCTTGATGCCAAGGCATGTTGGGCACCACGTGATGATTATCCCAGATGCAAAACTGCAGCTGCTGCCTCCTAAAACTCTCATTAAGCAACCTGAAAGCGGCTTCTCATTCGGGTGCCTCCAATGGTATCTCTGCCTTCTCCTTGGACTGAAGAAATTGGGGAATTTAGGATGATATTCTACACTCAGAGAGTGGTGAGGCCCTGGTATAGGATGCCCAGAGAAGCTGTGGCTGTCCCATCCCTGGAAGTGTTCAAATTCAGGTTGGATGAGGCTCTGAGCAACCTGGGAGAGTGGAAAGTGTCCCTGGCCACAGCAGGATGATCTTTAAGGTGCCTTCCAATACAAACCATTGAATGAATCTATGATTTTAAGATCCCAAACCCCACTGTGTTGGGAAGGGATTTCCCTTCTAGATGTGCTATCCCCAAAGCTGCTAAAAAAAATAAATATTTAACGGCATTCATTACCTCTGCAAAGAAAAATATCAGATTAAGTTGAAATCCTGAAAATTTTACTGAATCTTGCCTTGGCCTGGGTCTAGTGGGAGATGTCCCTGCCCACGGCAGGAGAGTTGGAACTCAGTGACCTTTAAGGTCCCTTCCAAACCAAACCATTTTATGATTCTGTGCTTTAACATCCCCCAATTTTTCCCTCATCTCTACCCAAGTGTTACACGAGCCAGCCCTTCTGGGTGTCCCCCTCTTAACGAGGGGACTTGGGAAGAGGCAGAGGCACAGAGACAAGGCTGAAACCTGCTCCCTTCTGCGATGGAGAGCACGAACAAGGTGTCAAGGGCAGAGCTGGGAACGGCAGCCTCTGCCCAGAGAGGCAGCCTGGACTTTCAACCTGCATCTTCCCATGCAGGTTGAAAGTACCTGATAGCTCAGGGGAGGAGAGGACACCGATGGGAGAAATGCCTGCTGACAACCTGCTTGTTCTGCATTGACAATGCCTGCTTGTTCCCCAGCCTTCCTCGGAGGTGACCACACAAAAAACACTTCCATGTGGTTTTCAGCTGCCTCCCTGGCAGAATCCACATCACTGCCATCTCTGTATGAAGATGGATTATCTGTGCCCATCAAAACAGCGTTAAATATTTGGTTTAATAGTGCCAAGGTGCTGCTTCAGCACTGGGCTGGAGTTTTGCTTTTCTGGCTCTACCTTGGGAGCAGTTCGTGGAGCCAGGAGTGCTGGGAGACACAAATTGTGTGGTGTCCCCATCAAAACTGCCCTGAGGGGAGACACTTGGCTTCTGGGTTGTCCCCCTGGATGATTTTCTCTCTGTCCTCTTGGAAGATGTTCACCTGAAGAGAGTTGAGCTTGTCTCAGTGCTGTAAAAACACCACGGGCGAGACTTTTAGCTTTACAACACCTCCCCAGTTCCTCCCACAGAAACAACAATGGCACAGCCCTGCCTTGCAGTGCTCTTGTCATGAGAAATATGCCACAGCTTGTGGGGGAGTGAGAAACTGCAGTCTTGGGGATCACAGGAATCCTTCAGGTGGAAATGCTGTGCAGGGAATAAGATGGAATTGCACAGGCCTGCAGAGTTCTGGGTGTTACAACATTTCATGGCGTTTATGGGTTTATGCAGTGTTCTGCAAGTGTTTTATAGGTGAAAGACAAGGTCCTTCAAGCCAGGAAAAGATGGAACAGAGAATCATTGAATCGTTTAAGCTGGAAAAACCCTCTAAGATCATGAAGTCCAGCCATTAACCCAGCACTGCCAAGCCCACCACTAAACCCCAAAAGATCTTTTAAAGACATGAAAGGAAATCTCACAAATGCTGTCCTTTGATTTCCTTTTATGAAAATAGATGGTGACCCTGGTATCAGGGAAGGTTTCCATCATCTTGGGCTGCACAATTAGATTTGAATGGGACACTAGCACGTGGCTGTGCTGATGTGTCCCCTCCGTGCTTTGCCCTGGGGTCTACAGCAACAAGAAGAAGCAAACGGTGAGTGAACCCAGCTCTGGTGTGATTTATACAACTTCAGAGAGGTTCAGGGCGGGGAAGCATTTCATTCCTCCCCGGTGGTGCAGGCTGGATTTCACTTCACAAGTCTGTTCTCTGATATTTTGCCTGCTCTGCTTTGAAACGAGTTAAGTGATTAGGCCTCTATGGCTTTCTTTTGGGAAGATTCTTCCAGGGTTTTATTTGATCTCCTGTTCCAGACTAAACATTCCCTTTCTCATTTCCCTGCCCACCTCCCCCACCATTTCCACATAAATAATCTCTCTTTATCCCTGGTGTTTCATTTACAGGGATTCATGTAATAAGCACAGCTTTATGCTGGGTTTCCTTGAAAGCTGCACACTGGCCTCATTTCCATCTTCCTTAAGTGAGATTTGTAGAGCAGAGGGAGATTGAAGCTGGTCCTAAATGTTTGTACAAATTTGACCTCGTTACCTCCATTTGCGAGGACTTGTGAATGCTGTGGGAATCAGTGTCAGCTTTGGCCACTCAGCAGCTTTGAAAAATGATTGTCATTTGTTTGGGTGCCCAGAAGTGAGTGACCTGAGCAGATTTTGGAAATTTTGGTGGTGGGAAATACCAGCTTGACCTCGAGCTGGCTGTGCCCTGACCACATCTCCACAAAGGAGAGTTATGGTGTTAAGGAAGGAAGAGGCCAAGCAACTGGGAAAGCAGCAGGAACCATCTTGTTGGCCAGATCAGGGTTTTTTTGGCCCAATATCCTTTCATTAGCAGTGGCTACCAAGGGAAAATAGAGGGACAAGACAAACATACAACATCCAGACAGCCTGAAAGGAGGTTGTGGCCAGGTGGGGCTCAACATCTCCCAGGCAACCACCAACAGGAAAAGAGAGAATGTGCCAGGAGAGGTTCATGTTGGACATCAGGAAGAATTTCTTCACTGAAAACGTTGTCAGCATTGGAATGGGCTGCCCAGGGAGGTGATGGATTCACCATCCCTGGAAATGTTCAAGAAATGATTGGACGTGGCACTGAGTGCTGTGGTTCGGTCAACAAGGTCAGAGGTTGGACTCGATGATCCTGAAGGTCCTTCCCAACTTTGTGCAACTCAGCAGCTTGAAGGCCAGGGAACTTCTGAACAAGAGCTGCTGGGTTTGTGTCTATTCCCGTTCATGGGTTTGTCTTCCATGCAGTTCCCCAGTTAAGTTTTATATTCATGGAAACTTTGGTGCCTTTTCTTGCTGTGAAAGCATCGCATTGTTTGACACCGCTCTGTGTCTGTAATTTATGTCCTTCACTGGTTTGGCTCCTGCCTCCTGCCAGTTTCGTTTGACACCCCTCAATCCCAGTACTGGAAAACTCAAGGAGCAGCCAGTCCCTGGCTACCTCGCCCTGGCAGCTCATGGACTTTCAATGCACGTTTATAATTTTTCTCTGCTCGCCCATCTCTTTTCATTGAGGAGAGTCAAACAATCGTGGAATGGTTTGGTTTGCAAGGGGTCTAAAAGATCACCTCGTTCCAACTCTCCTTTCTTGTTCAGGGACACCTTCCTCTATCCCAGGTTGTTCCAAGTCCCATCCAACCTGGCCTTGGACACTTCCAGGGATGGGGCAGCCACAGCTTCTCTGGAAAACCTGTGCCAAGGCCTCACAGTAAAGGATTCCTTCCTGGTACCTAATCTAAGTCTACCCTCTGTCAGCTTAAAACCATTCCCCCTTGTCCTATCATGGCATGTCCTTGCAAGGAATGATTTTGCTTTTTAGGGAGCTTGGGGCATCGTTTTTGCTATTAATGTGCACAGTCTGCAAAACAGCAGAGTTACACTGGATTTATTTTGGAAAGGGCAGAGGAGGAACTACTGGAGCAACTCACTTGTGCTGCTGTTGACTTTAATCTCATGGGGCACGAGGAGGGGACATCCTCCTGGAAGATTTCTCTCAATTTTTTCCACAGAAGGAACAAACTGAATGTGTGAATTTCCAGGGAACAATCCCTGGTTGGTGTAACAGAAGGATGTCTTCAAAATAGCCCCTTCTGGACTTGCTCTTTTCCAGCACAGTAGAAAGGAGAGATAAAGGAGCAGCTCCCTCACTTACCCCATTGTATAACAAATTTAGGATTCAGACGGTATAAGACAATCTCGCTCTCAATCTCCCTTCAGTATCCTTCCCCCTATTTGCATAAGAAATGACATTTTTTCCACTCATTTGCTAATTGAGATGATTCAGAAACGGTGATATAAATTCCACTACAAATATTCCCAGTGGCAGCACACAGTGCTGTGGAGGGGGTTTTTGCAGTCTGGACATGTTTTTCAGACACAAAATGCCCTGACCTGCCGAGTTGGAGACAGCTGCCAACAAGACATGTCTTCAGCTGGGGTCAGTGAGAGGCTAAATCCAAAAATGCAAAATCGGAGGTGGATGTGGAGTGTCAGCAAAGCCCCTTTTGCTGTGCTCTGTTGACTGTCTCGTGTTGATTCCCTGGTTTTTGCTGCTGTCACTGCCATCTAATTTAAGGGATTGCTGTTAAATTATAAGGCATGATTGACTGACTGGCATCTGAGACACATTGCAGCTGTCAGCCACGAAGATAAACTCCAGATCGGGATGCAAATCTTCCCAAAGATCAAGGGTGTTTGGACGAGGTGTCTAAGTGGAGTCCTCTCAGTTAATTTGCAGCAGGAAAGACCCATTCTTTCGGCATCTCTGCTTAAGATTCAGAATGAGAAATGCCAAATATGAGCTTGCTGGTTGATGTAAACCACCTTGGAATTTTCTCCATTTAACCGGAGAATTAGAATGCAGTGGGTCAGCCTTGCATGAAAAGTAATTTGTTTTAGCCCATGATCATGATAAGAACTGACTGAGAAGGATCAAAACCCTCTTTAGAATCTGGATTAAAGACCTCCCTGAATGACAGGCACTCAACCAGCCACGAGCCTCAGATGCAACAGCCACCTTTGCTAAAACACATTCTAGGAGCTTGGGCTGTTCTCCAAAAATAAAAAACGCGAGTTAAACCTGGCTGTGTGATCAAGGTGACAGCTGCTGGTTGTGATGGGAACCTCTGGAGCCGGAGGTGTGAGCCACAGCTCCTCCAGTTTCGGGGAATAAAGGGCAAAGTGAGAGAACTCTGTGGTTCTACGGGGCTGAGAAAAGTGCGAACAGGTTGGGTGCATGACCTTCAGAGGAGCCAGTGCCTTTGAAAAGCAAAATCCTTTATAGAGCAGTTGCAGCAGCCTCATTATTTCTGGATTGAGGACAGATGGCAACTCAACCCGCATCGACCAGCGGGAGCAGCAGCTTGCTGAGAAGGAAGGGGAAGGGGACTCCAGGGGTAACAGGGATTGTCTGCAGAGGGTCCCATTAACTCCATGGTGAGTCTGCACTGAGTTTCATGTGGAATCCTTGATATATCGAAAAATCTCCAGCCTCATGCTCAAATGGAAGGGGCAGAGCAAGGGATTGTGTGGTGGGCAAGTGGGGATGGACATTTTCTATAAGATGGGGAGACTGTGGGGGCTGTGTGAGCTCAACAGGCAGAGATTGAGGGGTGGACTGAGGGATGGGGCAGCTGTGCAGCCTCTGCAGGGACCACATCACACTCGTGTCTCTCCTGCAGCTTCTGCGTTGGGCTAAAAGCATCTGTGTGACACCACAGACATCGTAGATCGTTCCACAGCTACCACAGATCATTCCACAGCCATCGTAGGTCATTCTTTTCATAGAATCATGGAATCATTAAGGTTGGAAAAGACCTCTAAGGTCACCAAGCCCATCTGCCAATGTAGCACCCCCACCACGTTCATCACCACCATGTCCTCAAGTGCCACACCCACACCTTATCTGAACACTCACAGGGATGGTGACTCCACCTCTTACTTGGGTGGCCTGTTCCAATGCTGAACAAACCTTTCTGTGAAGAATTTTTCCAGAATATGTAATCTAAAACTCCCCCTGGCACATCTTGAGGCCATTTCATCCCATCACTTGGGAGAAGAGACTGACACCCACCTCACCACAAGCTCCTGTCAGGGAGTTGCAGAGAGAGATAAGGTCTCCCTTCAGCCTCCTTTTCTCCAGGCTGAGCCCCCCAGCTCCCTCAGCCACTCCTTTCCAGAAGCCAGATGCAGCAGTGGGCACAAGAACCCCGTGTTTTCCTCATGGCACAGCATTTCCCCCCCTCTGAACACTGGGATGGGAATAACTTCATATAATAGACCCTTAACCACTTGTTTACAGCTCCACTAAAAAAGACAAATCACTTGAAGCACTGAAGGACTAGACCCAGGAAAAGAAGGGGGATTTCAAAAGGTTTATCTGACAGCCAATAAACAAGATAAATAACATGCAGCATTTAATTTGTCAGGACCGTGGTACAACCTGATGATAAAAAAGGACTGCTCCATAAAGTGGGGAATACCTTTGTCCTGGCTGTAAATGCCTGGGTTGATTTACTAAGTGCCCTGGTACTTCTCTAGCTCCTCTATAGTACTCACAAATGGGATGGAAACTGAGGAATAAGGAGGGGAAGGAAGTTATCTGTGCTCAACCTCACAAACTGATCTCATTCCAGGAAAGGATTTGAGATCATGACAGTTTGTATCTTATTTTGACTGTTTCTCTTCATTGCTGAGGATAAGCAGAGTNCCCACAAGAAAGGTGGAGAGGGACTATTTACAAAGGTCTGGAGTGACAGGACAAGGGGAAATGTCTTCAAACTGAAAGAGAGAAGGTTTAGGTCAGATATTAGGGAGAAATTCTTCCCTGTGAGGGTGGTGAGACCCTGGCACAGGGTACCCAGAGAAGCTGTGGCTGCCCCATCCCTGGAAGTGCTCAAGGCCACGTTGGATGGGGATTGGAGCAACCTGGGACAGTGGAAAGGTGTCCCTGCCCATGGCAGGGGGTTGGAACAAGGTGATCTCTAAGGTCCCTTCCAGCCCAAACCATTCCATGATTCTGTGTTTCTGTGATTCTATGATTTAAGAAATCAAACACTGGCATCTTCAATATCCCTTATTCTTTCCTGTAGTGAGACCAGGCAGCATCTATTTCTATGTATATTTTAGGGGATCAATGCCATAACGGGTCATATCCCAAAATGCAGAACTGTTTGCATAATCCATCATCAAACTGGGGACACCACGACAGCCAATGACTCTGGGTCCATCTTTTGCTTACAAACACAATATAAAATAACTTCTAAAGACACTGGAGCAATTATGCATTTTATCTCAACAAAAAGCATCCCAAATAAATCACAATCCGAGCCAAGGCTTGCATGGAGCTGGTTTCTCCCTTCCCCAGCCTCACTCCTAATCTGCAAGGGAGTGAGACTAAAGAAAGGCATCCTGAAAAGGGCAAGCCAGGAGCTGATTAACTCCTAAACGTGTCTGGTTACAGATCTCCTATTGATCAGTTTGAGCCAGGTATCGGGATACCTCCCATTATGCCGATGGTTTCTCTTACAAATGAAACACAATCTGTCTCCCATCAGGAAATGGAAGAAAATCCTGCATTCCCATGCTGTTTAGAAAAGTGACCAGCACAGAAAGTGACTTTTGAGGGAAAGACAGTCTTTTTCAAGGTCAAATATTTGTTGTGTGCCAGTAACAACTCCATTTTCCACGCTGCTGCCAGGATCTGGGCACTTTGCTGGCAGGTTCACTGCCCTCCATTTCCATCCCACTGTTTTTCCATGTTATTCTCAGGATGAAGTATCTGGGCAGCTCCCATGGCCATCAGCAGTGGGGATGTTGCTGAGCCTGTGTTTATTTTCACTCTGAAGGGAAAAGTTAAAACACAGCCAGGCTGTTGGTAGCAGAGTATGAACTCGTGGGTTTCTGCTGTGGAGGTGGACGAGTATTTGCCCATCCCTGTGCAAGGGGGTGCTGATAATGTCCCTAAATTCTGATCTGGCACCTCGCTGGGCTCGTTTTTCCAGACAGGGCTGGTGTCCAGTCTAGGGCGTGTAGGGACCAGCAGAGCCCAGAGCTCAGAGTACAGCCACAATTTCCTCATAAATAGCAGTTCAGGGAGGCTGAGTCAGCTCAAGTGGATCATCTGCATCTCTGAATTCTCTGGCTGTTGGCAAGGGAGGAAAAAAAAAAGGGGGGGTTTATTTCATTTTTATTTTAAAAACCAAGATTTTTCCCAGTGTTTCCTGTCTTCAAAAAATCCCTGCATCTTTAGCTCGTTATCCTTATCTGTGCCTGAGCTCAGCACACAGCTGAATTCCCTGGACCCAAAACATCTCCAAGGGTAGCTGTGGGTAATGAGAGAATTCACAGCAGGAAAAGCAGCCACGTGAAAGCGGCCACCTCTGGGCTGAAGGGCCACCTCTGCTCCTCCCCATGAGGTGGACAAACGACAGAGCAGAACAGCCAAGCCAAGGCTGATTTCAGCAGATTTTGGATTGCTGCATGCGGCCGATGAGGAGCGAACTGACCACTGAGGGATGTGACAGCTTATCCATCACCTGAAAGGACTGGATAATCCCCTGCTGTCTTTTACAGCCCAAAACTCAGCCTTGCTGGGCTCCCCGCAGGCGTTTGGACTGTGGGAGGCGAGCCAGATTCAGATGGTCTTCACAGTCCATCCTGCCATCAGCATTTATGGACGTTCCACCAGGGCCAGTAGTTCTTGGCAGGAGGCTGGAAAGACACAGGGAGAAGGCTGCAGAGGCTCAGAATTTCCCTTTTTAAGCAGCAGGATCATGCCTGCAGCCGGGTGGATCCATCACTTTTCGGGGCTGTAGGTTGTGGTACGATGGGGAAAGCTGAGCGTTGCTGACACCAGCCCTGAGCATGGCTGGGGAGAGGAGCCAGAAATGCACCTTCATCTTCTGGTGCTCACAGGTGGCTCCTCGTGGGTTCTGCAGGGCTGGAGGAGGTGGAGGTGCTGGAGGAGAACGTCACTCCCGTGTTATTCCCCCGCCAAAGCTGTCCTTGAGAGCGGTGCCTCTCTGTGGCTGGTGGGGTCTGCAGTGTGGGGACAGGAAATCTCCTTTTTGGGGGAATATGGGTGGTAGAACCCTTATCCCTGCCCAGCTCTCTTCACCACACGTGTGTTTGTGTGGAGGCAGAAGGAGGAGACACACTGATGATGGATTTGTACCTTGAAGTGGTTTTTGCTTGTGTCTTCTGGGCTTAGAAGCCAACAGGACACAAAAGGGGCAGGGGGTTTTTGACAAGAGCTGTTTGCCACAGTGAGCACAGGAGGAGCAGGACGAGTTGGAGTCATAGAATACCCTGAGGTGGAAGGGACCCCCAAGGATCACTGAACTCCCAACTCCTGGCTCTGCACAGACAGCCCCAAAAACCCCACCGTGTGGCTGAGGGTGTTGTCCAACCACTTCTTAAACTCTGGAAATAGGAATAACTGAAGAGAAGTCAATGTAAAAGCAGGCAATGCTTCTCCCTTCTCCTTCTTGACTTTCTGGGCTACCCTGCAGTGTCCAGTCCCACCACTTTCAAAACCACCCCAGTTTCAGGTCCTGGCAGCTGCTCCACGGCAGGGCTCGCCTCATCTCCCTGAGCTCTCACCGAGGCTGACGGGGCTTTTCTGGATTTCGCCCAGGTGGTTGGAACTCGTGGTCGGCTTGGGGCGACTGCACCAAGGACTGCGGGGGCGGCCTGCAGACCCGCATGCGCTCCTGCAAGCCCCTTCCCAAGGAGGGCCTGGCCTGCGAGGGAGTCCTGGAGGAAGGACGGCTGTGCAATAGGAAGGCTTGCAATAGTAAGTGGAGGCATGTTCCCTTGCACGCGCGGGGCCGGGGCGCTCTGCCCGGGAGGAGGAGGTTGGCCCCATCCCCACCAAGGATGGAGGGTGCTCCAGAGGCTCGGGGGAGCTGCCCAAGGGCTGTGTTGGAGCAGCAGGCCCAGGGGAGCCTGAGGATTTGGCTGTGCATGGCCCTGCCCGTCCCTGCCTGTCTCGCATGCACGCGCTGGCACGGTCTTCCTACACCTTCCAGGCCTGCAGCCCAAAGAATTTATAGGAATCCGTAAGCAGCCTTGTACATCAGGTTTTTATACGCTGGTGGTAAATCTGCCGCGTCCTCAAGGGCATTTTTTTCAGTTCTCCCAAATAATTGAAGCTAAGAGGGATGTTAATCTTTCTTCTTCTTGGTTTAGTTCAAGAGCAGTGGCCCTTCCCTTTATTTTACAAATGGAAGCCCCCGGTGATAAGATGTGGAGAAAGATCTGGCTGTTAGACAGGGACTGAGTGATACAAAGGCTTCAGTGGGTGCTCCTCTCCATCTGTGCATCCTCTTTCCAGGTCCTCTTCTCCAGAGAACAGGGGGCAGAGTGCCCACACCAGTCAGATATTGATGGCTTGAGCTGGTGAACCTCCAGCGCTTTCATCCCCAGTTCTTCTTTTGCTTTAAGCCGAGTTGAGAGGGGGATGAAGAGGAAAAGCCAACTGCAGACACAACTCAGCTCAACAAATACGAGCAAATGGCTGATTATAATTATTCCCTTCTTTTTATTTCAAATTCAGAGTACAGAATGTTTGAATAACTCCTCTGACTAGTCAAATAACTAAGGAAAGTTCAACTGTCTTCAAAGGCTGGGAAGTATCTCCTGATAAGGGGAAGTTCAAATAAAGGGACATAAATATATCCCTCTAATAAGGGCTAAAATGATTTCATGCATTTTTTAACATTTCCATAAATTTAAAATATGTTGCAATTAGGCTTAGACTTTTCTTTTTTTTTTTTAAATGAAAGCTGGTGTATTGAATTCCATCTCCTTGACTCACAATTGCTAAATTCCCTTTGAGGTTTGCCCACACCAGGGATATTTAATCTGTGTCTCCCATGCTTGGTGGCGACTTTGTAGTCATGACTCAGCTTGTGGTGGGAAGAGTAGGAGTGCAAGGACCTGGAAGCTGGTCCTGAAAAAAAGTCCAGCTGTGGGATTGAGGTGTGCCTGAGTGGAGTTGGAGGAAGGGCCACGCTGCTCTAGGTGAACAATGTGTGAAGGAAGAAGGTAGAGATGGCACTGGGAGTGGGAGGGCAGGATTTGCAGGGCTGGTCATTCCTTGAACATGGGAACACACGGGACAACAGGAAAAAAAGCTCCTTCATGTGTCCCTCCTGTGCTGGATGAACTAGAGGGGACCCAGCTCCCCAGATTCTCTTAGCAGGACATCCTTCCTCATCCCTAGCCATCTTCCAAGCCCTCCATGGGACCTGCTTGATTCCTTTGCAGCCTTCTTGAAGTGGTGAGGGAGGGAAGACCCTGTTTTCCAGTGTGAGGACCCCTTTTCCAGTGTGAGAACCCTCTTTTCCAGGGTGAGGACCCTGTTTTCCAGACCCAGCCTCATCATCACTGAGCAAGGGGCATAACATCTTCCCTGGATCTTCCCCAGGGGCAAAACTTTGGTTCTTCTTCGTGGTGGATCTCCTGAGGTTGTGGTGGCAAGGAGTGGGATGGGGTGGAGAACCATGGAGACTGGGTTGGATTTCCATGAAGAATTAATTGGTTTTTACTCATTATTTACTTCACTTTTTCCAGAACACAACGTTCAGCAAAGCCAATCCTAAGTGCAAAAACCTGGAGGGGCTATGATTCAATAAATTATTTCACCCCTCTTCCTGTCCTTTTTCCATTGCATTCCCAGTCAATTCTTCCTCCAAACTGCAATGAGATTAGTTCAGCTCAGATTATTTGGGAAGAAGGAATTTTAAGCGAAGTAGAAAGTCCTAGTTTGGAAGGAGAGGCCATCCACAGAGTGGGGCAGCACAAACTGATTTATTCCATTGAAATAAATAAATAAATTCTGATTAATTGTCTCAAGACCCTCTTTGCAGACAAACTGCTGAGCCCCATTTTGAGGTTTTCATGCTGGAAAGGTTTTGTGGGGATATGTGAGCAATAAATCTTTCCAGAAGACTTCTCCATGCACATCTTGAGGTCTGTGTCCTGCTTCAAGATAAACCTTGTATCTTTCCATACCAAAACTGTTCACTTGGCTCTGAACTCGCCTCTCAGTGCATCTGTCCCTTGTTGCCTTTGCCCAAGGAGATGCACTTTTGACCCAAGAAGGATTTCTAATTTTCTTGCATCTTTTCCTTCTCTTTACTTTGATCTGCACCAAAACCTAAGAGGATTTAAAAGTAGAACAGAAATCCTGTTTTAAATGCGTCACTGTTATTTTCATATTGACTTTTGCTCATGGATTTGTTAGGGATGAGTAGAATGCTCGTTCTTCCCCTGGAACCGTTACTATTCTAAGTGTTCATTATGAGCTGTAGTTAAGGTTCTAATTATTTTTTTAATTAAAAGAAAAAAAACGAAGAAAATTTGAAAAAAAAAATACAGAGGAATTGGCCAAGAGAACAACTTTATCCTGAATTGTTCAGCATTTAAACAGCTTGTAACAATACCTGACCAGCTCTCCAGGTATTGTGGAATACCTGAGATCTTCATTTTTTAGTGGGAAAAAAAAGCAGGGAAAAGAATGTCCTTGAACAAAGGGCCATCTGTAATCCTAATAAAACAGCAGAGCAAACAGGGATGAGCACTCTGGTATTTCCCTCTTTGCTGTGGAGGTAAATAGAAACTTATCCACTGAGAAGAGGCTGGCCAAGAAAGTCAGGTTAAAATAACACGGACATCCCCACCACCTTCAAAACAAGGCTAAACCCTTCTCTTTTCTTTAACTTCTCCTTCCTCACTTCTGCCAAAGTGGCTCAGAAGCTGATGGGTGATTAGCAGGAGTGCTTTAGCTGTTTAATTGGATCTCCAGCCTCTGGGGCAGGTTCTCAAGTGCTGACACTCAGCTCCCTGGAGCTGCTGAGATGAAGTTCTGTGGAATACCTTTGAGGGTTTCATTGGTTGTTTTTTTATTTTGCCAGGCCATGGCAAATGTTTCAGAGCTGTCTTTTCACAGAACTCCTCTCCCAGGTGGACCTTCCCCAGGTCCTGCTGTTTTCCCCTTCCAGAGCTGCCCTGGGTGGGCCTTCAGCAGCTCTCAGCATGGAGGAGTGGGAATGGTAGGAAAAACCTCTCAGTGTTTCCAAAAGGTGCGACTTGTGCCAGCCTGGTCACCAAAATGGGGGTGTAGACAGAGCTGGGTCTGAACACATTATCTGGAGGCCACAGAGGTTGAAATCAGTGCACAGGGATGGCTGGATTGGCTGGAGGTACCATTTTTATGTGGTCTTTGTGTTTTCCCACTCATTTGGGCCCTCCTCTCTGCTGATTCATGTGATAGAGTCTCTTGCATGATGGTCTTCTGGCTAAATTTCCCAAATTGGATACACAATTGGATACACACCCAAACACAGCAGGAAGCAAGCCAGGTAAGTTTTCCACGGGCAAAACCAAAAGCTGTGAAACACTGAGGAAAAACTGTGTTGAAGGCTCATCCCAAACTGGGAAGAAGACTTTGTCTGGTGTAACAGCAGCTTGGCTTAGGCAGAGCCTTTATTTGTGGCAGCTCAAGAGATGTAATCTGAAGGAAAACATGAAGTTTTTGTTGTAATTCTGATTTTTCCTTGCTAAAGGACTTGGCGATATCCCCATCTCCAGCACAGACAGGGGGGGATTTCCTCCATCTCTTGGATTTGGGCAGAAGCTGCTGTTTTGTTGAGGGAGGGGGAAAAAAACTCCCAAATGTGCCTGCAGAGGAACTTCCCAGGTCCACCCACTGTTGGGTGGGATGGGAAGGGATGTGTTCCAGTGGCTCTTTTTGGCTGCAAGGCTCTTGAAGCTGGGTTTGCTCCCAACCTGGCAGGCAGAGGGTCCTCACAGGGAGCCTGGATGGACAACATCCAAACCAGAGGGGGAAATGTCCCAGCCCTGACCCCGGCGTGGGGATTCGGCAGTGCTGGGGAAATGTAGGAACAATCAGAGATGTGGGCAGCCTGCGTTTGTTCCTGGGGAGTGAGAGCCAGCAGAGGAGCCAGCTGAAATCCTGCCACCCCATCTGGCAGAAGCTGTGCAGAACCAACCTTGACACTTCTGGAAATGCAGATTGGGAAGGCACAGCTCCCCAGGGCTGGGAGAGGGGTGACTGCATCCTGACATCAGGTGCAGGAGGGTGACACTGGCACAGTCCTGCCCTTCCAGGCTGGATTTTCAGCATCCAGCAGGTTCAGGATGCAGCCCTTCAGCAGGGGTGTGAAGGAATGCATGTTCCACGTGACATTGCCTCAGTCTCGGTCTCTGCTGCCCCTGATTCTCATTTAAAAAAAACCAAAATTTGTGCTGCAACCAGGGAGCTGGAATATCCTGGGCTTGTGTGGGAGCATCTTCATTCCCTGCAGGCCAGGCTAGAATTTGCTGCAAGCTGGAAGAGCTCCTGTAGGTACCTGCTGCTGCTGCTGCTGCAGAGACTTTGCCCTGCCTATTTTTCTACTGGTGGCTCAGGCATTTCACATCTGAGAGTCACAGATCTCCCCCAGGGATGTTTTCACGAACCTCAGATGTTCAAATCAAAATGCTTTGGGTCATTTCCTTAGCTGGTGTAATTGCAATATATCCAGTGGCCTCCAAAGGGACCCTCTTCTCCATCCACTGAGGTTTTGGGGTTTAGGGGTTGTTGGTGATTCTGTGCTTTTCATTTTTACTCTTTAGCAGCTGACAGATGCCCCAAAACCTCTATGGCCACCACCTCTCCTTTCAGTTTTACTGCACTGAGATTCATTCACCCCATTTGAACGTTTTGGGTATTTTTTTTAATAATGCCTTTCCTCTCTTTGCTCTGGTTCATCCTTTCATCCCCACCATCCCACCTTGCCTAAATAATTTCCACAATCCTGCTATTTGCTCTGCCTCTCCTGTGTGGGGGACGAGCACAGAGTGTGGAGCTGTGGTGAGACATGTTTGGACGTTAAAACCTTGGCCCACAGCACTTCAAAGTCTCTGCCTTTATTTTATTTTTCCCTTGGTTGTGCTGCAAGGTGCTGTCTGACACATCGCATGTTCTCATCAGAAGTGTTGGTCACCTGCTTCCTATTCCCACTCCTGCCAGCACAGATCATCCTCCACATCCACATTCGAGCTGTGCTCTTTCAAAAATCTCATGTGTTTGCCTCTGCTTGCAACTGAAACGTCACTGTGTTGGTTCCAAGAGCATTATCCCTCTATTCCTCCTGTTAGCATTCCAAAGGTGCTTGGGTTTTTCTTGCCATCCTCACTGCATTTATCCAGCTGGGATGTAAATTGAGTCTAGGTCTCCTTGATCCTGGAATTACTCCTCTCCACTGACCCTGCTGTGGGGGAAAGGCTGCTGAAATCCAACCAGGTCACCACTGCCCTTAATATTTGACCTCCACCCCGTAAAATTCAAGTACCCACAGCAAAGCAGCACTTGCACCAACTTCCCCGAGTTCCTAAGGGACCTGGCGTCTCCCTGCTTTGTTTGGAACCAGGATGGATTTGTGCATCTCCCCAAGGAAACTGCCCAGGTTAAATCTCAGCTGTGCTCTGTGTTAAACGGAGACAAACTGGCTTCTCTCCTCTTCCTTTTCCAAAGGGGAGGAAGGCTTCCTGCGGGAGTGGAGCGACCCCGGCAGGGGGGAAGCTTGGGGGAGGCTGGAAGGGTCACTCATTCAGCCTCCAGGCCTGATTGGCTTTAATTAGCATGAGAAATAACAGTGCAGACTTGTCATAGCTGTCAAGGAGCAAAGGGAATCCTTCAGTCCCTCAAGGCTGGGCTAAGTCATCAGGAGATGTCAGCGACACCCAAATAATTGGTGAGAGGAGGTTCAGGGTGTTCGACTTGCAATTAAAACTTCTATTTTGCTCTTTTATCTTTCCTGCCCTCTGTCCTGCCTCCTACCTCTCTGTCCATCTGTGAACACCGTCTGCTTCTGGAATATTCAGTCCCAGGGTTTCCCTGTCACCTTTTTGCTCTGGGCAGGTGACAAAGCCATCCAAGCTCCACATCTGCTCCTTGATGCCCAGCCCCACTTTCTCCTCCCAGCCTAAAGAAGTCTGTGGGAAGCCCATGGGATGTGCTGCAGATGGAGATTTTGTGTGTTCTTGTGGTTTGTGGGATTTCGTGGAGAGGACTTAAATCGGAGCAGATGAAAGTGTGTGGGTACAACCAGGAAGGGGTGGTGGGGGCATGTGAGAAGTCCCAAATTTGGGAATAATTTAAGTTGTCTCCTTACAAACTCAAAAAGAGTATTGGGAAACTACTTAGAGCTAGTCTTTCTTGAACTGAATCTCCCACAGGAAAGTCCCATGATTTTTAGCTGTTAAAAACATAGGGTTTGAGACCTTTCTGTTCCAGGAAAGAGCCAGACAAAAACCAGGTGTTTGCCAATCTCAGGATGTTTGAGGTCCTGATGTCTGGCTGTGGGTATCTTTCCCCTGAGGATGGCAGGTGGGTGACTGCCCCATCCCATCCCATCTCCAGCCAGCAACCAGCCAGTGCTGGGAAGGTTTGGAGGAGTCCATGTGACAATTCCTAGACTCCTCAAGTTCTGCTTTCAGGCAACACTCATGGTAAATAATACAATTTCACAAACTCTCCCCTGATCCAAACTGCTGAACATAAAGCCTGGCTCCTGGCAGGGACTCTCTGAATCATTCCTCTGCCTCCTCTGCTTTCCCTTTTTGGATGGCAATAAAGACTCCTGCCACCACACTGAAGCTTCATTAACCTTTATTAGTTTTCTCAGGGTTCCGGGGTCAAATTTGTCACCATTTCATCTCTTGGCAGTTCATACTTCTCGAAAAGATGTCTGACTGTTTCACCTCCTTGGGGGAAAAGATCTTCTGTCTGGTACTTGCTGTTTGGAAACAAATTGGCTGCCAGATCACAGATTACTCGGGCTCAGCTCTGCTCTCTGCTATTCCATGTGACTCCAGTGGAGTCAGCTGAGCTCTCCTGATTTACAGCAGGCACTCCTGGTGGATGGGATTTGGTTGTTATTGCTGGGTTGTTTCCCTTTTTGCTAGGGAGGGTTGCAACATGCCCAATAATACAACAGAAATTTTAGTTTTCCCCTCCAGCCAGTTCAGGGCTGATCCACACGGGATGAAAATGGAAAGCTGGCAGAGCGTGGGCTCAGAAGGAACAGTTAAATGCCTTTGGTTTACAGTGGATGCATTATTTACCTTTGGAACTCAACACCCTGGGCTCCACTGGGAGATTTTCAGTAGGACACAAGGGTCAGGAGCTTGTCTCTCACTGAGATGGAAAAGTTCCCAGTTATAGCTCTGTTGGTACTTTGCTGATGCCAGAATTCCTTGTTGCTGGTGGCAGGGTACAGTCTGTGAAGGAGACATCCTATTGAGAGATCCCTTTCCTTTCCACCTGCCCTCCCCTGCCCGCTCCACTCAGCATTTCCTGGTTCCTCTACAGGGCATTTCTAGGCAGGTGCTGGTTGCAAGGCAGAATTTCTCACCAAAACCTTGGTGACACTGCCAGTCACCACCACAAATCTCAAAACACCGCTAGGGATGGTGGGATTCAGTGCCAGCACGTCTGAAAAGGATAAATCCTCCACGAGCGCAGCAAGGAGTGCAGACACCCTGGAAAACCACTGAAATTAATTAAAGACCAGACATACGGGATCATACTCGGCATGGTCCCAAGTCTCACTCAAAAAGAAAGGGTTGGACCACCAGCCAGACTCATCTTTCAGGCTGGCTGGTGCTGAAACCTCGGGGAAAGCTGGCGGCCAGGGGTGCTGGGGTTGGAAAGCAGGCGGTCACGTCAGGGGAAACGTCGCAGGTCGCTGTCGTTAATTCGTGTAACCTTTGTAGTGAAAGATCTTGCAGAGTGAACCAAGGTGTATTTACATGACCCATTACCTTGCCATAGCCAATGGACGCTATAATTCCAGAAGCCAATCGCTGAGGTCCACAGATAACAGAAAGCGAGAGGACCCTGACGAACTGCAGCACTACGGGTACCCTGCACCTCAAATAGGTAAGCTCTGACCTCCCACAGCGGCCTCTGGAGCTGGGACACTGCTCTGGTCACTGCACTGCCCAGCTGGGCTGGGCTCTCTGCACTGTTTCAATGACCCCCCTGCCCCCAACCATCTCCTTCCCCCCAGGTCAGTGTGGGCGACACTCCCCCCGTGTTGTCACGCGCTGAACAAAAGGTCATCGCCCCGTTCGTTCCCATCCCATCACCCCGCGGGGTTTTGTGTTGTCGCCATCGGCCGGAGAAGGCAAAAAGGGACAGACACAAAGCCCTGGCAAGAGCTTCCATCTCACAGAGCGCTTTCCCATCACCCTGCCTCCTTCTGAGTCACTGCTTTGTCTGAATTATGCAGCCACACGTGGTTCATGAAGCCAAAGCTGACCTTGCTGCAGTGCAGCCCCTTTGCTGATGTCCATGTCATGCCTTGCCATTGACCGTGAGAGAGGGTGAGCAGGGCTTGGTGGGGAGAGAGCAGGATTGATTTTCTCAGTCCCTAGGTCTTTATGCTGTGCAAGGACTTGTGTCTGGGAGGTTCTGCAGCAGGGCCTCCCACCCTTCTGCCACGGAAGGGGAATAATGTGTAGGAATATCAGACAGCGTGATCTGGGAAGATGGGAATGAATTGGACCTAGAGCCTGCACCAGGTCCGATCTGCACCATCCCTGGAAGTGTTCAAGGCTGGGTTGGATGGGATTTTGGGCAACCCGATCTTGTGGAAGGTGTCCCTGCCCATGGCAGGGGGGTTGGAAGTAGATGATCTTGAAGGTTCCTTCCAACCCAAACCATCCCGTGATTCTGTGATTCAGTCTGGAAGGGTTTTGTGCTCTCCTTTCACGGCCGTGTGTCGTGGCAGGATCTCGACACACCAGGGGTCTCAGGCAAAGCACGGTGTGCTGAACCTGGCTCAGGTTAAAATCTCTGCCCAGTGACCTCGCCAGCATTTCATGCTCTAGGAAGGCCTCAGAGAGGTGATTTGATTGTAAGTGAGAGAGGGGCACATCCTGGTGGTTACCTGTGCTCCTCCCAGCCCAGGAGGGCTTTGCCACTGAGCAGCATCAGGAGCCCGTGTGCTGCGGAGAGTCTGGGGGTGACTGGGCAACTGCTGGGGGTGTAGTTTTCAACACAAAGCAGGGGACAGCCTCAATTTCCTCTCTGCCCTGCTCCACTGCAGGATAGATCCCTGGAGTCTGGTAAAACCTGCAGAAGAGGGAGGGCATTTGCACTGCTATAACCTGGTAAAGCTGAGCTTAATCTCTCCGTCCAAATGCAGAGGAAAGGAAGGCACTTCAAGGCAGGCCCCTGTTGTTCCTCCTCTGCCTGGACCCAGGTGCTTCCCCAGAGCTCCTGTTCCAGCCTGTAACTCAGCCATCGGGTTTATAGTTTGGCATTTCTTCCTGCTGGGCAGGCGGGTGCTGGATCAGGGCTCAGTGACATCTCCGGGTCTGGGCTCAGTGACATCTCTGTGACCTCCCTGCCATCGTGGCCACCGCTGTAGCATGGCTGGCTTGGGCTGTGGCATCCCTGAGGGCAGCATGGGCTGGGAGATGTGCATTGTCCTGCTGCAAGCTTCCCACATCCCTGTCGCTGTCCCAGGAGCACCAAGTACAAGTTGATGAAGGAAATCAGGATGGAGGAGATGTGGAGACAGAAGGGACAGTCCAGCAAGGCATTAGAGGGAATTTTTAGCTGAGGATGCCAAAGCAAAGCCCACGTCTTCCCTATGGGCACAGTTTGTAGGGAATAAGACATTTCACTTCTGCTCAAGACCTGGAAAAAGATGAAATACAAAAATCATCTGATGGCAGCCATAGGGACTGGGGCTGAGGGGACAGCCCTGCCCAGCTGAAGAGCAGCATTTTCTCCTGCCAGCCCTTCACATCCCTGGTGCCCAGGTCCTGCTGGCCCCCAGGCTCTGGCAGGGCTGTGCTCTCAGCCAGGGTGCTGCTGGCTGCCCACGTGCCTCTCCCAGCAACAGCACAAGAGCCAGAGGCAGCCCAGCAGGTCCCTGGAATGGCTCAGCCCACAGGCTGCTTCCAGGAGGCCTCTGCCAGCAGCAGGGTGTGAGCAGAGAGGCGTCTTGCACTTGGGGAGATGTCAGACTGACAGAGCCCAGAACAGAAAGGGCTCCTGGCACAGGGATGTGCTGCTCCCTGAGTGCCCAGGGAAGAAGTCAGGGAGCAGCTGCAGGCACTGATGGGGACGCTGCAGCCAGGAGCTGGAATGATCCTGGATTGCAGAGCTGCATCCCCAGGGATTTACACCCAGCGGGTCTCGTTCTGCAGCAGCTGCTGGACCCTCTCCATCTGCTGCAGCCGTGTCTGTGGGAGCAGCAAGGGCCGTCTGCCCACTTCAAGTGGGGTGCTGAGCCCTGCAAAATCCTGTGGGACACTCCTGGTAATTCCTGAGCTAGTCTGGGGCATGGCAGGACTCATCAAAAGTCAGTCCTGCCGAGACAGCTGCCTGCAGGCACCAATGATGGTGTGGGGCAGGGCTTGGCCCCTTCTCCTCTGGGGGTGAAGACAAATTTGTCTGGAGCCCCTCGGCTATGAACACAGGCTGAAAGACTTTGGACTGTTCAGCCTGGAGAAGGGAAGGCTTTGGGGGGATCTTGGAGTCCCTTCCAGTGCCTCAACATTCTCCAAGAGAGCTGGAGAGGGACTTTGGACAAGGGCGTAAAGTGCCAGGACAAGGGGGAATGGATTTAAACTGAAGAAGGGTAGATTTAAATTCAACATTAGAACAAAAATCTTCATTATGAGGGTGGTGACGCCCTGGCACAGGTTGTCCAGAGAAGCTGTGGCTGCCCCATCCCTGGAGGTGTCCAAGGCCAGGCCGGATTGGGGTTTGGAGCAACCTGGGATAGTGGAAGGTGTCCCTGCCCATGGCAGGGGGTTGGAACCAGATGATCTTTAAGGTTCCTTCCAGCCCAAACCATTCCATGATTCTGTAATCTCTGGCAGGTCTAATTATAAAACAGCACTGAACAGGATTAGGCAGCTTTCAAACCCAGCCCGCATCTCAGACTTCTTGCCATTATATCAAGAAACAGAGTCAGAATCCACTTCTGGGATGAATAATCACAATATACTTCGCTCAGTAATTTGCATTTGCTGCCATTTGACCCACAGGAGTGCAGAAATTCTTCTCACTCATAGTTTGGATGATGAGCACTACTGTGCTTCTCTTGAGTAGAGAATGAATTTGTCTCATGCCTGAGAGTGTCTCAGAACTGGGTCTCGCTCGGTTTGAAAATTAGTTAAATTTGTGCAAGGTTTGAAACTAGGCTGGACGTAATGTCCCAGTGGACTGAGATAAATTGCTTGGTTCAGGATGACACCAAGCCCAAGGGAGTCACCAGCACTTAGAAAATAAACTGTATTATGGGTTTAAAAGCCAGGGATTCGCACAATGTGAGGGACGATAATTGAGGAGATTTACCTCCAAGCACGGCTATTTCTGCTGTGAAAGAGCAAAAGCCAGAAATAATAAAGAGGAGAGAGGCAGGAGGGGTGGAATTTGGTTCAAAGATGCCATTCATTCATCCAGTGACACAGAAACTCCTCTGAATACGGAGACTGCAAAACCCCAGCCGGGTCTGAGGGGAGGCTGGTGGCGTGGTGAGCTCCCCAAGCTGTGAGCTGCTGATGGAGGAGGCCCCTGTGTCTCCATCCCACCTCTCCCCTGTCCCACCTCTGGCCTCCCAGAAACATTTTGGGACCCAAACTTGGTGTGTTTAACTGCCAAAAATCCTCCAGCTGCCTGGCACTGAGAGGCTGGGAGGTGCTGGGTGCAGAACTGGGGAGGATGCTCAAGGTGGATGGGGAAGTGCAAAGGCATGGCTGGTTCATGGAGCATCCAAGCAGGCAAGGGAGCAGGAATGTTTGGGATCTGGGCCAAAGAGGGATCTTCTGGAGTCTGGGGCTCTGTGAATGGCAAATGCTGAAGTGATGGTACCATAAAAGTAATTTTCTGGTGGTCGACTTGGAGCATGGCAGGGCTCTGGGTCTGACAGAGCTGGTTGAGTTCCTGATTGGAAAGGCAGGAAAATTGCCATGGAAATGCAGATTTCTCTCTACCAGGAGATCTAATTCTTTTGAAACAGGATATGGGACTGATGCTTTCCTGAAGCCCCAAAGCCTCAAAACACACAAATGTCTCCTACACGTCCCGGGGAAAGACCAGTGGTCCATAACTTACATTTAACTGGGGCCAGCTGGGCAGGTTAATGAAGCAAAATGGTTTTGAGCAACTTTGGCTTAATGAACAACAGCAGTTACATCTCATGACAATCATTGCAATGGCACAGACGAGGTAGGGAGAGATTGATCCTCACCTCCACCTCTTCCTACGTCCAGATATTAAACAAAGGAGTGAAAGTCTGGGCATTTTACAGCAAGGGCAGGTCTTCCCCTACATATTTCCCCCTCAACACATATTAATTCAACAAACTCCAATCAGGGAGTGTATTTTTAATTCCCAGCTGCTGGAATGACAGGAGACATTCAAGGCAGGTGTGCTGAAAAGCATGACACAAACCAAACAGCACAGATAACTCCCAAAAATCCCAAAGAGCAGGTCGATGAGAGCCACAAACGCTGGAAATCCTGCATGAAATTTCACTGCATGTGGAAAACACTGGTAAACAAATATAAATAAATAAATAAATATACCACCTCAGGAAAAAGCCAGACATGCACCGTTTTAGGCCATATTGGGAAATTTGGTGGTCTCCTCCAGCCTTTACAGTCCTGACCACAGTTCCTGCTCTGATGTTTTCATGCAGGTGGTTTATGACCCTCACTGAGATCTCCAGCTGCAGGGTCTGGTTCCTGCTCCACGTTGCAGCTGGAAAATTTAACACAGCGTCCTCTGCCCAGCTTTCTCTGGGAATGGGGTGGTGGAGTGGGATAGCACATCCAAGTGCTGGCTGCTGGGCTGGATGATCGCATTTCCCTACTCCACCCAGTGCTGTGATACTTCTTATTACCCACAGTCTGACAAAAGCATCCATTTGGGATGAGACACGGGGCAGTCTGAGATTTTGAAGGATTAGTCACGAGAAGGGGTTGCCCCTCTGTTAGGCTGGTGTTTATTTTTTGCCATATGCCTGTGTTCTATACATACCAAATGTAAGATTCCAGGTTTATTTCGTGTAATTATTAGCAACCCGTGAAAAATCTGAAAACCCCAACAATGCATGGCTGAATTAAATGGAACAGAGCCAGCTTTTTTATTTTCATGTGGAGAAGGAAAGCATTTTGTCAAGGAATAGAATATTGCCTACAAAAATGAGTGGAAAACTGTCCTTTCCCTGCTCATTTCACACTTAGGGTGACTTATTTGGAGGCTGTGGCTGCTGAAACAGCCCCAGCAGGATTATTAGTGACAAAGGGAATACATCTCAGTGCTTTTCACTCCGATCAGTGGGATATTTTTAGTTGCTTTTCCAATGCTGCCCCATCAGATAAGCAGTTGATAGGGACTGTGTGATGGCCTGGAAGAGTCAGCCTGGTTCTGTGTCACGTGCTCACAGCAGATCTCCACAGGTTAAGGAGATGCTGAGAAAACTCTCTGGGATTTCACCAGCTGACCCTTCTTAGGCACCGTCACCTTCTACTTTGTCAGCTCCTCCTCTGCCAATCTGCACTGGCAGGGGCTGTGAGAAGGCAGGAAAAGGGGTTGAATCCTGAAAAGTGAACAATTTATGGATACATTTATCTGTCTAATCCCAGTTAGTACAATCTCTGGAGGAGGTTACCTATCCCAGCTCTCATGGTTCTGGAGAGGCTACACCACCTGCAGTGCTGGAGTTTGCTCTTCCCAGAGCCCTGATGCTGCCACAGCATCCTTCCTATATTTTTTTCTTATGCGTGTGTGTGTTACAGCTCTACAGAGTACCCAAAAAAACCCCTTTAGCCCATTCTCAACTCTCACATTTTCTCCCCGATGCCCTCACACCCTCCCACCCATCTTGTCACCCCGCCTGTAGGACACATTGCAGCCTCACAGATCTCACCACCGGCCAAGTGCAACTTGGGAATTTCTTCCCTGGAGATCCAAGGACGCCACATCCTCACCTTGTGCTCCAACCCCCACAGGTGACCCTGCAGCAGAGGAGTGGTCCCCGTGGAGCGTGTGCTCAACCACCTGCGGGGAGGGCTGGCAGACCAGGACCAGGTTCTGCGTTTCGTCTTCCTACAGCACCCAGTGCAGCGGCCCTCTCCGGGAGCAGAGGCAGTGCAACAACTCTGCCGTGTGCCCAGGTACTGGTGGGCAGCAGGGGAGGGACATGGGCAGCCTGGGCTATCTCCACTGGGATATTTCTGGGAGGCCCTGGCACAGGCTGCCCAGAGAAGCTGTGGCTGCCCATCCCTGGAAGTGTCCAAGACCAGCTTGGATGGGGCTCGGAGCAACCTGGGCTAGTGGAAAGGGGTTGGAATTAAAAGATCTTTCAGTTCCTTTCCAATCCCAACCATTCTATGATTCTGTAATTTTTGGAGGGAGATGTTTTTAGTTTGCTGTTCCTTCTCTTTATGCCTTAAGGCCTCATACAGGGACTCTTGCTAGACCAAGCACCACGAGATGGGCACCTGCTTTGCATGGTGTGGACAATTCCATGCTATCCAAAGTCCATGAACTCAGTACACCTGCAGGCAGGTGCCCTTTGGGGTGTTTCCAGGTCAGGAACAATCCTGATTAAAAAGGACATTCTGGGGAGCCTGGAGCCTATGAGAAAGGTGGAGAGGGATTTTTTACAGGAGCATGTAATGACAAGACAAAGGGGAATGGCTTCAAACTGAAAGAGAGTAGGTTTAGATGGGATATCAGGAAAAAATCTTTCCCTGTGAGGGTGGTGAGGCCCTGGCACAGGCTGCCCAGAGAAGCTGTGGCTGCCCCATCCCTGGAAGTGTCCAAGGCCAGGTTGGACAGGGCTTGGAAGCACCCTGGGATAGTGGAAGGTGTCCCTGCCTGTGGCAGGAATGAAATAATCTTTGAGGTCCCTTCCAACCTATTCTATGTTTCTATGATTATTTTGAAGAGTTAGGCTGTTAAACTTGGTGTATTACTCATTTCTCCTGATGAGCAACATCACTGTTCAGAAACAATTCTATGAGGGTGAAACCACCACCCGAGGTGAAATCACCATCTGTGTTCTTTCTGGTTATCTCTTATCACTCAAGATGCCAGGTGAGAATTAGTTTTGAACCCCCTTTCCTGACACTGCTAGCAACTGATGGAGGCATCAGTCACTGCTAGCAACTGATGGAGGACTGGAAAAGTCCCTGCCTTTTTTTGGTTTCTTCTTTTTGGGTTTCTTGTTTTCCTGAAGCATTATTGATCTGGCATTAGGTTCTCTGGTAAAGCTGGAAGGGATGAAGTCCCTTAAGAGAGATCAGTGCATTCTTATAACATTTGGCCTCTGGAGATTACAGTGACTAAAATTCCACAAATAACTTGGCCAGATTAGATTAGATTAGATTGGAGAAGATTAGATTAATATAGATTAAAAGGCTAATTAGATTAGATTAAAATCGATTAGATGTCTAATTCCAGGAGCTACCAGAGTTGGCTTGAGCTCTCTTAGAGGATGTTGCCCATTCCATTTTACTCTTTGGAGTCTCCTTATCTTTGCCTCTGAGGTGTCACTGACCTATAAGAGTAATCAGTAGACAGACTACATCTTTTCTGAAAGCCTTAAAATATTGCAGTCTTTGAGGATTCGATGAAAAAATGTTGGGAGGGAGAGAAAAAAGGGCAAGAAACTACAAAATGATGGTGATGATGCTTCCCTAAGGGTAGTGGGGTTTTATTCCTTTCTAGCTAAATACATCTTTTGCTTAAAAAATGCCATGTTGGCTCAAAAATCTGAAAAATTAAGGTCAACTAAAAGTACATTGCGGTTTATTTCAAAGACTGGAAAGCAGCAGACACTTGGTGTCGATATCAAAGCATAAAAATCACTTGATGTTCCTCTTGCACATTTTGGGTTGGTTTGTTCTCCAACTTCCCACACGCCGCTCGCTCCGGGCGGGAAGAAGCTGTGCCCTGTGGGCTCCCTCACTTCCTCAGACCTCCTCTGGAAAAGAAAATCCACTTCTTCTGCTTCCCTTGCAGTGCACGGCACCTGGGACGAGTGGTCTCCGTGGAGCCTGTGCTCCTCCACGTGTGGGAGAGGCTACAGGGATCGGACCCGCACCTGCAAACCGCCCCAGTTCGGGGGCAACCCCTGCGAGGGCCCCGAGAAGCAAACCAAGTTCTGCAACATCGCCCTCTGCCCAGGTAGGGACAGCCACAGATCTGAGACCCCCCCTCCAGCAGGACTCCACAGATCAGTTTCCCTCACGGGGCTCGTCAAGGGCCGTGGCTGACTCCAGGGAAATTCTGAACCACCCCAAGGAGGATCCTGAGCAGAGGACGCATTGAAAAGGCATCCCTGAGGTGCTTTCTGGGGTTGTTCAGCTCAGAGGTGTCCCAGGTTTGGGTTTGCCCTGTGTGATCTCTTGCAGAGGACACCTTACAAGGGTTGGATCCGGCTGCCATCTGAGACTCCAAGACCATCTTGAGCTTCTCCTCTGTTCTCCCCATTGAATGGTTTAAAGTTATTTTGCCTGACTGGGTTCATTGTGCTGGAATTAATTAATTAATAGTTTTACTTGTCTGTGCATTAATTCAATATACATGCAATATCATTTTCTCTGTGGTTGATCCTGCTCTGGGTGGTGAGATGGACTAAGAGACTCCTGATAGCTTTCCATGACAAATTTAATCTTTTCACCTTTTCCCTACCCCTAAATTTCACTTCCAAATGCCTCTCCTTGAGTTTTGCTTTGAAATATCACAAAGAAGCTCAAGATGGAATTACTTTTACCACCTGGAAATCCACTTATGCTCCAGAGGCTTCTTTCCCCTGACAGGCCCTAGGTTAATAGGCCCCCCTTAATTTAACTCTGGGTGTCCTGGTGAACATGATCAGTACACAGGGGAGCTCCCCAAAACTCCCTCCCTATCCCTGGATAATGTCGACTGACATTTTTCCAGTTTAATGAGAATCATTATGAGACATTATTATGTCCCCGGAGGAGGAGAGGGATTGTGGGAGGGATGAGAACTTTGTGAAAACAGTGAGAAGCCTCCTGGCATTTCCCATCGAGTTTTCACTCCAAGTAACTATCCTCGGATATTTGGCCGCTGTCCAGAAGACTCCACTTGGAATAAGAACCTCCCAGACACCAAATTGACTCTGTCATAAAAAAGACAAATTTAAGAAGTCAGAGCTGGCATTGCTTGGGCAATAAAGCATACCCTGAGTTAACATTGATCCATAATTAATTTAAATACAAATAAATACGCGCCCGAAACCGCGGCGGAAAAGACAAGCAGCCCAACTGCAGGGCTTCAGCTCCAATTAGTGCCACAAAGGCAATCAGCAGCTTGGCAGCGCCAAATGAGAGCGGCGTTGGGGGATCACTGAAGCACAACAATGGGCGTTTGACACCCCAGACACTCGCAGTGTTCATCACCACCCTGCTCCCAGGATTTATTGCTACAGCTGATAAAAATGCTCTGCTGCAGGGACAACAGAGCCTTTGTTCCTCGGGAGATGCGGATGCCACAGGCTGAGCCCCAGGTCCTTGGAAGAGGAAAAAGGAGGAAGACAATGCCTGTCTCCTCATGGGTTCCACCAGAAAATGGACATTTTTGATAGACCCCCAGTGTGGTGTAATCGTGGCAGCAAACAGTCCTTGGCTGTGGCTGTGATGGGAACCCTCAGCACCTTGACCAAGAGACATCTTTGCACCTGTGCAAGTGGCTGGAGGGACAACACAGCCACCTTTGTTTCTCCTTGTTTTAAAACGTTCCCGAAATTACAGCCAATGAATAAATACAAGGAAATTACCTGTTCTAAATTCCTTACTGAACGACCAAATTATGGATTTGGATGTTTTATTTTCCTGCCTCCAAATGATTGCAGTTCTGAGAAGCTGCCAATCACCAGCAGTAGGGAGGGTGTTGGAAAAATTCTGCTTTTATTTGATAAATGCTATTTTTCGGGTAAATGTCACATTTAATGTGGGAAATGCAATCTCACTTTTCCAACGTAGGGGAATGTTAATGAAGGATGGACACCATCATTTTTAGGAAGAAATTCTTCCCTGTGAAGGTAGCGAGGCCCTGGCACAGGATGCCCAGAGAAGCTGTGGCTGCTCCATCCCTGGAAATATTTAAGGCCAGGTTGGACGGGGCTTGGAGAAACCTGGAATAGTGGAAATGTCCCTGCCCGTGGCAGGGAAGTAGAATTAAATGATCTTTACCTTTCCAATCCAAACCATCCTGTCATTCTGTGATTTTATGATCAGTTAATGCAAACTTAACAGCATAACCTGCAGTCAGAAAAGCCACGCTGATTTGTACCAGGTGGGATGTAGTTTGTGGAGTTTTGGATCATTTCCAGAAAACAGCCACCTGTCAAACACCACGTTTTTCATTTCCCCTCTTTGGGATTGATAGGCACTGGCACGAAGCCTTGAATTTATGCACAATAAAAACATACTTTTTTGGATTGTTAAAAACACGCACCTTTTGGAATTACCTTCATGCCTGCCTGATTTTGCACACCTTGTGATCCCCTTTGAGTTAACAGTTGCTCATTTGGATGTTTTTAACACTTTTTTTTACAGAGTTTGCAAACAAAAAGCTGCTCAACTGCAATGGGGATTACACAGGGCTGATGAATTCCTTGCAGATTACACGGGGGACCAGTTGGCATTTATTTTTCTTGGATGGACAAGCAAAGCCAAAAAACAAAATGAGCTGCAATGTGATTTGAGCCAGAATTCAGACTTTTCAGGGATTCAAGTTGTTTTTCCCGAGTGAGATCTAGCAGCTAATTAGATCTAAACAGAGCATGGTGACCACTGTTAATGAGAAAAACGCTCCAGGAAGAGCAGGCTGGGTGATGGATCTGTTGATCAGGGACCAATTAGGGTGCAACTGCCACACTTGGGATTGCCTCAGTCCATACCATGATAATAAGATGTGTTCCTATCTCTCTCCAACCCCGTCCCTGTCATACCCTCCCTTGTCCCTCCTTCCTCTGTTTAATTATCAAAGACACTGCTGGGTAGAAACATCTCCAGCCTGTCAGAGTTAATTCAGCTGTGAGAGGAGTACATTGACCACACACACTCGCCCTGTTCCTGCTCTTCTGCTGGAGCACACCTTTGCTCCCACACTTCCCAGCCAGCAGGGATGGTGGATTCCTGTCAATAACACTGTGGTTGGAGATTCTGGGTGTGCTTTAATGAAAAACAGAGTATTTGCATGCTTGAGAAAATCCATGCTCTGCAGATTCTTGCACTACTTTGCTGAAAAATGGGTTCCTCAAAAAAGTGCTGATGGCCCCAAATGGGAAATGTCACGGCGATGTACTGATCCCTTCAAAGTGTTCAGTGATAGCATGAGCCACGTCTTTTGGTGTGATGTTATGTTGTGATTAGCAGCGTTATTAGTTTGGACTTTCATGCTGGAATGTGCAATATCAGTAATTCCAACTTCTATGGTGTTATGTAGAGTGTGGAACATAAAAATTGAAAGGTTACCGCGCTTGCATCCTGCTGGAGGATGCAGAGGGTCCCAAAAATCCCTGTTGCCACAGTTGCCCAAACTTTTTTGGATGCTCTGTCCCCTCTCCCAGTCTCGTGACTCTTTACCCTCCCCGCCTCAGTCCCTGGTAGACAAAGGTCGGAGGCTCTTTCCACGTGCCTCCTTTCCAGAGGGAAAGATTTTCACATTCCGCTCGTTTTCTTTCTTTGGGCCACTCAGTGGACGGCAACTGGAACGAGTGGTCGAGCTGGAGCTCGTGCTCCGCCTCCTGCTCCAACGGGACCCAGCAGCGGACGCGGGAGTGCAACGGGCCGTCCTACGGCGGGGCCGAGTGCCAGGGACACTGGGTGGAGACCCGCGACTGCTTCCTGCGCCAGTGCCCAGGTGGGTGAGCGACGACTCCTTCTTTCTCTTGGGCCACCTCGCCCTGCAGTCCCTGTAAAGTGTTTCTTTGGGGAAGACTTGCGCCCTTTTTGGTGCAGTAAAAAGGAGGTTTAGGGTCATTCCAACTGACTGCGCCGGCCAGAATCCAGCGCTGGCAAATGTTTCAGGAGACCCCAGAGAGGTGAGTGATTGCCCACAGAGAATGTGTGTTTCTAACCTTAGATTTCAGCTTTTCAGCATGAGCTTAAAAAACCTGCAAGAAAATATCAATGAAACCCTTCCCTTGCCTCCACAAGGCTTCAACTTCCCTCCTCTTTTAGTTTTGTTCCTCTCCTCCCACCATTTAAACGTTCCCAGTCATATTCGATGCAAACAGGGAATCCTCCATTGTATCTCATCTTTAAACCTTATCAGTGAGAAGGTCTGGCACAGTAAAGCCTTTGTTCACGTCTGTGTAAGACTTGTCGCTTACTTGACTCATCTGTGACTTAAAATAATAATAATGACAGCAATAATAGTAATAATAATAACAACAGTAATAACAATAGTAGTAGTAGTAATAATAATAACAATAATAATAATTCCTACTGCAATTCATCCTGGTCTACCTATTTCCTCAGGGAACCCCTTTACTCTCTGGTAGCACCATTATCCGCAGTATTTAACACAGGTATTGGATTTTCCTACGTGGTCTCAAATAGCTTTTGATATTTTGGGTATCTCACTCCTTCTTTGCAATTTATGGAGATCTTCAAAGACAAAAAGGGGCTTCAAAACTCTTTTTTAGATGACCATGTCCCACTCATTTCAGAGCTGTCTGTCAAAGCAACTCAGGTCATACTTTTCCAGTGCACAAAATGTCACTAAATAAAGCACCATAACCTGGTGCTGCCCCTCTTCTTTGGTAATTTTTGTCTACTTCTTGGAGAAGATGTGCATCTCCCACCCTCCCAAAAAGAATTATTCAACCTAAGATGATGTGATAACTCAAAATTAAAGCCCAAATAGTCAAGAGCAGACTTGGGTCTTGTTCTAGTTCTGTCACCGAGTTGTTGTGGTGCAGCAGAGGAGAACATTTCCCTACCTTGCAGGTTGTGAGGGCTAATCAACATTTTTATGGTGCTTTGATAAATGCCATTGTTAACGTAAAAGAAGCAGCATTTTTATAAATGTCACTGTTAACGTAAAAGAAGTCACATTTCCACTGAATCTGGGAAGATGTTGGGTGAAGACACAGTGGAATGAGGCAACACCCCAAACCTCTTTCCAAGGCACATGAAGCTCCAGTGCAATGGAAACAGCTGGAGGGAGGTTTATTTGATGTTTCTTCATGGTTTTTTGCCCAAGGGCTCTGCTGCACTCTCTAACTCCCTGAGTCAGACCTTCTCTGGGAAGGTCTATTTTCACACATGCATTGTACATTCCCAAGGAACTCCAGATATGGAATTGGCCTGGCAGATGTGGCTGCCAGGTTGAATCCCTGCCCATGGGAACAGCGTTCAGGAGCACATCCCCAAATCTCAGCCTGAGGAGAGATATAGGGCTGCTTTTGCAGAGCATGAAGAGGCTGAGGAGGAACACAAAAACACCGTTGGACTGAGGGGATGGGAATGGGAACACTCTGATTTAACGTCAGTTGAGGATCAAAGAAAGATCCAAGGCAGGAGACCTCCCTTCCTACCAAACCCTGCCCTACTCACCCTTTGTTCCTCTGCTCACCTTGGGATGTTCCTCTTCTCCCCTTGGGACCTTGACTCCTTCTGTTGCAGATGATGTTTGGGCCCTAACAGGCTGTTTCTCTCCTCTTTTGTTTTCATTTCCAGTGGATGGGAAGTGGCAGGCCTGGGGAGTGTGGGGCAGCTGCACTGCCACATGTGGAGGTGGCACTCAGAGACGTGACCGGGTGTGCTACGGCCCCTTCTTCGGTGGAGAGACTTGCCAGGGTCCCAAGGAGGAGTACAAGCAGTGCAATGACAGGAAGTGTCCTGGTAGGTCCCCCAGACCCCTCGTGCTTTCCTTTGAATCAGGCCTAATTTTGGAATTTTGGATTTTGGGAATGGCTCCCATGTCCTGGGTCAGAGATCTGAACGCTACAAAGGGTTGTAATCTAATAAAACCCTACCCATGATCCAGGTACAAGGTACAAGGTCTTGATTTAACTGTTGCAGAATCCAGTGCAACCATGTTGGCTTCAGGGAATATCAATCCCACCAGTCTTGCCTTGGTGGTTTCATCTTCTTATTGCCATAGAGTTACAAGTGGAAAAGAGGAACTGTTTGGTAGCAAAAACTGATATCAGGGTCTCAAGTCCAAGAAGTTGTTGAGGACTGAGGATGCTGCGATGGTTTCCCACCCTTTACCTCAAGGAAACCTGCACACCCCTGGAAATTTTTTTAAAAAAAGATGTGTCTGCGTCTGTCAGAGCTTTACCCAAATCTCACCCTCCTGCAGAGTGCAAAAGCTGAACGGAGGGTGAATGAACTGTAGGGCAGATGGAAACCTGGGTTTGGATGTGGAAAACAAGCTGGGGAGGACATTTCCAAGTGGGAATGTTTCTGTCTGGCTCTCAGACTATACAGAGACCCCAAAAAAATGCCTGTGCACCATTTCTGCTTTCTTCCTCGGTCTGAGTTGAGGGGTCTGGTGAAATTGCTGGTGGGGAATCAATGGCCTCTGTGATGCTGGCAGTCAGATCACTTCGACCGTAACAGGCCATGAGCTTTGACTGAAAGAGTAATTAATTGTCAGAGCAGCTCAGTGAGAGACAGGAGAGATTCCCAGGGCAGTATCCCGGCGTTCCTACTGGGAAAGGGAGTCTCCCTAAAGGAAAGGAGGCAGCAGTTTTGATGCAGGGGTAGCTGGGGGCAGATCTGCCACGTGGAGGCCAAGCTGACCCCTCAGACTCCCTCACAAAGCGCTGAAGACAAAGAGATGAAAGCCAAAGAACTTCAGCATGGAAGTTCCAGCACGTTCAGCTCGGAGATGACAGAGAAAGAAGCTGTGTGACAGCCTTGTCACTCTTCCCAGCTACGCTCTAATAAAAGGCATCACCTCTCCTTACAAGCTGTGCCTCTCAATTAGCAGTGGCGTGTGAGAATCTCTTCTAACTCTGCCACAAAGCTCTCTCTCGCCACGGAAAATCTTAGCACCGGGTTGTCTGGTGGTGTCTACAGAGTGAGGCAGATTTAGTTCAGCTTCAGTGTGTGCCAGCTGGGGCCCTGGCAGAACAAGCCCGATCTTTTCTTCTCTTTCTGCAGGGGTTGATGCCTGTGCAGTGCTCCAAAGGAAAAGGCAAGTCTCAGGCACTGGGGCCTGCCAGGGTTCACAGCCAGAAGGGTCTCGCTGCAGTTGTTAATTTGCAAGGGAAGGAAAAGGTGGGGAAACATCAGAGGCTAAAAATAAACCCGCTCAATTTGTTCTCCAGAAAGTATCAAATGCTGGCGTGATTTGATTTGAGCAGAAGAATTGAACTTAATTGGGTTAGTTATTAAAATCTCCCGGCGCAAATAGGTTACTCTGGTAAAAGGGATTTTGTTGTGAAGCAACATCAAAAAGAAAAAAAGAAGAAAAAAGGAAAGGATGAAATGATTCTCTCCTGGCCTGGGAATTGCTCCTGCTCTGACTGGCAAGACAACTCCAATCAGTGTATTTTTAAAGAGCATCTCTGGTCCACAGCATCCCTCAGTGGTCCCCAGGGACACTGCAGGGGTAATGAGACCAGGAAGTTTTGACAGGCCAGCGGGGGAGAAGGAGGAGGAGAGATGTGAACATTCTCCCTCTCTGCTTTTTGATGAGCTCTGCTGCTTTGTAGCCGAGGGTGCTGGAAGCTTCCACACTCTCCTGTGGACCATGGGACAATCTGTGACCATGGTCAAAGCACTGGTCCGGGGGACAGGAGTTTGGAATTCACTCCCTGCTCTGGGACAGGCTCTGTGGGTGACCAAGTGCTGCCACAACGGGGTGATTGAATCTCCCTGCCCCACAGCTCCGTGTCAGCAGGCTGGAAATGAAACTGCCTCTTTTCCACCCCTGTTCTGCCTTATCTGCAGAAGCCACGAGCTGTTGGCACAGGGGTGAGTCCTGCTCATGAGCAGAGCACGGCCGGGGTCCCGCCTGCCCTCCGGGGTTCCATCACAACAGTGATTACTCACACAGGAACTTTAAACCAGGGGAAGGAGCATCTGCTTCCAAGCAGAGAGTGCAACTTATTCATTCCCAGCGTCTACTGGGAGGAATCCATCTCTGAGCTGCAGCTGGGGCTGGGCCCACACAGTCTTGGAGCCTGCCTGCAGGAGCAGGGATGTGCAGGCAGCTCGTTGGGTCTTGTAGGAGCTCTTCAAAGAAGCAGGACCTGCCACGCCCATAATTTAGGTTTTGAGCCTTCCTCACAGCCAGGCTGGTTCCTGGGTAGTCCCAGAGCAGCAGTGGGAGATGTCCTGACCAGCTGCAGGCACAAATTCAGCTTCCTTTTTATTGGTATTTTTTAATGCGCAATGAATAAAAAACTGTAATCAAAAACTATTAAATGAAGTTTTTTCTCCTCCCCTCCCTCAGGAGTGACAAATAGCTTTAACACCATCCTCATGGCTCCCTCTGCTTTACATGTTGCAAATAACGAGTTTCTCAGCACAAAGATCTCCTGTGGTGAATGTTTTTCTCCCAGATCCCACCAACTCTGGGACCGACTCAGCTCTACCCACAGACAGAGGCATCCAAAACCCCCCTTCCAATGATTTCTTTCCTGTGATGTCTCCAAACACATTTCTGCAGGCTCCTGGGCTCTGCAGTAGTGTTTGGAAATGAGCTGCTGATGCAATTCCAGCTGGTTGAGGCTCAGATCTTCTCCCTTTTGTGCACAAGATGGAAGCAGGCAGAATGAAGACCACCCAGGGGATGGGTCCATCTTGTCTCTTCATTTACTTGTTCTTTCCTTCATTCTCACTCCACTGATTCATGCCAGGCCTCCTTTTAGATCCATCCAACACTGAAGGTGGTGACCCTGAAGAACGAAAGAGGTGGAGTCTGGAGCCATGGAGTTCACCCACAAAAGATCTGCCCATTAAAAGCTAAGAAATAAAACTCTTTAGCAGAGGGTACCAACAGCAGCTTTCTTGCAAAGAGCTGCCACAAGGCAAGGCAAGGATGTGAGTGGACTTTCCCATGGATTTGAGTGAGCTAATCCTCGGAACGGATGAATGCCCAGTTTTCAGACAGGCAGAGCAAATTCCAGAGAGGTGAAGCGACTTTGTGAGGGAGCGAGCAGCCGCAGAGCTGGGAGTGCAGCTCCAGGCCTCCTGGCTCCCAGACCACGCTCCCATATTCCCTCTTTCCACTCCTTTTTCCATGCCCTTGCTGAGGAGGAAGCTTTACCAAAGGAGTTTTTCTCTCCTGGCAGAGCCCCACGAGATCTGTGACGAGGAGAGCCTTGGCCCCGTGGTTTGGAAAGAGACGCCAGCCGGGGATGCTGCAGCCGTCCGGTGTCCCCGCAATGCCACTGGTAAGGGGGACTGCATGCTGGGGAGGAGGTCCTCCCTCAGGGGATCCTTCATCTTGGTGTCCTGGGTGAGGAGAACCTGCTTGTGGGAGGACAGGACAAGCACATGGACTTCCCTCCCTTTGCCCAGGGCTAAATTAACTCTGTCCGGGTTTCTGTTTTCACTGTTAAGCAAAAACGTTTTAGTTGTTACTGGACAATCTGAGGTGGTTTCCATCCACCCTCTGCGTGGTCCTGGGACAAGTTTGAAATTCAGGAATCTATTAGTTCCATTATCTACAAAAAGCTTTGCAGAGCAGGTAGGGCCTTAGAGTCCTCTAGGCTTGGGTGTTGGATTTCTCTCCAGTGCCCATAAAAGCAGCTGCTGTATGAGAGCAGGAAATCTGAACTCCGTTGTCCACTTACACTTAGAAACCTCAGCACCTCTCTAAACATTCCTTTGGTTGCTCAAGTTGATGGTCTGATCGTGGTGGTGTGAAGTGAAAGGATCTGGGCATCCAGGTGTTGTCTGTTGTGGTCACCTGTTCCCTAAGGAGTGGAAGGCAGTGCAGAGAAGACTCCAGGAGATGATGCTGGTGGTGGGATTTGTCCTCAGCTGGATGTTCCTCACTGCCAGGCAGGAACAGAAATAGCAGTGGCAATAATGAATGTAAAGGTTTTATTTTGTTTGAGGGAGAGAGTTGGATACTGACAGATCTCTTTGACTCAGCCTGGGACAGTCAGTGCCATCCCCAATGCTGTCCTGGAAGGGCTGTAACCACGGAAAGGTCACTGAATCATTTGGCAGTGGCAGTGGGACTGCAAACCCAGCAAGCCTGATCCTCAGAGACTCCAAACGGCATCGTGATGGCTGGGACAGGGTGATCCCTCTCCCTTTCCTCCTCTCTGATATGTCTGTTCCTCCGCATCACAAGGCATGTGATGATCACTGCAAACCCCTCCGTGGATTGGAGCTGAGGGAAAGCCTGGGGGAGGACTGGAAGCAGCTTTCAGATAGTTTCAGCTGATGCAAAACTGCTGCTGTTGGGTGTTTATTCCCCTCCAGGCTGCGTGGGCAGCACAAGCCCTGCTTTAGCTGCAAGTACCAGACCAAACCACCTGGGGAGGCTCGTGGGGCTTCCCGAGCCAGGAAAAATGCTGCCATCCAGGGCAGGAGAAGAAACCTTCCCTTCACCCTGACCAGCCATGTCCAATTTGTTAATTTTTGTTTTCCTGCCCGGTTCCTTCTGCCACCCTGCAATAATGAAAGGCAGGAGAAGGAAATCAAGATAACCCCTCCTTCAGGCTTGCACGGGTTGTTCAGGCATCTGCAGGTGCCTCTGATGCCCTTTGTGCTGGTAGCTGAGTCTGAATGGATGCACTGACCAGTTCTGGGTGATCTCTATGGAATCATGAAGGTTGGAAAAGATCTCTAGCATCCTCAGGTCCAACCATTAACCCAGCGCTTTCAGGCCCACCACTAAACCGTGTCCTCAAGTGCCACATCTACGCGTGTCTTGAACCCTTCTATGGATGATGATTCCACCACTTCTCTGGACAGCTTGTTCCAATGCTTGGCCATCCTTTCAGTGAAGAAATTTCCCTTAATATCCATTCCAGACCTTCCCTGGCACAACTTGAAGCCGTGTCCTTCTGTCCCATGACTTCCTACCCATGACCAAAGAGCGACCCCCACGAATGCTTGGCCTTTCACCCTGTCCCCACTCCCACATTTGTCTCGTTCATCTTCCAGGGCTGATCCTTCGAAGATGCATCTTAGATGAAGAAGGCATCGCTTACTGGGAGCCTCCAACGTACATCAAGTGTGTTTCTATTGATTACAGGAACATACAGATGATGGTAAGGCAGCCCCACTCCCTCAGCTCGGCAGGTTTGGGATCCTCCCCAATGGTTCTGACATGGCTGTAGTTACAAAAAAGAAGGGAAAAAGGAGTTTCCAGCTGTGCCTTGATTTTCTCTTACTGTTTTTTCTGCTTACCTTGTGATGCACGGGCACTTCACAGACAAGGGATGGTTCCTTTCAGGATATTTTAAGATCCAGCTTGGCAGAATCTGAGTTCTTCCAGGCCTTTCATATCAAATTATCATTAAGTATTGCTATGACAGTATCATTTTTAAATAAGCATCTAATTTTTTTGTTAATCTTAAATTCATTGTTGTGAAGAATTTCTGTTGGTCTCCTGCAGCCTTTAGGAGAACTGACCTCTCCTGTTCAGGGCAAGGTACAGTTTGTCCTAAAATAATTCCAAATTGGTAGTAAGAAAACAAGGTTTTGGGGCAAAAAACATTCTGTTGGGTTATGAACAGAAGAAACTTCATAGTAGGACAATTTCTTCTTCATGGGCAAACAGAAAATTTCAGTTCTTGTCAGTTTTTAGAACCACTTAGAATATAATTCAGAATCTATCACTCTTTCCTATCATTTTAAAAACATCAGAGGCTCTCAGGCCAGCAGAGATTGTCAGACTCATCTAATCTGCACCCTGAATTGTGAGGAAGGTCACAAACCTTCCCCCAGCAATTCCTCCACTGAGCTCATTAACGTGACTTTGACTGTCCCTAAAAGTGCTTCTCGTGTTTCTTTCCTGTTTCTCAGACCAGGGAACATCTTTCCAAAGCTCAGCGTGGGCTGATGGGAGACGGGCTGTCAGACGTGCTCCAGAACCTTGTGGAAATCTCCCAGGATGGGACCAGCTACAGTGGGGACCTGCTGTCCACCATGGACGTACTCAGGAACATGACAGAGATCTTCCGTAGGGCTTACCACAGCCCGACTTCTGGGGATGTGCAGGTGAGCCCAGGTGCATTTCCTGGAGCCCAAGGCTGGCTTGGAGCTCTGTCCATGCTCAGGGCTCAGGGTTTGATTACTGGTACTGATTGGAGCTGATACAATGCTGATAGAAACCAGATTGTTATTTTTCCCAACCTAAATGTCTTTCTGTATTAAACTTGCCTTTCAAGGCGGCTCTTCCTTGGATTATAAACGAAGAACTTGAAAGCCAAGGTCACTCTGAACTATTTCAACCTGATAGCACTTTGCTGCAGAGTCTAATTGGTATGAGAACATTATTTGGCAGGGATTTCAGGCTAATGACTGGAGGTAAAATGATCCCGTGGCATTGGGTACCTGGATGTTGATGTAGGGGAATGTCCTCATGGTTTCTCATCCCAGGGTTTTACTTCCAGCAGCTGCAGAGCAGCTACAGGATACACCCTTGGGATGGGTCATCAACCCGTGACTTGAAACATTAAACTGATCCTGCAGGATCTGCAGAGAGTGGTAAAACTGGAGAAAAAAATCAATAGGCTTAAATTTCCTGTCTCTTTCCTTCTTCCTTGTGTGCTGCAAAGCTCCTGCCATGGACAGCACCCTCTTGATCCATCTCTGCCCCTCTTGCCTGGCCGCAGGCCAAAGGGGATCCTGAGGTTTCCATAGATTGGAAACAACAGAAATAATAGAAAAAAAAATGGGAAAGGATTTATGCAATGGAAGATCATCTGGTTTTAATCAGTTTCTGACAAATATTTACCTAATCTGTCCTTCAGATCATCTGTAATGGATACAAGACCTATTCCCAATCCAATGCCTCAGCAGTCAAAGTGAAGGCCTTGTGAAAAGTGCTAATTAAAATTAACATGCCCATTAACATCCTTGGGGACCTGTGAGGTGCTGGGGGGCCTTTTGGGAAGGGGATCACGAGAACCCTTTTGGAGCACGTCTGAATCTCACATGTTCCTCCCACACTACTGTGACCTTCCCAGCCTGGGCAGTGTTTGCATAACCAAACCTCTTGTGTCCTCTCTTGTCTCCCTTCTCCAGAACTTCGTCCAGATCATCAGCAACATTTTGTCGGAGGAAAACCGGGAAAAATGGGAGGAAGCTCAGCTGGTATGAACCTTCAGCACCTTCCCTGGAGAGAAAGAGGTTTTCAGCACAGAGCTAAGCCATGAGGAGGGGAATTCCCAAGTGTCTGCATGACCCCCTAAGATGAGCTTAGTTCCAGGCTGAGTCACATTAAAGGAGTAACTCAGGGAGCCACCGGATCTCAGCTCTGAGCCAGACTCTCTGCATGAAGAACTGTGAGATGCTGGTGGTGTAAACCAAATTTGGGGTGGCTCTTAGGGGTCAGGCTTGGTTTGGAGTTGGTAAACCTGATCTCTTGCTGTAATTCCACTCTTTCCTCTTGCCAAGATAAAGAAGTGGGATTACGTGGCTGTGAGTTCCTGGCTGGAGAGATGCAGGACAGGAGGGATTTTCAGAGCTGGAGTCTGCTCAGATGAGCTTCTGGGTTCAGTTATGTTGAACTCTTTTCTCTCCTGCCAAGGTTAGGGATCCTACTCAGTCCTGAAGTCCCTGAAATTCCTGGAAGTGTTCAAGGCCAGGTTGGATAGGGCTTTGAGCAAGATGTGGAAAGAGTCCTTGTCCGTGGCAGGGGTTTTGTATTAGATGAACTTTAAAGCCCCTTCCAACCCAGACCATTCTAAGATTCAGTGAATAATTCCATAGCTGAACTCTCCTGTGTTAGGGGACGATGTTGTTGGTTTTTCTTTCTTTGTGTTATTTGGCCCTTGTCTCCTGTGCCCCGTCTGAACTCTGTGTTGTGTCAGACCTATTCCCATGTCCCTTTGCCATTCCCTTGGTGAGCTGTTGCAAAACTCCTCCAAGGGATCTGGAGACAGCAAATAATCAAGGATAAAAAAAATCACCCAGCACACAAAGCAACCCCAGAGTCCAGTTATCTTCACACCAACCAGGGAAGTCCTCTGGGAAAAACTTTTTAACAACAAGTGCTGGCACAATTGTTGAAAGTCCAGAACGTGATACAGGGACTCGAAAACATTTCCTTCATGCAACAGCAACTCTGCCAGGAGCAGAGCAGCCTTCTCCTCTCTTCTCCCTCATGTTTTGTGCTTTCCTATTGAATTTGGAAGAGGGTGACACGGTCTGTCTCTGGGTGGGATGGAGAATCTGGACGTGGTCCTGGACATGCTTGAGCAAGTGGGTGAGGCCAGGCAGCCTCCGAGGTCCCTTCCAAACTAAACTATACCCTGATTCCGTGACTCTGTGCCCAAATATTGGGTCTCAAGCCTCCAGGTGCATGCACACATTTCAGCACCGAGCAGAGAAGACTGTCAGGTTGTCATGACAACAGGGAAACCCTGTTGATCCCCTTAAAAACAGCTCGCTCTGTGTGGCACTTGGTTCCCAGTGGCTTTCCCTGTGCAATCTGCTCTCGGCACCTCCAGGCAGGCACAGCCCAGCCTCACCATGACCTGCACGGGGATGGGGAACATCACGGGGAGAATGTTTTCCTGGTGTGTATTTCAGTGGGAATTGAGAGGACAGCCCAGCGCCAGGGCTTTAGGACATAGAAATTTTCATGAACAGGATTGCCAGCAGAGGTTTCAGCAGTCTCTGTGCTTCTCCCTCAAAGCTGCTGGGCCAAAATCACTCCTTGCATTTTGTGAGATCGACCAATTCTTTTAAAACAAAGCCTTTGGCTCCCAATTTGCTCATTAAAAATAAACCCAACTTCACTGCAGTTTCATACCCAATGCCCTGTGGCCCCCCAGGCAAAGAGATGTTGTTCAAGGAAAATAAAAACTAAAACCACCCATAAAGGTAATCAGAGAAGTGCTACAATGATTTTTGAAGAGCCTTTCTCGACCGTTATATGATAAAACCTAAAATACAACATCCAGTGCATTTGGTTTGACCTTGTGATTTCAATCTGTAATGGAATATAAAAGCGTGCAGCTAAAAATAGCATCCTCACTCAGTTCTCCTCCTTCTGTGCACACCTGCTGTACTGGCAGGAGTTTTTCATCTCATCCTGAGACAGTTTTAGTCTTACCAAGATTCCTTGGATAGGCAGAGAGGGAGAGACACCCACGGCCACCCCTGTGCTCCTTGCCCACACTCTTCTGCCTCCTTCCCATCCTGCTTGTCCCCAGCTGTCCCCCCAGCCCTGCTCAGCCACCTCAGAATGTCTGGATTATGGTGAGGACCTGAAAACGCTGTGAGAGTGGTGGAAAAGGAAGAGAAGAGGAGCTGAGCTGCTTTTCTTCAGCCTCTCATGGCATTTGCTAAGCCCCTGTGGGCAAATGTGCTTTGAGGAGAAGACAGGTAGTCAGCACAGGTCCTTTCAAGTGGGTTATGTTTTATGGAATCTGTCACTGGAAAACTGGTTATTGTTTAACAGCCTGGTCTTAAGTTGGCAAAGTTCAGGTAAAGAAGAGCCACTGCCAATGTCTTTATCAATGGGGAAAAAATAGGAAAGAAATAAGAGGCAGAGAAACTCCAGGACAGCACGGGACCAAGAACTTGATTATTTAGAGAGTGAGATCCTGACAATGAAACAGGAAGGGAGAAAATCAGACTGCCTGGGATTCAACATTAGACCACAATTGTCCTTTGGTGCGGTTGCTTTCAATAGAGGGAGTTGGAGTTCGATGATCCTTAAGGTCCTTTCCAACCCAAACCATTCTGTATTTCTATGATTTTATGAAAGGAGATGGGCAGGCCATTCTCTTCTCCAGAGGGTCTCAAATATTACCCTTTGCTTCAAAATCTTACCCTTCACACTAAGTTTTATCAATCTGAGTGGGTTTTTTGCCCCTTTCTTTTTCTTTTTCTGGGCTGCCTCTTAGGATTTCCCAGTCCTCCTTCTCCACAGCCCCGTGACACTCCATTATCCCCAGCATATGCTTCCAGTCCACGTGGCAGGGCAGAAACCTTTGCCCAGAGAAGCTCCTGCTGCTCTCATTAGGATCTGGTCCACTCAAACTTCTGCCTCTCTTTGCAGATAGGGCCGAACGCCAAGGAGCTCTTCAGGCTGGTGGAGGATTTCATTGATGTCATCGGCTTCCGCATGAAGGATTTCCGGGATTCCTACCAAGTCACGGACAACCTGGGTGAGTCCATTTGCACTCCCCACGTCGGGGAGAGACCCCCAGAAGCTGTTAATTACAGTATGGATAACCTGGGCTGTGGGGAGGGAGGGAAGGAGGGTAGGCAGCAGGTGGTGAGACATTAAAAGGTCCAAGGGAAGACATGGACGGACATGAATACGAGGTGGCTTGTCTCCAAAGAAGTTGGGATTTCATGAGGAAGAAGAGATATCCACAGAGAGATCTGAGAGATATCTACAGAACGGAGAGCAGATGACGAAGTGGGCAGAATTAGATAATTTCTTTTATTTTCTGAACTGGAGAACAGCCCAGCAGCCAGGGGAGGCAGCGAGCAAACAGCAGGCAGTGTTTGATTGATGCTGTGTGCACAATCGCAGCGTGGAACTTGTTGCCAGAGGAGGTTGCAGAAGCCAAAAAGTACAGATGGGTTCATGATGGGATTAGGAATGTGCACAAAAGAGAGGTCCGTTGGTGGCTGTTAAAGTTGATGATCTGGATGCAGCCAGGAGCTGAGGAAGTCCTGCTGATTGCTGGGAGGACAAACCAAGAGACGTCTTGTTCTTTCTCACACTTCTTATCAGCTGCTGCTGGCCACTCCTGGAGATAAGGTGCTGGAGCAGACTGACCTCTCCTCTGCCAGGTTTAGTGCAGGGAGGACCCCTTCAGCAAAGCACAAGGCCCTGTTTTACCTTCTTTCACTGATAGACATTTCCTCAAGAGAGCATCCCTCCTGTGCCTCCCAAGATCCAGTCCATCTGATTTCCCACTAATGCTTCCCATGTTTTCTTGAGCACATGTGGAATTTACTGAAGCTGTTTCACCCACTGGTTTTATTTCTGGCCTCTCCCCAGTCCTCGGCATTCACAAACTGCCTGCAAACGCAGCGACCGACATCACCTTCCCCATGAAAGGCTGGAGGGGAATGGTGGACTGGGCCAAGAACTCGGAGGACAAGGTCACTGTCTCCAAGAGCATCCTGTCTTCAGGGCTCTCAGGTAGGCAGCACAGCCAACACAGATTTTCTCCTTCATTTTCTAAGAGTGGTTCCTTTCATTTGCCTGGCCTTCAGATCCCCTTCCAGCCCAGCTGGGTTTGCTCGCAAATGGTTGGACACACAAAAGCATTGATGAGTGCAAATAAGGTTTTCAGGTGTGGCCTGACCATGAGTTCAACCTAAACTCCTCACAAAAGTTCAGGGGTGGGCTTAGTGCCTGGGTGTGGATGTTTATCTTTCCCTAAAGAAGCAGGAAAATTTGGCAAACAATGATTTAAGTGTTCCCCGAGCCTGGATCGAGACCTGACAGAACCATCTGAGGTTCTGAGGTGAGTAGGTGGGAGTCAGCAGGTCAGGCTGAGCAGCTGGTGGCTCTGAGTCTGCTGCTGGGACAAGCTTTGCTAGATCTGGGGGTTTTATGGCCCTTGTGTGAAATTTCCTGCCCCCAGAGATGAAATTCAGAGGTATTTATCATGGAGGCTCCGTATCACGGCATGGATATGAGCCCCAGCACGGACGTAGTGCCTCAGCTAAGGTGGCCTCACTGCCAGATCTGGGAGAAAACCTGGAGGTTTTTGGGTTCAGAGTGGATCAGAGTCCCAGGAACCAACACACTCAAGGTGCTCATCTTTTGGCAGAGACAGCATTTGGTAGGATTGAGCCCTGAGTTCTCAAAAGCAGGACCCTAAATCGGGCTGATTGCTGGGAAATGATGGGATTTACTTTTGGCACTCAGGGCTTTGAGAGCTGCTGGCTCCCCCTTCCTTGGGACAGAGGCTGGAGACTGAGCTGTCGCTACAAAAAACCTTTGGCCTCTCGTTGTCACACCAGGACCTTTTGTCCTGGGCTTCCCTGCTGGGGATGGCATCAGCCATCACCTCAGCTTGGGAAATCTGAGGCCAAGAACAGTTAAGTGACACCCCCAAGGGTAACAGTGAGTCACTGGCAGAGCAAGGGCCATGTCAAGCACTCCTTGTGTTTCCTTGTGCCTTGCAGGCAGCGTGAGCTCCCTGGGAGAAGCCAGGGCACGTTGGGAGCGGTATCCCAGTTTGTTTATGGTGCCTTCACCTTTGGAAACTTTTATTCATTTGTTGGAAAAAAATCCAGCATGAGACCTAGAGTTGACCCTGCTCTGAGGCTGAGGGCTGAGGGCTGTCCCAAAAGTACCCAGTTCCCCACGGAGCTGTTTCCCAGAGTTCTGTTGGAAGCATCCTCACACAGAGCTGCTCCAGGGCCCCCGAGCTGTGGTGACTGCACAAACAAAACGTGACACCCACCCTGAGAAAACAACTTCCCACCAGTGCTCACCTCTCCGTGGTTTCTGGAGCACCACCCAGGGCCCTTCTGCCTCTGTTTTATTCAATATCTTGTGCCGGTGGTGCAGTTTTTGAGGGTTTACTCAGTGATTCCAGCAGAAATCCACCTCTTTTAGTTTTGATCCTCACTTTCCTCTGGCTGCAGGGAACAGGAGCAGCTATCCTGAGCAAAGTGATGAAGACAGGCAGCTCCGTGAGACCAAATCCAAACCCTCTCACTGCTGGGAGCTGTCTTTGAGCACTTGATTTCGCTGGGCCAACACTGATTCATGCAGCTGGGTGACACAACTGCTGTGCAAGCCTGTCTGTCAGTCTCTTCCAGTTATGTGCTCACCAGATATCCCAATTTGTTGATAAGAAAGACGGACATGCAGAGCTGTGCCTGTCCTGTAGTGATGGAGCAGACACACTGTCAGCTCCACCTCAGTACAAGACTGAGGAGAAGTCAGAGAAGACCCACCTGAGTGCTTTCCCAGGCTTCTTCAGCACTGCTTTTCACCCAGCCCCTTGCTTTTTCTCCCCCTGAAAACCCAGCCCCGGGGCTGCCTCTGCTGTGGTTTATCAGGGAAGGTTCTGGCTTTTCCCAGCTGGGCACCGCGAGGCGGCGGAGCAGGAGGAGGAGGAAAAACGAGAGGAGCAGGAGAAGGAGGTCAAGTGATGTGCCCAGAGGTCACACCGATGATTCAGAGGCTCATCTGGATCTGCTGCAGCCCCCAGAGGCAGCACAGGAGTTTTGGGGTCAGAGCAGGCGCAGTGGGACCGCTCCCCTTCCCGCTGCCCTTGTCAGCCCAAGTGCAGCTCTTCTCTCCCATGGCCTGATAGCTGTGGAAAGCTCCAAAGGCCTCGAGGTGGCTGCAAGAGACCTTTTCCCCCTGCAGATTTGTCTGTTATGCTGCTGTCAGAGGGATTTGGGGGTTCCTGAGTGGGGGAGCACCGTTTGGGAGGGGTGAGCTGTGGTGAGGGCGGAAATTCGGGATGCCAGGCCACGCCAAAGGTGCCGAGCCCTCCCTGTGGTGACAGCAGCCACTGCATCCCACCACAGTGACGCTGGCATTGGCCTCAACAGAGAGCCCTCCACCACTCCAGAGGCCAAATCCTGCCCCTGGGTGTCCCGTGGGGACAGCTGCCACCCCGGTTGTCTCAGTGCTGTTGTCTTCTCCCCTCTCCTCTGCTGTCCTGCAGTGTCGGACGACTCCTCCGTCTTCGTGGTGGGCACCGTGCTGTACCGGAACGTGGGCAACATCCTCTCCCTGCAGAGGTAAGAGGGGCTGCCTGGGGCGGGGGAGCAGCTGGGAAACCACCAGGAAGACCCCTCTGCCCGCAGAGCCCCAGTCTTCCAGGAAAAAGCAGAGATCAATGAGACAGATTTTGCCCTGCAATGGGAATGTTTTGACGCTCAGGCGGGGCCAGGCTCATCCACCGCGTGCCGGAGGAGCAGGAATGTTTTCCCCATCCACGTGCAGCACCCCAGACGCGAGGGGAGGAGGCTCAGTGCTGCTGTTTCATTCCTCCCTGCCACCCTTCACCCTCTGGGAATGGAACCTCACCCTGCCCTCCTCGTCAGGAGGGGTTTTGGCGGCCCTGACAGACGCGGGATGCTCAGCCGCCCCGGTCTTCCCGAGCTGCCAGCCACGCTGAGCCCTGGAGAGCAGCAGACAGGCTCGGGGAGGAGAGAAGGAGCAGAGCACGCCTGGCTGCACATCTCTGCCGTGTTCCCGGCGCTGCCAAGTGCCTGGGGCACCAAAGCTTTTGTCTTCAGCCCTCCCTTCCCTCTTCTTCGCTCCTCTCCCTTTTCCTCTCACTCCTTTTTCCCGAGACTGGTACTGAGGCAGTAAATTAAGCATCCTAAGGCACCTTCTAAATCTGTTCTGCACTGATTAGCGTGAGCCCATTTACCATAAACACCAGGGCATCTCTCCTCACCGATAATCATTTAAATACCTCCAGATTTAGCACTGGCAATGGCAGAAGAGCTCCGAGCGAGTGCAGAGAGGAATTAGCAAGTCAGCCAACTGTATTCTGTAATATCTTCCATTACAGCAGTGGGAATTAGATCAGAAGGGCAATAAACATCATTGGCTCAAATGATCCAGCGGCATTTCAGCTTCCTCTGGCCAAGCAGGGAATGAGCTCTGATAACCAGCAGCTGCAGCAGCCACAGCCTCCGAGCAGCCTTCCCGCGGGAGAGCTGATTTAAGATGTTCCTTAATTAAAGGACAGTCCCTCTTTAAAAAAACCCGAGTCTTGAATCACCTGTGGAGAGTCAAAGGGAAAAAAAAAAGAGAGAAGTGAAAGCAGCAGCAAAGCACCTCTTACTTCAGCGCTGTGCAAGTGGACACAGCACTAAAAAGGAGAATGTTGTTAAATAACCACGGAGCTGCCTACGGGTAAAAAATATTTCTGACCACAGAGGAGAGCAGCTGTTCCTGGGTACACACAAGAAATATGGACCCAGGCCCTGGATTGGACCACTCTGATTCAATGCAGAGTGATTTTTCCAAGAACAGGAAAAAAAAAAAGTAGATTTAACTCAGCAAACAGCACCAGCTGAGCTGTTCCTAATTGTCCCAATTTACCTCCCCCAAGCAGCAATTCTGTCTCTGAGTCACGAATTACTCTGTCCCCTCGGATCCAGCGGATCTTGGCAGCTGTGACAATTGGGATGGGCTACACACAAAACCTGATTTTCCAAGCCGGGGAGGTGAGAGAGGCACTCGGTCCCAGCTGGACTCTGCTGCAGAGGACACGGACAGCAGAGAGCCACCAGCCTGCTTCTCCCCGGGTACCCAGCACTGCGTTCACAGCTCTTTGCACACCCTTGGTGGCCACTCAGGAGCCCTCCGAGCTCCTCTGAGCTCCTGCTCCAGCCCGATCTCTGGGAGTTTTGTTTTCTTCCCAGAAGCTGGGCTGCAACGTGCTTGTAGGAGAAACGACTCATCTTCCTCCTGAAAGCTTCCCCGTGATGCTGAGTCCTTCTCCGCCCCCGACAAGCTGCTCAGCTGCTCATTGCCTTCTCTGCCAGGAGCCTGCCTCTCTTTTTGAGGCTGAATTTGTCTGACTTTCACTTCCAGGCACTGGGCCTTCGGGTGGGTGACTGAAAAGCCCCCCGTGTGCAAGGAGCTGTCAGACAAGCCTTCCAACAGAGAACTTTTTGTCTGGTTTTCCAGCACTTGGATCGATTTTGTGTCTCTGTTTTGAACTCCCTTTGCTGTTTCCCCATCTTAAAGTGAAACAGAACCCAACAGCAGAGTGGACTCCAGACAAGGAGGGTACAGACAGAAGTTCTTTGCTTCATCTCAGTGGAAAGGATCTTAAAAATCATCTAATTCCAACCCCCTGCCATGGGCAAGGACACCTTCCACTATCCCAGGTTTCTCCAAGCCCCGTCCAACCTGGTTTTGGACACTTCCAGGGATGGGCCAGCCACAGCTTCTCTGGGCACCCTGTGCCAGGGCTTCCCCACCCTCTGAGCAAAGAAATTTCTTCCCAACATTTAATCCAAACCTCTTCTCTTTTAGTTTCCAACCATTCCCCCTTGTACTATCAGGATTTACCCACGTAAAAAGTTGCTCTCCATTTTTTATGAGCCTCCATCAACTTCTGGTCGAGCTGGGGCTTCTCGGCCCCTGATCACCCTTCACGGTCTGCACAGCGGTGACTTCTGTGTTCTAACGACCTGACTCGCTAAAAAATCAAATTCTCTCGCTGTTTGTGTTTGCTGCATCGATCCTGCCCTGCTCCTCAGCCTCCACAAGGAGGTTTCAGTGTCATCCCCGCTGCTCATGCGAATATTCAGCAGCGCTGACCCAAGGACTGACCCGCACAGACACAGCCTCTAATGAAGACATGCACTGCTGGTTACCTTTCAGCAGATCCCATTTTTAGCCTCTTACAGCTGCCTGCTCCCATTGATTTATTCCTTTACTTTTTCCTCTGTAGGGTGATGGTTGGGCTTTGTCGCTTCATTATTTTTTTTCTTCTTTTTCTTCTTTAGTGTTTCCTTTTTTTTTAAGGAAAATATGTATTTTAAAATTTTTTTATTTACCCTGTTAAATCAGTGTTGTTGTTCCCTCTAGTGTTGGTGGAACGGTGGCTTTCTGAGCATCCGCTTACACATCCATGGACAATTCCAAACATTTTTTTCCCTCCTTTTTTTTCTTTAAACCCTATTTTTTTAGCTGCCGTTAAGCAAATACAAATCTTTCCCACCTAATTCTTAAAAAACAAACAAACAAACAAAAAGATAAAACCCAGAGAGAAAAGTGAAAGATTTTAGCAGATTTAGTGAAGATTTGGATAAGGAAGGATTTCCTTTGTCCACGGATGCCACAGGGGCTGGGAGCAGCCTGATCTGGATCTACCACTCCACTACCAATTCCTTCACACCAGCACTTTCAGCTGCTGCTTGTGGGGACCTTTTGCATATTTAAACACCAATAAATTGCAGAAAAAAAGGAGAAAACTCTGTGTATTTACATGTTCAGTGTCCAGGGAAGTGCCTACAAAGAGTTTGGCTTTCCAGGAATGGGAATTATCTCCTCGCTTATTGCCCCTCCCAAGTGCCAAATCTCGCAGGGCTGCCAGATTTATTACAATATTTGTCTGGGCACAGACATTTAGACATCCACATGAAAGGTTTGGCTTTTTCCATTTGCTTTTGGTCCTCAGGGAATGAAGATACACAGCAGTGCCTCCAGCCAGGATCATGTGTTGCCCCATGGATCAGCAACCACACCTCAGCCTCACTGCAGTGCAGCCGTGGACAGCCTTGGACACGCAAAACGGGATTTTTTTTTAGGAAAGCACTCGAAATCACAGAATATTCTGAGCTGGAAGGGACCTACAAGGGTCACTGTAGTCCAAATGAGCTGTGTTTCCTCATGGCAGGGACAGAAAATGAGTCCAGGACTGTTTTATTTCTGGGATAGATACCGACTCTAAGTCCCATTGCTTTAGGGGTTGATAAGGTCCATAAAATGGTTTGATTTTGGAGGGGATAAATGTGGATTGGCTGTGAGGGGAGCCCAGAGAGCAGAGGATTGGGTTCAGCAGCAGCAAATGTCTTTGGGGGTATTTTAAAGAAATGGGGTCACCCCTTCTGCAATGTGTGCACTAAACCTTGCACCACCACCAGTGATGGTGGCCATGGGACTCCCTGCTCCACAAAAACCCCTCCAAAACCTCTCTTTCCCCTCTTCTCCCCAGGAACAGCACCGTTCTGAACTCCAAAGTCATCTCCGTGACTGTCAAGCCATTCCCTCGCTCTCTCCTCACCCCTCTGGAAATCGAATTCTCCCACCTGTACAACGTAAGTGATTCCTGGGAACCCGCCCCATCCCACGGCCCTGTTTGCTTCTGCAGGGCAGGAATGTGTTGGTGTCAGGAAGGAGGGGGGTTTGAGGGGTTCCTGGCATCTTTTTCTGGTGCAGGACCCTTCAATCTTCCCAAAAACCAGGCTGCATTTCCAGAGCAGCGGGAGGGTGACACGGCTGGCACAGGGGACACGGCCGTGCTTGTCCCCAGTTCACACCGTTCCATCGTGGGCATCATCACAGGGGAATAATTGTGCACTTATTAAGATAACTGGACGTCACAATGGTCTTCCTCGAGGAGGGAGAGGCAGGGGGAAAGGTTGTTCCCATGAATTCTGGAATCTTGCTGTTGTCCTCAACGCTTCCCGAGGCAGGCAAAAATTCCCTCCAGGTTCCTCTGCTCAACCCTAAGCAGATTTATGGGACAGACATTTACGTACCCCAAGGCCCGTCCTCGTTGTGGAGATCAGATGCCCTCCTGAGGCTCTACAACACAAATTTAAGATCTGATGTGTCTTTGGACTCTCCTGGAGGGATTTTCCAAAGCTGTCTCAGACAGCTGGAGTCAGAGGCAAACCTCTTCCAGGGGGCTTTAGACACACCTGACCCCCTCCTGCAGGGCTGAGGTTTTGTCCCACAAAAGCACAGGCTGTATTTGATCCACTTTCCAGAAAGGAGCAGCAAAAGGATTCTGTGTGAGAGGAGGGATAAGGAGGAATATCCGTAGGTTGAGTCAGGAGAGAGGCAGAGTCAAATCCCACTGCAGTGGTCATGATGCAGAACAAACCAAGGCACATTTTATTGTGGCTTTTCAATCCCAGGGTGGCAAAAGCCATTCCAAGGGTTTGAGATCCATGAAAGCTCATCTGGTGTATCCCAGACACCCCATCCTTGGAGTGGAAGGGGTTTTACAGGCCCCACATTTTTCATTCCAGTCCAGGCACTCCACAAACAGCGGGACACTGATTTGTTTCTATTTTCCCTTTCTTGTCTCCTGGCAGGGAACCACCAACCAGACCTGCATCCTGTGGGATGAAAATGATGGGTGAGTTCTGTGGGTCTCCCTTTACTCTCACGGGTCTGTTTGCTTTTTTTGGGGTGAAATCATCACAGTTTTAGCAGCGATGTGTCCGTTCCTGCTCTCTCTACTCAGTATTTTCTTCGCCCTGGTGGGGAGTGCTTCTTCCTTCACACGTGCACTGCTTCTCTCTGAGCTGTCTTTTAGTGCTGTTTTGGATTTTTCCACATGAAGGTTACATGAACTGGGACCCAGGACTGTGGGATTTTTCAGATTGAGCTTGGCAAAGCAGCGCTTGGCTCTCTGCACTGCTCACCCCAAATCGTGCACCGTAAGGAGAGTAACAAAAATTCAGACACAAATATATCTCGTGGAGGTGAAGTCCGGGTGATACGGACTTCATGTTGTGCTGCTGTGATACAGAAAAATTGTATTTGCCAGAATTCCAGCAATGACTGGTGCTGCTCAGGAGGGTTTGAGTGATGTGGTTGTGGCCAGCAGGGAAAAAAAACAGCAATCCCAAGTTGCCACAAAGAGTTGGGACCATAAATCCCATATGGGGAGTAGTTGTTAAAGAATGTGCATCCTAGAAAGGAAAAAAAAAAAACTACTCTGAAAGTGAGGTCTTAAATCCTGAGTGAACTTGACAAGGATACAAAGTGTTTGATTTAATGGTGGTTTTACTTCACTGACTTTTGCATCTCAGTTTGAGGGCCTACCTGGCTCCTCTTCTGCTTGCAGTCAGTTCCTCTCCTTGAGATCTCAGACATTTGGCACGTGCCCCTGCATTTATTATTATTATTTATTATTATTACCTGCAGCATCTGAAAAATGATTCCATTCCTGTCCTTTTATGCTCCATTAAGCAGCATATGCACACAGAGGCAGGCAGCAGATTTACACTCAGCTCAGTTCTTGTTGGTCTGGGATTAATTTGGCATCTCTGAGTGGATCCAAAGCAAAGCTGAAGAACCCAGAGGGTCTCCCTGCTTGTGGAATCACACTTGTGCTGTAGAACTGCTCCCTCTGGCTCGTGGTGAAAATTGCTCCAGCGTTGGAAGACGGTTGAGATGCAGGTGGACTTTTGAGAAATCAATGAAAAGGGATTTTATTGCATTTTCTGTGTGCCAAAGAGCAAACTGAGCGTGTGGGTCAGCACAGAGGGCTGGATTGGTTGGGCAGACCCAGGAGCTGGCCTGCTCTGCTAAATCTGTTGTCTCTCCATGCTGGAATGGAATTAAAGCACTTGTACAACAACCCCATTTTTGGCGAGGAGAGGCAGGAGTTGGAACCATTGCCCTTTTTGCTCTGCTCTCCATCCCGTTGCTTATGGCTTTCCAAAAGCAGAGAGAGGGCTGTGTCCAGGAGCACGGAGATGTTTCCCTGCCATGCTCAGACCTGGATTTAATTAGCTGCAGTCTGAGCATGAAAAGAGCAAAAACCCAGTTTGGACGTGGCTGGGTCTGAGGGACAGGGATGCCCTTCGGGGTGGGCACAGGGACCTGTCAGAGCTGGCACCAGGAAGGGCCTGGTAGGACACAGATGAAGGTTTGCCCAGTGCTGAGCATGGATTGAGAGGTTTGGATGCCATTTCTGAACTGGAGGCAAAGCAGTGCCCAGCTCAGCACTACCAGCCCTGCCTCGTCCTAGGGAATGGTTTGGGTTGGAAGGGATCCTAAAAATCATCTCGTTCCAACCCCCTAAACCAGGTCACTCCCTGCCCCAGGAACTCTGGCTGCTCCACACTCTTCCTCCCAAGGCTCAGCAGCTCCTTGGGCTGCCTGTTGTCCTTCTGGGAGTGCAAGATGCTGGGATTCCTTTCACTCTTTCATCCCTGCACCCTCACAGCACCAAAGAATGGGAGCCGTGAGCCGAGCAGGAAATTTCTTGGCACAGATGCCGCGGTTCGGTTTTCGAGGATGGATTCCAACCCCCCGGCGGATTGGTTGTGCAAATGTCTCTGCAAAGCCTCCACTCTCCCCGGATTTTGGGGGTGTGAGCATGCCTGCAAGTGTTTGCAACCAACATTTACAACCTCGAGCAGCTGAAAGGCCCCAAATGCTGATTTCAGCACATTTTTTGTTTTAGGGGGACGTTCCAAAACTTAGAGCTGATCCGGCGAGCTCTGGCGAGGGGAGCTGCCAAGCTGTTTGTGCAATATTTGAAAAGCTGATTTGCACAACATTTTAAAGCTGATTTGCTACTGCTGCTGCCCCCTGGGAAAGTCTAATGAAAGGCAAATTATGCAAACCCCGTTCCCCAGTCCTGACTGCTCACCTCCAACTTGAACAGAGCTCTGGAGCTGCCGAGGGGTTTGAATCACCATTTTGGGTAATTGTTTCCTGCTTGGAGCAAGAATTTTTAGGCTGCACCCTGGACTTGTTGCCTGGTATGTGGAAGAGGTCCTGATGGGTGACTCTGTGCCAGGAAACCCCATGGCTCAGCCACTCTTGTGTGGTTCCCCTCTTTGATCCCATCTTCTCCCTCCTGCCACCTCTCCCTGTAAACTGGAGGTGTTCCCACTGATCACTCGCACAAGGTGGTTGTGCAAACGGGTGAAACTGAGGATGCCCCATCCCTGGAAGTGTTCAGGATCAGGTTGGATGGGGCTTTGAATAATCTGGTCCAGTGGAAAGTGTCCCTGTCCAGGGCACAGCGTTGGAACTAAATGTTCTTGAGGGTCCCTTCCAAGCCAAACCGTTCTGCGGTTCTGTGAAATCCCATTTCCCATTTCTGACCAATTTAATGGATTTACACTTTATTTCCCTGCCTGTTCTCCACCCTGCTGCGTTCCCTGTGCAGCCCAAGCCAGCCTGTCCTGGTGTTGCCTGCTCAGGAGACACTGAGACCCCTCAAGGTTCCTTTTTTTGCTGCTCTCCATGTTCCTGCTTCAAAGATGGGGGGCCAGGTGGAGTTTCCCCACACTCACAGTCACCCACCTGAGGCTGCAGATCTTGGTGATCCAAATTCCACCTGATTCCAGTGACCCAGCCTCTGGATTTAACCCCTTAAATCCTGTGACTGAACAGGTACAGAAGCAGGAAACCTGGAGCAATCCTCCCATGAGAGCTCCTGCCTGCTCCTGCAGCCACCTGAGCTTTCAATCCCATCCAGAGCACGCCAAAACCCTTTAAAGGCCACTTAAAATCCATGGGCCATGAAGGGTTGGACTGTAAAATTGCAATTAGGACAGACAATTATCTGGTGACCATGTGCTTCCTCAAAGATGGAGCTGTCGAACAGAGCACTTGGAAGAAAGAAAAAGAGGAAGAACCCCTGAGTGTTCATTCATTTGCATTTAGATGGATATTTAAGCTTGTACTATTAACAATGGATTTTTGATTTATTAATCCCAGCCCCTTTGAGTGACTGTGAGATTCGTGGGTGGCACCTCTGCCTCTCTTTTCTCTTCCCCTTGCCCCCAACTCCTCATGTCACGAAATAAGAGGGGGGAAGATCAGGCACTAATTTCTGTTGTGTTGGGTGCTGCGAGTGTGATTAATGAGCTTAGCACGGGCTGGGTAAATTGAAAGTTGAAATCAGAGAATGATTTGGGATTCTCTGGCTCTCCTCCAAGGGTATCCATCTGGAGTAATTATTGGCTGCTTAGTCCTGATGAAGTGAAAACCCAGGCAGGATCTGGTCTCGTGCTCCTCTTTGTCCTGCTGGGACAGGAGAGGAGTTGATAAATGCAGCCATGGGTGGGTGTTCATGTCCTTGTGCATCATCAGATCTGTATTTCTGTCCTGGTGCACAACAGGATTTTATTTGGTGATGGGAACAGGGAGGCAGAGACAGGGTTTGTTATTGGTGGTGACAGCATCACTTCATGTGTCTTTACACCTCCCTGAAAGGACCTTTTAGTGAGGCTGGGGTCACTCTTCTCCCAGGTAACAAGAGGCAGGACAAGAGGAAACGGCCTCAAGCTGTGCCAGTGCAGGTTTAGATTGGATATTAGGAAAACTTCTTCACCAGGAAGGTGGTCAGGCTTTGGGTCAGGCTGCCCAGGGAAGTGGTGGAGTCACCACCTCTGGGAGTGTCCAAAAAATGTGGCACTTGTGGATGAGGTTTAGTGGTGAACACAGCAGTGCTGGGTCAAGAGTTGGGCTCTTCCAACTTGTAAGGCTTTCCCAGCCTTAACAATTCCATCATTCTGTGGCTGCAGAGGAGGATGTGGAGCTATTTAGTGTTGCAGAGCAGTCCTGCTGCCCCGTGGGGCTGATGAGTCTGGGTTCAGGCCATCAAAGGGTGGTTTTGAGCGTGGGATCAGGTAAATGAGGAGTGGTGTGAGATGGGAAGGGAGAGTCACAACCACAAAGTGTGGGATGGAGTGATGGGACAAGGGGGAATGGCTTTAAAGTGAAATAAAGGAGGTTAAGACTGGGTATTAGGAAGAAATTATTTATTGTGAGGGTGGTGTTGAAACCCTGGAGACAGGGGTGACCAGAAAAGTTGTGGCTGCCCCATCCCTGGAAGTGTCCAAGGCCAGGTTGGATGGGACTTGGAGCAACCTGGGATAGTGGAAGGTGTCCCTGCCCATGGCAGGGGGGTAGAATAGATGATCTTTAAGGTCCCTTCCAACCCAAACCCACTCTGTGATCCTGTGAAGTGTCTGGAGAGGAAATTTGGGATCAGGGTGCCCTCCTTGGTGACAGCAGGGACCAAGCCAGCTGAGGGCCTGTATTTTAACCCCTGGGGCAGGAGAGAAAATCAGGCCATGCAGGTGTGAAATCCAAGCCCAGACACACAAAGAGTGAGATCCAGCAGCTCTGCATCTCCAGGGGAACCCTCATCCCACAGGGAATTCCTGGCTCCATCGAGCACCTCCTCTGCTCCCCTGTCTCATTAGAATAACTAAACATTATAATAACCAGGCATTACAATAACTGATCTTAAGAGGCTTTTCCAAACCTTCCAAAATATTTGCATAAAAGCTTTGCTGCTCTTGGAAGAGAAAGCGCCTCGGGAATCTGTGGTTTTAATTCAAGGACACCCTCGGCTTCCCTTGGGAAAGATCACCTGTTCCAGTAATTAAAGCCTTTCACCTCCCTGACTCGGGAAATGCAAACCTGGCTGTTTAGGAAGGTGACCTGTGCCAGCAAGGTTGGGCTGGGAGAACAAAACAAACACTGCCTCAGCTCTGGGGTGAGCTGAAATCACGTGGAAAGTTGTGGTGCCCTAAAATGCAGCTCCCAGAGGCTGGGGACAGACCTGCTCCGGGATCTCTGCAGACAGGAACTGAGGGGTCGGGTGTGGGTTGGTGCTGGAGGTGGTCACACAGAGCCACAAGCCACAGGGAGAGTTTTGTAGTGTCAGAGTAAATTTTTGTAGGTGTTTTTGTTTGTTTGCTTTATTTGGAACAACTCAGAGGAGCCCCCAAAATATCCCAGAAGGAGGAATTGTTTGTATAATTTATTTATAGGGTAATTGTACTCTTTGGTGTTTATGGTCCAGCCACCCCATGAATCTCGAAGTGCAGCTGCTTTGCCTGAAATTCCCGTTTTTCTGGGTGGGATATCCAGTGTCTAATCAGCAGAATCCAAAGCTGCCCGAATTCCTGACTGTACGTCCCACAGGATTACCTGGAAGGCAGCACAAGGAGCAGGACACGGTGTGAGCTCCGTGGGCTCCACCCCACTTGTTGAAAGAGAAAGGCATGAGGTTTTATTTCCTGTGCTTTTTGGGGCTTTTTGTGATGCCAGCCTGGCTGTTCTGGTTCCCTTTGGAGGGCATGCACGGCTCCCTTTGTTCCTCCACTCCCACCACCAGAGAAGTGTCACACAGGACTTGTCTTATCTCTAACATCCCGTGGAATCGTTTTCCTCATCGCATCAGTTAATCTAATCCATCTCTCAGTGCCTGTCTTTTGAAGAAAAGCTTTCAAAAGTCAAGAAGCAGCTTCTCTTTTCCCCTCTTTATCACCCAGCTCATTAATGACCCTGCCAGAGCTGTGGATCAGGCAGTCACAGCCTGGCTGTGCTGGCAGGGACAAACGAGTCCCCCCAGATACAGACACTTCACGGAGCCACTGAACGGTTTTGGTTGAGAGGGACCTCAAAGATCATCCAGTTCCACCTCCCTGCCATGGGCATGATGCAGGGACACCTTCCACTATCCCAGGTTGCTCTAAACCCCATCCAACCCAGCCTTGGACACTTCCAGGGATGGGGCAGCCACAGCTTCTCTGGGAAAACCTGTGCCAGGGCCTCCCCACCCTCACAGGGAAGAATTTCTTCCCAATATCCAACCTAAATCCACCCTTTTTCATCTTTAAGCCATTCCCCCTTGTCCTGTCACTCCATCCCTTGTCCCAAGTCCCTCTCCAGCTCTTTTGGAGCCCCTTTAGGCACTGCAAGGGGCTCTAAGGTCTCCTCTGGAATCTCTCCAGCAACTCCACATCCTTGTGATGTTGGAGGTCTCAGAGCTGGACACAGCCCAGGAAGGGTCTCACAGGAGCAGAGCAGAGGGACAGAATCACCTCCCTCAACCTGCTGGCCTGTTAAAACCCCAAAACCCTGTGAGAAATCAGAGCACTTCACTCCCCTCCAGACCTATTAATAGCATATCATATATTAATTTCATATTAATTATATATAATATATATTTTTACTGCAACTCCCCAGCTGTGGGGGAGCATCACTGCCCTTCGTGTGATCCCACGCAGGGTGTCTGTGCTGGTGTTTGCCAGTCCCCCTGTTCCAGCTCCATTGCCCTTAATCACTTTAATTCCCCACATCTTCAGCTGCAAATCCTGCCTTTCCCAACTGCTCCCGTGGATGGCTGAGGGGCTGTCAGCGAGGGGAGGAAGCACCGTGCTTGCAAAGCCTGGCTACACGGGGGCATGCAGGGAGGTTAATCTGAATATTCCCATTAGTTCCCCTGTGTTAAACCCAGTTAGAAGTATCCCTTAATTCAGCCTGTCTGACTGCACTCGCAGTGTGCATCCAGGCTGATGGAATTATGGTCCCAGGAGCCTTTTTTTTAGCCCTGGATGAGAGCAGACCAAACAGGGCAATGCAGTGAAAGCCGGTCACACCTCCGGAGCCGGAGGATTTATCCCTGCTCAGCCTGGGCTCTGGGGCTGCTGGGAGCACAAAGAAGAGCAGATTCCAGGGGGATGTTTTTCCAGACACTTCCCTTGTTACAAGGACACCTTTTCCTGGGAGCTGTCACCTGGATTCCAGGTGTTGCAGGAAAGAGGTGGCCAATTCTGTCAGCACGAAGCAGCAGAGCACAGCGCTGTGTCCACCCCAGTTTGGGAGAGGAGTTAAACTCCTTTGGCCTTTGCTGAGCTGCTTCCCAGTGGTCAGAACTGTCCATGGAATTGGGAAAGGAGATGCTGGCTTGTTCTCCAGTGCCTTTCACAGCACAGGATGCAGGAGAAGCTGAGCAGCAGAACGCAGGGCTTCTGCTGCCCGCCAGCAGAGCGGGGTTTAATGGCTCTTGACAGAAGGGAAAAGGGGGAGAGGACAGAGGATTCAGAGGCTCTGAATCAAATCCTCCCTTGCTTCCCTAGCAAAGGGGTCGGGAATCTGGGCAGAATAAATGAAGTCCCTCTACAGAGCTGGCAGAAGCCAGGCAGTGACACCTGGAGGATGCTCCCACTGGGAAGGGGCTCCGGGTTCAGTGATGTGATTCCCAACCTCGGCTCAGAGCCGAGGGGGAGAGCTGGAGGCTCATAGGTTCAGGATGGTTTCTGTGTTCACATGTGTTTGTGCTGTGTATTCTGAAAAAAAACCCCAAACAAGCACCAGGAGCAGCTGAGGGAGCTGGGAAAGGGGCTCAGCCTGGAGAAAAGGAGGCTCTGGGGGGACCTTGTGGCTCTCCAAAACTCCCTGACAGGAGGGGGCAGCCAGGTGGGGGTCGGGCTCTGCTCCCAGGGAACAGGGACAGGACAAGAGCAAACAGCCTCAAGTCACACCAGGGGAGGTTTAGATTGGATTTTAGTGAAAATCACTTTGTGGAAAGAGTGGTCACGCCCTGGAAGAGGCAGCCAGGAGGTGACTGAGTCACCATCCCTGGAGGGATTTAAAAGATGCGCAGATGTGGCGCTTGGGGATGAGGTTTAGCGGCGAGCACGGCAGTGCTGGGTCAAGAATCTTTTCCAACCAACAGTTCCATGATTCCGTGGCCTGGCTTGTCTTGCCTGCATCCCTGCCAGCTCTGCTGGAGCCATCGTCGTGGACATGCCAGGCTGCTGAGGGATTTCGGTGGCTCGTGGTGAAAAATGATCTTGACTCCCCAGGCTGCACGAGGGGGCTCGAGGCTGTAACAGCACAGCCCAGGCATCTGCGTGTGCTGGTGGAGAGCGTTGGATCACAGCTCCAGGCTTTGAAGAGTGGGGAAAAAAAGGCAGGCTGGGGAAATCTGCTGCCTGCTTTTGGTGTGCTCCAACTCCAGTGACTCCACAGCCAACGGGGTGCAGCTTTGAACCAGCTTCAAGGCAGGCTCAGGTGCACGGAGCAGACACGAGGAGCTGCACCAGCAGAACGCTCTGCACCCTCTGTGTGTAAAATTCAGAGTGGAGTCACTTTATCTCCATGTGCTTCTTTGCTGGATTGATTTTATTCTCTCCAGGAGAGCAAGAATGTCTGGGTACAGAGCGCCGCTTCCCAAATGGTTCTGTCTCTAAACCTGCAGACCTCGCCAGGTCTGTATCCTCTGGAATATTGGCTTTGCTGGGAGCTGAGGGCTCCAGAGCAGCCTGTGCATGATTTGAGGAAGGTGTGCTATGACCACAAGTGCCTCAGGGCCAGGGCTGGACAAAGCCCAGACCATCAGCACTGGGCAGGTGTTTAAGCAGGTGATGTTTTGTGTGCCTTTGTTCAGGACACAAGAAAAAGTTTCCCCATCGGGATTTTTTGCTCAGCTTCCTTGCAAGACTGAGGCAAATTCAGATGAAGTTCTTAAAATGCCTCATTTTTTAATGAATCCATGAACTGCAGGCCAGGAACACAGCAGTACCCACCACAATCACAATCACAATCACAATCACAATCACAATCACAATCACAATCACAATCACAATCACAATCATTTAATGTTGCTAAAATATCATCATAGAATCACAGAATGGTTTGAGTTGGAAGGGATCTTAAAGATCATCCCATTCCAACCCTCTTATCCCACCTCCAACACCTTCCACTATCCCAGGTTGCTCCAAGCCCCATCCAACCTGGCCTTGGACACTTCCAGGGATGGGGATCCACAGCTTCTCTGGGCAGCCTGTGCCAGGGCCTCACCACCCTCACAGGGAAGAACTCCTCCCTAATATCTAATTTTATCTGTTTTGCCCATTCCAGCCCCAGGCTCCTCACTCTCACGATGGGATGCCATGGGAAATGGTCAGGGTGCAGGTTCTTGAGTCCACACCATTGCCCAAAGGGGATGGACTGGCAGGATGGACAAGGTGGGATGGACTGGTGGGAGACTGGACAAGGTAGGGCTCATGGACGTGCTGGAAAAGGCTCCAGAACTGGCACTCTGTGAATAAAGATGGGGAAAGTTTGCCCCTATTTTAAAGAGGAGGAAGGGACTTGTGCTCATTTTCACCTGGCTGCTTGTGCACTGCGCTAGAAGATGAAATGTTCTGCTAAAAAAGCAGCAGAAAGAGACCACAGTGCCCAGGATGCAGCCCTTGTCTAATGATGAACTTTCTGTGTGTCTGGGCAAATCAGTGTAAGCTCCGTGCCTCAGTTTTCCCTGAGCCTGCTGTGCTAAATAACATCAGACAGCTCCTGGAAATGTCAGGAAATCCGGGAGCCAGGAGCTCCTGTTAGTGAGCAAAAATAAGTATTTCTATTTATCACTGAGAACTGGTTATCCAAAGGTGAGCTTGATGGTCAGTCTGGTCACGCAGAGGAGCTCCCATCATGTTTTTTNACAGATTCTCCCAGCGGCCCTCCTGGAAGGCGATGAGCAAAACTCCCGGAGAGGACAAATCCTCTGTGCCCTGACCATCAGATTTATTTGGATGCTCTTTAACCCTCAGCCAGAAAAATAACGGATGCAGCGAGGTCAGAAAGCCCAATTTCACGGAATAGAGTGATTTTCAGACTTGTCAAGGCTCTTTCCAGGGCTTTGCAAATCCTTTAATTCAATTACAGCGCTGGCCAGTTGGAAGATGAGTGCTCATCTCCCAGAGCTCCCTCCTGCTCCAGGCCAGAGCTGCGTCTCCAGGGGGTTTAATGTGAATGTGGAACGTTGGTGGGATGTTGGTGGGATGTCAGGAGGGGATAAATTCACCCTCTGCCAGAGCCTGGTGCGTGGCAGGGTGAGGGTGGTGAGGCCCTGGCACAGGGTGCCCAGAGAAGCTGTGGATCCCCATCCCTGGAAGTGTCCAAGGNATCCCCATCCCTGGAAGTGTCCAAGGCCAGGCTGGATATATCTTGGAGCAGCCTGGGACAGTGGAAGCTGTCCCTGCCCATGGCAGGGGTTGGAACTCGATGATCTTTAAGTCCCTTCCAACCCAAACCACTCCATGATTTCATGAGGGTGAACCAAAGCCTGACCCAGCAAGAACCTCGATCTTCCCAGGTTTGAGGAGAGCCCTTCTTGCTGCTGAGGGAGGA
>VZRO01008261.1:136280-152816 GCA_013397915.1 Daphoenositta chrysoptera | reverse complement strand
ACATACAAATTACTCATATAACCCAACAGAAAAGCACAAACAAATTAAAAAAATCCACAAAAAATCCCCGAAAACCACTCCTGCAAAAAAGTTATGGCACATGAAAACAGAGTGAAAGGAAAATGAGTATCAGCAGTAGAGTATCTTCCTTAAATGTGAACAATAATGAAACAACACAAAATATTAACTGACTTACTCTAAAATACAGCCTTGATTCTTGCAGCTCTGAAGAGCAAAATTCCCTTCTTTTCTTACAGTAGTATTGGAACCAGAGGTTCGGGGAAGACAGTTCCCACCGGAAATAATACTGAAATTTAAATTCAAAGTATTTTTCCAATAAAATCTCTTAGGAAAAGGAGTGGCTAAAGCACCTTGGACTCTGCACACACACAGTAAGCAAAGCAGGGAAAATGAGATTTCTTCATTCCTGGTTTTCCAGCTTCCCTCCATGAAGTCAAGAGCCTTGTTGAGACCTTGTAGAAAAGACAGGAACTATGATTTCATAGGAATTCTGTATTTTCATTCTGTTTGGGGAGTGTTGCAACTGCAACTTAGTCTGTAACCAGTACCTGCCATCATCCTCCTTCCTCAATAAACCTTACAACATGTAAGCACAAGGTCAAAGATTCCCAAGTGGGGAAAAGGGAATCATAAAACAGTCTGAGTTCCCAGCTATTTGTTTGTAGGAAAGTGTATCCACTTCTGTGTCAATCCTGAATCAATAATCACAGGGACAAGGATTTGTTGCACTGGAAAAAAAAACCCAACCAAACAATTAAAAAATAACGAAGTTCCCAATCCTGGCCAAAGTTTAAAAATGGGGAACTTGAGAGAAACAAGCAAAGAATAAACACTGAAATTAAGACACAGCAGACCTATATAAAGGATTTCTGTGGTTTATCACATGCTAACAAAAAGGAAATGAAGTTTTCCTGACTCGGTCCATCAGAGATTTACAATATTTGAATCACAGAATCACTGGATCCAACTTTGACTACAACTATCCAAAATGCCTTTTAGAATCTTGCACTGATTCAAATGAAATGGATTAAAATCAAGGTGAACAGTTGTGAGATTTATAAGAAATTATGAAGATATTGTCTTCCCTGACCTCCTCTATCCACCTACTTTGCTCTGGGTAGCAGGATGTAATTTAGGTTTTTTTCATTTAAAAAGTACAGCTATCAGCTTTCAAGCTGCAGTATGATCTGAGAACAGATTTCAGCCCAGCTCCTGAGGGCCTGCAGTGCAGGGAGATTTCCAGCTGCTCTGGGGTTGGAGTTTAACTCCAGGTGGAATTCCAGCGTGACAAAGTCCAAGCTTTCACCAGACAATTAAACCACACAGGTTCTGCTCAGCAATCCAGGCTGTAAAAGTGTCATCATTAAAAGTCAACTTTCAAACACTTCTCTTGTTATTTTTACACCACTGCTTCATTGTTCAGCCTTGATTTGCTTTCCCAGACTGTGGAACAAGGCACCACTTCACAACCTCTTGCAAACACAGGGCTTTTTTTGGGAATCTTCTTCATCTTACTGATCCATCCCAACTGGAATCATCCTGAATGCCACAAACCTGCCAAAACTGCCTTAAAATCATCAACAATAATCAAAATAGAGCCTTAGCTCTTTTCCCAATTCTGTCCAAAGTGGCCTTAGGCACCTGCTGAGGTTTAATGCTCGATGTCAGAGTCGAGGTTATGCTCCAGCCCACCTCAGCATGCCGTGCCCTGTGTCATGGCCACACAACTTTGACCCCAAACATCAGTTCAGACTGAGCTCTGCAGTATTACCTGGGGGGCAAAGGTCAGGCTTTACCATGCACTGCAGACCTTCCTGTAATTTGCTGTCAGCAAGCAGTAAGAACACACAGCACATCAGTGGATCAATTCACTTCAGCAAAATGAACTCAGAGTGTGGAGAGTCATAGAAAGCTCATCCAGTCCAACCCCCTGCAGTGAACAGGGACATCTTCCACTATCCCAGGTTGCTCAGAGCTCTGTCCAATCTGGATTTGAACAATTCCAGGGATGTGGCACCCACCACCTCCCTTGGAAACCAAGGAGGTTGGAAAGCCAGGGCCTCATCACCCTCAAAAAACATTCTGTGAGAAAATGGTGACTCACCTGCCTGTGAGAATTCGTGGATCAGATCTCCAAAGAGAGAACAGCCTTTTTCTGCAAGATGAGCAACAGGAAGCTGAAATTATGGATACTCATACACTGCTTAGCAGGCAATTCCCATCAATGAGCTGCACTCAGGAAAGGAAATCAGGGCTTTTTCCAACGTCCTTGAAGCACTGAAGGTCTGATCCAAACCTACCTCACCCTTTTTCTCCCCACGTAACATTTAGCAATCCCATGAACTTCCTCATCTCCTGGCACAGCTCACTTCAACTAATGGGATTCTGGAATCTGCTCATGTTTTTTAGATATTCAAGTCCAAATATTTTGGGAAAGGGAAAATAACCTAGGAATGAAAGCCCATGAAAAGGAGAGGTACTCCTGGAGAAGCTGTAAATTTCCCAAACATTAGTTTCAAATTCACTCCCAATTCCACTGCTAGAGATGTGCATCTAAAATAAACCAGTAATGAGAGATTTGAGCAGTTCTGCTTTACAGATCACTGGAATCATATTGTAACAACCTGTCAAAGGAGTGTTTGGTTTTAATTGAACAGAACACAAAAACAGAACAAAACTGAGGTTGTGTCATGTCAAAGTCTCTTTATTCTTACTATAAGGAGCTGTAAATGGATTTACTGTCTTACTTATTTGAAGAAATAGCACTGTTGTTCTTCCAGTGTTGCCTAATGCTCTCCACAGCTTTGGGAAAACCCAGGTTTTCTGTACAACACTTGTCATGGCCAGTTTAGCAGAGAACACAGGTCATTTAAGCCATTTAAAGACAACTGTGGGGTTGAAATGAGAGTTTTGAAAACAAAGGCAGCTGCAAAAAGTACATCCAACCTACAGCTTCTGCACCATCTCCAGAAAAACAGATGAAGGGACGTACAAACTTCCTAGATTAACACAAACTATTTGAAGACACTTGCACAGAAAACATGTTGCCAAGAGATTTTCAATTCCATTTATTTCAGAAATAAAAGAAGACAACAATAGAAATCACTGAGCAGACACAACCAAAATGAGAAGATCAGGCCTTGTTTACCCTTTTCCAAAACTCTAGGACTTTTCAGCATGAAATATTCCCACTCAATCATGTAACCCCCCATGCCTGATCAGGTAAAGAGCCAATGGAATCCCAGAATACTGCAGGTTATCAGTTCATATTATTTTACTGCACCTCTACCCCAGCTGATTTTTCACAATAGGTTGGTAGATAAATGAACTGCAGAGCAAGTAGTGTTCTCCAAAATGTAAAGGAACAGCATTTAGTATCTACTTTTCTTTACCTGCCATCATTCCTGGGAATTCACACTTAAATCAGGAACTAATCCTAGTCAAAATACAACTCAAGACAGCCCCAGAAATGCAGTGATTATTGACAAATCACCCCCGAACTGCTACGATTTGAATTTTTCACATTTGCCTAAGAGCAGTAGCTGGGCCCTGAAATGCTTTCCATTTAGCTTGGACAATAATTAACCCATAACTGGGTTGCAAATTTTTTTGCACATATTAACTGAACTGCAGATGCTGGGGAACACTACAACATGCCTCAAATCAGGTTTTAGACATATTTTCTAGATATCTGCATTCATACAAACATGCTGCTTTAATTAAAGGATAACCCTGAAAATTAGCCCTGCCTTGATCCAGAAATAGCAACAGCAGACTATTGCAGTAAAATATCAATTTCAGCAACCACTGTGAATAGTTTTGAAAGTTCTTGAGCTTGAATTTCAATATTCATGCACTGGAAGGTTCATTTCTCAAACACTTGGCATGTTAATATTTTTCTATTTATATTGTTACAGATTGGAAAGAACAATTTACTCTCCTACCCCTGAAAGGGCTGTAAGGTGTAATCAATTCAGTTGTACAGTGCATGGAATAAGAAAATATCCTTTGCTATTTCCCTTATGTCAGTTACATCCCAACACAGCATTAGTAAGCAAAGATTATCTTAAAGTATATATTGGGAATTATTGAACTACATTTAGATTAAACTTGGTAGTTAGCTTTATCTCTATCATAAGGAATGAGTAAAACGTTGGTATGTCTCAAACTACTACATAAAATTTTATTTCTGGAAGGCCAAAGATGAAATTCAAGGGATGTGTTTACAAATACATACAGATAATTACTTTATTAGAAATACTGATTAGAAATACATCTTTTTAACATTAATAAGTTTCTCCATGAGGGCAATCACAGTGTCCTGATAGAAATTCTACTGTGTGATTTAGCCAGGAAAGTTTTACAACAACAACAAAAAAATTAAGCAGTATTTTGATTAAATTTCTGTTTGCTCCTAGAAATGAAGACAATTTCTTATCATGAGTTGTTTAAAAATCCCGTAAGTTGTTATCAAGCAGTAAAGCACTAGTGTTGAAAGGCACTAGGATTGGAGCTTGTGTTACCTGGTGTTCAGCACAGACAGCACTTGGGAGCTCAGTAAATCACACCTGTAAAACACTCCTGTGCTTGGGCCAAGTCTGCTACATTCATTAAAGTGTTGGACAGGTTCTTCTGCAGGTGGGAAGACGCCAAATTCAGAGCAGATCTCCGCAGATTTACAGGTTGGACCTTTCCTTGACAGACATACGAGTTGTGGACTGTGTGTAGGTCCTGATTACATCCTGAAAAAAAGCAACAGAAATACTCAGAGCAAGTTCCACTTAGAGAACTTCAGGCAAAAATTGAATCAACAGAGCTGTTCTTTGGAGCAAGCACTGAGCCCAGGAAAGGCTCGTGGCAATGTTTCATCACCATCACAAAGGGTGGGTAATCAACCTGACCACATTTTGTATCACAGACAGTTACCTTGCAGAAACCCTACAAACCCCAACTGAAACACAGCCATTGTACATCACCAGTTAATCAACATTTAACTGTTATTAGAGTGGTGTTTCCTTAGTTTGCAATCCTACAAGCACTGACTTCTGGCCTTTAAATCAAACAGGAATCAAGACTAATTTCTCACTTCTTTGGATTTACAAGAGAAGCCAAAATAATTCACAGCCAGTCAAAATGCAGCCACAGAAATCATTACTATACCTTTTTCCCACTCTCAGCATTGTATTTGTCCAGCAAAGCCTGGATACAGGCTCCATATTTAGGATGAACATCAGTGAAGTTTTTCACCTGAACAGGAAGACAAAACAGAAAAGGCAACAGGAATTTTTTCCTCCATTTCAAAAGCATTCTTCACCACACTTCCTGAGCTACAAGCAGCAGGTATCACAAGGAAGAAAATGTTAATTCTGATAAGTCATAAACAAGCTATGAACATCTTCCAACTCTATTTCTGTTATCCCACACAGAGCTCATTCCCAGTTTAAACAAAGTTGCCCTGGGAAGGATGAAGATCCAATCCCTCCTTGGCCTTCTCCTTGTTTAGAGGAAAACCTTACTCTGGCAGTCATCTGATTTTTAAAACACCAAGCTAAATACATGTTCAACATCTATCCCATTCTACCCCCAAAAAAAAAGTTACTTTAACATGTTATATCTTGATGCTATATTGTGTAAACAGGCACGTATTTAAGTATGAGAATTCCTGCATAAGAAAAAATCCATTCTTTTCAGGGAATTCCTGATCTTCCTTTCCAGAAGCCATTATGACAAAGTTACTAGACTAGTAGAAAACCAGGAATAAACCCTGAAGAGGGCACTTACAGCTCGTTTCTGAATGAAGAGCTGGGCATCCTTCAGATGATCTGCAATGTTTTTACACAGCCTCTGGCGCTCCTCCTCGTTCAGCACTTTGAGGTAGAATTCTCGCACCTGGCCATTGGAAAAAAAAGGTTTATTTTGGAAATCCCAAAAGTGACTAAGAACAGCTTTCACTTCCTAGTCAAGCAATATTTAAAATACTCAAAATGTTTAAAAGGCAGCCAATCTGTGAGAGTTTTTCTTTGGCAAACCTGCCAACAACTCCTTCTCCAGACACTAATGGCAAGAAGACACGTCAGAGCCTCTACATAACGATGCCCAAAATCTGGATTTCAGATGCTGTGAGAACTCCCACTAATACACACCCCACACACTCCTCAAGTGTGCCAAGCAGCACTAAAAGCCTTTCCACACCCCCACCTGGGTCACATTGTCCTCATTGGCACTGTTGAAGCGCTGAACATCTCCCGAGGCAAACATGCGGCTCTCCCTGAGCAGGGGCTGATCCTCGGGACCAGTGAAGCTGTTTGGGTAATAATTTGGGGCACCACCTGGGAAAAAAACATCCCCAAACCAAATCAATCAGATGGCAAAAATCTCAATAAAGTCAGAAGACAGAAGATGCTCTTTGCTTGGAGGAATCTAAATCAATTACTCAGTTACGATTCATTTTATTAAAATAGCTGTCTGCATTTTTCTGTCAACACCTTCAAGTCAGAACTGAACAGCACTTGCTACAAAGAGAATTTCCATAGCCTTTCTCAAAGAATATTGATTTGATTCAGAAATGAGAAAATCTGGCCACTCTCACAACAATATTGCTCAATTATGATAGACAAGGTCATGGTTGAAATCTAAGGCAGTATAAACACACATGGTCATTTGCATATCTGAAGTACTACAATGCTTCCCTGTGTAGGGGGTATATTTTAAACTCATAGTGAACTTAGGGAACTGCATAAAAATAAACTTATTATCTGTGCTGGGACAAGAGCAGCTGCTCTCAAGTTCCTGTTTTTCTAATACTTCCCTCTCCTCCCTCAGCAAGTGTCTGAATTCATAGCCCAGAGGAACACATATTTTGGCATGAGCCACGGCTTCAGTACATCCTTGTTTACTCTCAGGTGGAAAAGAGTCACTATTGGGCAAACCCTGACAGAACAGAAGCTGCTCAATAGAGGGGAACTTACAGCTCTACTCTTGGCATTTTCACTTTTGTCTTTCACAATCTCTCAGAAATCTGAAAGCAAAGCAGTTTAGTGAAGTGAACTGAGCATATGCTAGTCAGTCTTTAAATTTAAAAAACACAAATAAGAGATTTCCCAATCAGGCCATCTCTGTAATTTTTAGATTAGATTTTGCCTACATGTAGAAACAAAGAGGTAGTAATTAATTGATGTAAAAATACTTCTCTGACACATTTCATTTCGAATCAATAATAATTTTGAACTTTTTCAACTAAGTGCCCTTTAACAAGCATGTTTCTAGAAGTTTTTAAAGGAACATAAAGTGGGGACATTACTGAATTCATCTGACTGTGGGCATTCTCCTGCAAAACCCCCTTCTGTTAAAGGCTCACGTCAGGAAATTCTGAAGCTCAGGGAGTTAAGAGATGAGAGAAAAAGTCACCAAAGACATAATATGCATATGAATAATGATATTGAAAGCTGTTTTCCTGACTACCTTGGTTGTCAGAAACAGTCATTGGCCCATCCCTCTGGTAGTTGGCCACCCTGGCTCTGAAGGGACAATTCACAGGGATCTGGAGATAGTTGGGGCCCAGGCGGTGTCTGTGGGTGTCAGGATAGGAGAAGAGGCGTCCCTAAAACATTAACATTAAGCACAAACATTAACCACCACTTGTAAAAGACAGGGCCATGTCAACTCAAAGCTTTCATGAGCAGCACAGTAACCAATGCTCCTCAGGTCAGGTCAAACCTCCTGCTTACCTGCAGCATTTTGTCAGGGCTGGGCTCAATGCCAGGGGGCATGTTGCTAGGGTCATAAGCCATCTGTTCCACCTCTGCAAAGTAGTTGACAGGATTCCTGTTCAAGACCAGCTTTCCCACAGGGATGAGAGGGTAGTCACCGTGAGGCCAAACCTATCAGACACAACACACATCCAGTAAAATCAACATTATTTCAGTATTATGCAGCTTAACTGCCAGGCAGAATTCACCCGATTTAAGTCTCGATTGAGAAAATACATTACTGAGTTTCTTTTTTTGCTAACAAACATTGAGAAATGTCTTATTTTAAGAAGTCTTTTGCAATTAATACAGGGTATTAATGCAACTTATTTCATCACCCCAGCATAATCTCAGCACTTGAGTACTTGAATGGAATACCCACAGGCCCTTGAAAAGCTGCCTAGGGAAGCAGGGCGTGGATGGAACTGGTGGCACAAATGTTTTCAGCTCCTCCAAAATGCTTAACTGGCTTAACTGGACTTTTCTTTGCCATCTGAGCTGCACTTTTAAGCTCAAAGCTCTTTAGCCGCTTGGGGAGAGCAGTGTTAGAGGTAAAAAAGAGCACCATAAGTTTATGTCAGCATCTTTCAACGAGGCATTCCTAGGTACAGCTATTGGGAGTGGGACAAAATGAGACCAGCAAGGCTCGGGGTGTGACTCTGATCTGAGATCACACTTCTGAAGTGCCACGGGATCTGCAGGCCTGGAATCAAGCCCTATCCATATTTCCCTGAGGAAGAGTAACATCAGATAAAACATGACTACAGTTTCATCTCCAGAATTTCTGGCTCATTGTGGCTCTACAATAAAGAATACACTTAAAAACCACCTGAAACTGAATATTCCCAGCAGTATCACACAAACCTTAGTCACATCAAAAGGATTGAATGGGAACCTCTCTGCTTCTTCAAAGGTCATAACCTGAATGTAGAAGGACCATGAAGGATAGTTCCCCTTGGCAATGGCATTGTAAAGGTCCCGTATGGCATAATCAGGATCAGTAGAAGCCAATCTTCCTGCTTCTTCCACAGAAAGGTTTTTGATGCCCTGGTCAGTCTAAAAGCAACAAAAGCACCAGTTACAGCATGCAGAAAGCACTACAGAAATCATTATTCAGAATAACTATTAACAAGATTTATAATCCAAGAGTGAGATTGTCCAAGTTCTAACTTACAATAACTTGAGTTTAGATTTATAGTACATTTAACAGCTGCCTTCCAGATAAAAATCAGTTCACTGACAGTGCTGCAATAACAAGAGACAGATGCCCAAAGAATAGTTTTTTACAGTCTAGGAAACGATTACTGGGTTAGCAAGAAGAAAGATGCCTCTCCTATTGGTTAAAGGTATGAAATTGATATTAAACAAGGACTGCACACATCTTTGAGCCTGAATTAAACTTCAAAAGTCACACATTGATTTTTATGCAATATGATGTATAGTTCCAATAATTAAAAAAAAAAATGGATCAATACCTTGGCATGGAATTTGCAGTAAACTGCTCTTCCATCAGCATTAACCAGTTTGAAAGTGTGTGATCCATATCCATTCATGTGGCGATAGCCATCGGGAATGCCACGATCACTGAACAGGAAAGACACCTGAAAAGGAGGATCAAACACCACTAATGGGCTCAGCAGATCAAGGAGAAAGTCACCATTCCACACTAAGTTTGTTTATTGCATTAATCTGCATCACTGGGAGCTATGTTAATGTTGTTAGGAATTCCTTGAGGAATTTCTGCTTTAGGTGTTAATGAAATAAAACTGATTTCCCCTGTAAGCACAGGGGATATCATGCATGGATAATTTGAGAATATATTAAATTATATTTATATTAAATTATATTAAATATATTATTATATTTATATTAAATTACATTTAAATAAAATACAAGTAAGACTGTGTAGGCTTCTAGATCAAACATGGAAAAGAGAGAATTAAAAACCTGCTGTCATAACATGATTTTCTTCATCATACAAAATAAAGGCACGGGAGAAGCTTACTTGATGCAAAGACTCAGGGCGAAGACTCCAGAAGTCCCACACCATGTCTGGATCCTTCAGATGAGTCTGAGGGTTCCTCTTTTGGCTATGGATGAAGGATGGAAACTGATTTGTCCAGAAGTGGAAGAGGAAAAAGAGAAAGAAAAGAAATTAAAGACAAAGCTGTAAGATCACTGAAAAAAAAAAAAATCTTCTACTGCCATACCCTTCCTGCAAACAAATTAATTCACACACCAGTAAAATTAGGGTAATGTCAAACGTTCACAATTAGAATAAACAGAGATAAAGAATGCTTTCATTTTGTGGTTGATAAGGTGAGAGATAAAACTGTTCAGATTTGTATATCTGTATTTATGTGACTCATAAATGAATAGAGAGATACTATAAAATATCTGTGCAGAACTCCTGCACCCAAGGAAAACTCCTCTACTAAGCACTGTTAAACTTATGCCAAAAACCAAAAAAAACCCTGGATTTAATAAAAATAATTGGCAAGAAGCTTTTAAAGTGAAAAGTTCAAGTGAAAAAATACGAAACCACATAAGTTATCAAGCTCTAGTTCTTTAATTTACTTTGGTTTAAGAACATCTTTCCAAGTAAAAAATGCTCAGACCATCTGACAAAGAATAAAATTTAAGTGTGTCAGAACAGCAGCATCTGCTTCTGAGAGAAGCCAGAACAAGATGTGAATGAATTTTTGGACTCTCTCACGAAGTACCCTCACCTTGGGTGCTTACTCACCAACATTGCATCCCGAATAAAGAAGATGGGAGTGTTGTTTCCCACAAGATCCCAATTCCCATCTTCCGTGTAGAATTTCATGGCAAAGCCTCGGGGGTCACGAACTGTGTCAGCTGAGCCAGATTCTCCAGCTTGGAGAAATACATAAACATAGAGAAGTGTTAGGATAGGAATTGCATGTAAATGTAAATAGGCCACAAAAACCTAAAAGGGCAGGGTTTATTGCAGTCTTTTCTACACCAAGGAATTTTAGGAATATTTTCAGCAATGTTCAGGCACTGTGAGTTTTCAAAATGTGAACCCAGCCAAACATTCAGGCCACAGTTAAAAGAAGGAAAAAACAAGTATATCCACTTGAACCAATTAAGAGTGGAATTTGCATTATCACTAAGAGAGACATCATCAGATTATAAGGCTGAATCATCTAAACCCACATTTGTTTCTGTGCACCAAATCCCAGTGGGAAAGCTCTTATTTGGAAGGTAGCAATCTAACCAGCGTGCCCAATAAAAAACTATGGAAGAGCTGTAATCCTTTTAATTCCTCCTGCTTCATCCAGGATGGGATTTTCAATGGGAATTTAGACCAGGGCACAAGTGCCTAGCACAACACCTGAGCAGAAGTGTTCCAGAAGTGCTCAGAACAGCTAATGCTGAATTGTGATGAAATCAGTAGGACGCTCATTCTCTCGTTAAAAAACTTGAGTATCCCAGAACAGCAGGGATGAAACGTGTCCAAACAGGGCAGGGAAAGGGAAGGGATGGATGCAACAACCTGCTCCAGCAGCAGTCCACATTTCAAACTCAGCTCCATGTGCTCACCCTGTACAACACTCAGGGCCCCCTAAATCCTAAGGGATTTAACACTGGAAACAGCCTACGGGCCAAAACCAGCAGCTCCCTGAGCCTTGCTGGACTACTTTTTTCTCTCCAGTATTTCCAGAATTGGATCCTCACTAAGATTTATTTTCTTTTAACTACATACACATCATGAATTATAATTTTTCTATCAGACAAGCTATTGATCACAGTTAGCTTCAACAAACAGCATTTAAGGTTTTGCTACTTTGTGCATTCCAATCTTTAAGAAAACAGAGTTTATTTATGGAAGATTGTTTGTTTTTCTTTGCCCCTATTTAGGTTACATCATTCATCCCCAAAACATTCCTGCAGCATAAGAGATTATAGGTATTTAACTTGCAAGTGTTGATTGTGATCCAACCAGAAACAAAGCAAGCTTTCTGTCAGAAAGAACCAGCTCGGGCTGCCCTCCCTCTCACATTTCAGACAGAAAAGTGTCTCCAGACAGCTCTGACAGAAAGGGGCAAAAGCTGCTTAAGGTCTTCCCTGTAAGTGAATTTCAGAGAAGACAAGCTGCCTGGAAGAAAGCATTTAAACTACCTTAAGTGCTCCACAATGCAAACGCTGCTCTCAGGGCACACATGTAAAAGACAAAGTGAATTTCGAGCCTTACCAACAGTGGAGAAGCGGATGGCAAGCGGAGTCCTTTTCCCAATGTGCTCAAACACTTTTGCCTTACAATACTGGGTGATATCATGAGTGACTTCAAAATAGCCAAAGGCTCCTGAACAACAGCAAGTTCAAAATATCAGACCTAGGAACCTTCCTTCCACTCACAGCTTGGCTGTTAACATACAAGTTCAAGTCAAAGGGAAACATGGAAATACACCAGTTTAAACAATGCTCTAAACACTCAATTTACTTTCCCAAAATGAAACTGATTTAACACAAACTATTTACTCATTCTCTCCTCCTTAACTGACTGTTAGCAGCTCCCAGCAGCAGCACAGAAGATGCTCTTCTGCCAAGATCTGTGTATTCATCTGGGAGCAAGGCAGGTATTTCTTTAATCCTGCTCTGTGTTGCAGAATTTTTGGTGTACCTGTAAGCTGGGTGAAGCAACAGAATCCTTCCCACCCCCACAGAGGAACTTTTCCCATGTACATTCACATTTTAAATACAGCCCCACGTTTGCTCCTTCTAGGGCAGTGCATAACAAAAATCAAGGTACTAATTCCTCCTTACTAAGATCAATAATAATTTTTTAAAGGTTTAGGTTTTTGAAATTTAAATATTAGATCATCAGCTTGCTTTGGCAGACATACATTAGAAGACAAAGCCAAATTCTCTATTAAATAACATGCAAACAACATTAAATAGAGATGAGGTGGAACAGACAAGGAAGCAGAGACTACAGCAAATACAGTAAAAACCGAAGGGCTATAACCACATTTTCTCTCATTTTTGTACACAATTTTTCAGTGCTTCAAGTTTTGACACCGAGTTCTTTTAAACCAAGCCTTACCACTGTTGTTCATAAAGTTTTATTATAGCTTGTAACACTAAATTATAGATAATGTAATTTATATGTCACAATTTACACAGTAACTCAAAAGCTTTTTAATTCTACACAGACAAAACGTGTGATTTTAACCATACCTGCCCCTTTTGCATGCACAACTCTCTCAGGAATCCTCTCTCTGTCAAAGTGAGCCATCTCATCAGTAAAAACAACATCTTGGACAAGAAGAGGTCCACGTGGCCCCACTGTCAGGATATTCAGCTTATCCCCAATGGGGTTCCCAGCACCGGTGGTCAGGGCATCTGGTTTCTGGAAGGAAGAGAATGTCACCATCAACACCAGAAATTAAAAACCCTCTGGATCTGAGCCACATCATGTGCATGACTGTTCAAACATTTCATGTCACAGAGCAGATCAAGAAGAAGTGGCAAAACAACTTTAGATTCCAGAGGAAGTTACAGAAAATACAGATGTTTACCTAAATCACAGAGCTAGGTTGAGGGCAATTTAAGAAAAGGAGTTCAAGTCATGAAAATCCAGGACTGTTTTCTATGGTTCAGAAATATTTCTTCTCAAGACTACTGATCTTGCTTCAAGAAAAATATGGGATGGGGAAGAAAAACCTAAAAAAGGAGTAGCTGCTGGAAAATAAGGGAGAAAGGAAAGGAAAAAGAAGCACAGGGGCAGAGGCATAAGGAAAGGGCTCCAGCCAGACTAAAAGGGGTTTTCCATGATTACTGTTGGTCTAGAAGAGCTATGGAAAATAATACAAATAGGAACACCTGAGGAATCATCATTTTAGACTCCTGGACCATGGGAAGGACTAAGATTAACACAAACCCTGAGAAAGTCTACTGCCAGGAAATGTCCTGCAACTTCAAGAAACACCTGCACTATAACTGAGTGTACTCCTACTTTCTCATAAAAAGATTCCAGTAGAAAAGACTTTATCTGCATCACAAATGGGGTTATATGCTCCTCTAAGGCAATATTCCTATTTTACTGGATGCTGGAGAAAAGGTAGTGAGAAAGGTGCATCAGTTTTTCCTGGAGTACGTTTATTGTTAGGGGCTGTTTGTGAAGGACTTTGAAGAACAGAAGACAAGTACAGACAAAGGGAAAAAATTAAGTAAATCAAGAAAAAAATTGCAACAGGGTGAGCTCAAATAGCAGAGTCACAGATTACGACCAGCTAACAATAAATCCATCACATATTGCACTAAACTGACATAATTCCATATGGGCTCTCTATCCATAACATCCTACCTGAAGCCTCCACATGCCTGAACCACACCAGCACAAAATCCCTCAGCCCCTCCTGACTAGTTCTCCTCCTTTAAAGTTCTGTAAGTGAAAAGGGATGGTGGAGAGAAGGAAAAAGCAATTCTTGATGAGAAAAGCCTTTACTACTCTTAAGAGACTTCATGGGATTCCAGTTCTTACCCTAAGTTCTGCTTTAAGGGGTTATTTACTGCAAACAGATAAAATTCCCAGCTGATAGAAGACTTTTTTCCTCCCAAGAGGCAACCCACAAAGCAGGGAAAGAACAATTCTTCACATCCACACCGAGAGCTCTGGATGAGACAGAGAACACAGGGAGTTCCAGACACCCTTGTTTCACTCAGGTCCATGAATAACCACATAAAAGACATTTGACAGGGTAAGTGCATTTCCACTGTGTTCCTACTAATGTGCAGCACACACTACTCCAGCTGGCTTGAATTCCCAAAATATCCAAGTTCTTTATTCTTCCTTCACCACTTCATTAGCATAAAGCTTTAAGCATAAACCTGACTCCTTTGGGATGCCTGGAATCCTCACCTACACTGAAATCTGTACAAAGATTTTAAAAGACAATATGTAACTGGTTACAAACATAAACATGATGTTCAGAAACTTAGAGGAAAAGTTACTGTAAATAAAGCTAAATTGCTATTTTAAGTCAAAGAAACATCTGCTTAAATCAAAAGGTTACCTATAGTTTGTCATGGGAAATATGCAAGAGTAGAAATTGTTCTCAGCATATTTTCCACTGCTTATTTAATACAGGCAAGACTATTCTATAATGCCAACATTTAAGGCTACCAGAAGCAGTTGCTAAAACCACACCTTGTTGACATTAAGACTATAAAAAAAATTAACAGCTTTGTGGCTGTACAGTCTCTTTTGTGTAGGCAGACTTTCTAGTGTTCACGTTAGAAGTAAAGAATATTCATTTATTTAATGGTAGGAGATATTCACTTTACTTTCAGGATAATGTTATGAGGGGCACACAAAGTAAGCTCCAGAGTGGAAAAAAAAAACCACACAATCGTCTAAAGAAGAATTCTCACACTTCTTTTGGACCTGAGTTTGTTTGATGCCTGTTGGGAGCTGCACAGAGTCCAAACCTTGACAGATAAGAACTTCTGAATCTGTATTTCATTACAGCACCAACCTGCCATGACAGAAAGAAGGCAAGCAAAGCCAGGAGAATTTTAGTCACTGCTGTGGTAAACAGCACACATCAAAGTACACACTTCCAGGCATTACTGATACTTTGCACCTTATACAACTCACTTTAAAATTCTAATAAGTCCTCCCTACTTTCTATCTTCAAGTCTCATGACTCCTTATGCAACACAGACTTCGGGTTGCCTCCCAATCTCCAAATTAACCTTGGCCTCTTTTCAAATACTGCTTTGCCACAGAAAAGCCAACATCCCTACAAAAAGAATTACTCATGGATAAAAAAGGAACTATTATGACACATGCTAGAATATGATGGAGTCACAAGTCATCAGGTAGTTTTCACACTGTACTTTGAGAACCAAGAGAAAAAATAAAATTAAGACGACTTAACAGCCCCAGTGGGAACTGAGGCATCCACTTGCATCTTGTAAGACTGCCACTTAAAACCAGCAGAAAGTGTATTTAGTGGCAAATACACGTTTCTGTCAGAAACTACATGTGGAAACTGTCACAGTGATTTGATGAAGAACAGAAGTCAACTCTTGCAACATTTATACATTAACCCGAATATTCTGGGGTCTATTTTACATCTTCAGATGACGGAGAGCCATGCTGTTGATTACACGCTCTTATGATTTCAGTCAATCACTTGCCCAATCCACTTCATAGAATCACGGAATGGTTTGAGTTGGAAGGGATCTTCACGGTCACTGAATTCCAAGCCCCTGCACGGGCAGGGACACCTTCCACTATCCCAGGGTGCTCCAAGCCCTGCCCAACCTGGCTTTGGACACTTCCAGGGATAGGGCAGCCATAGCTTCTCTGGGAAACCTGTGCCAGGGTCTCACCACGCTGGCAGAGAAGAATTTTTTCCTAAAACATTCACTTAATTCTGGTCAGCAAATCCGGCAGAATACGCTGAGTTGGAAGGGAGCCACAAAGATGATCGAGTCCAACTCCTGGCCCTGCACACACTGCTGAACGTGCTTTATCCTTTCTTTTATTCCCTCGTTACATTTTCACAGGGCTCTACCGCCGTGCCAGCAAACCGAACCGCAAACTTCTGATTTAAGACGCAAAAAAACCACCCCCGTCCATCCCCGCCCGCGGACCCGCGGCTCGGGCGCTCGGCAAGGAGCGGCCGGGGCCGGGCAGCGCTGGGCGCCCCTGTCGCTGCGGGCCGGCTGGCAGCCTCCATCCCGCGTGCCTCCGCGCTCCCGGGCACAGCTCCAAGCCGCGGGGGCGAGC
>VZRO01008261.1:118058-136158 GCA_013397915.1 Daphoenositta chrysoptera | reverse complement strand
GCCCGGGCTCGCTGTCACCCCGCGGGACCGCGCCGGCAGCCGCGGCTAGCGGGAGGCAGCGGCCCGGCCCCCGCCTGGCCCGCCCCGCTGCACCCCGGCCAATGGGATCGCGGCCGGGGCCAGCGCGAGCGCTGACTGGTCTAGGGCCACGTCAATCACAGCGGGAGGCCCCGCCCAGTTGTCCCCGTGAGGGGACCGGGGCCGGCGGCGCTGTCGCGGCCCTTTGAAATGCCAAGGAAATGAACCCACACGGAGCTGCGAAAGGCGTTTTTCGGCTGTAATTCCGTTGTCGACATGCCGGAGCTTTCTACAGCTCCTGAGGTGTTGTTCGGTGACAACAAGTTACAGGCTCGGCCTTGTGAAAACTGCACGTACTTACGGTGTTTCTGAGGCAGGGTTTGTTTCAGCAGGGAAAAAAAAATGTTTTTAAATTGCAAAAAAAAAGTGACCACTATATAGCTATATAAATTATGTTCGTGTATAACTATATACAGGCTCATTCTTGTATTGGTGCCTGAAATGGGGTACAGGTGATTCATTAACTTTGGTCATAATTCATATGCGCTCAAGAGTAAAGAGCATTTCTTTGGAGACCAGAATTTTTAACCTTAAAAACCCACCCTCTTCTGAATTATGTGGTTATACTTACAAATTATGAATAAATACGACAGCTGTAGTTTTGATAATATTGCAGGAGGTCCCTGGCCTGGTGCCTAATACATGTATTAAGGGTGATAAAAGTAGTAAAAAGCTGGTTATTTTTGTTATATATGAGGTAAAATCTTTGAACAACGTGAATAATCCAACTTAAACTCCTTATCTACAAGATTATATCTACATTCTTTCTCTTAATAGATCCAAAGACTACTCTCTCTCATTATTTCAAGTAGACAATTGCTTTATCTAGTATATGTTATTATGGATTAGAGGGTTAAAGCTCTCAAATTCAGGTCTGTACTACACAGGGAATATCCCTAATTCTATTCCTTTCCCTCAAAGTTAAGAACAGCAAACTCCTTTTTTTTTCTGCTTCACCTTTTATTGGGACATTTCTTTCATGTCTTGAAGCCTCATAATCTTTTCTGCTTCAACATGATAACCAACATCATAAAGAAGAGCAAGGAAGATCACCTATGTTTCTCATATTTTTACACAAAATATACATCAGCAGACTAGATTTAATATTAGGATTGCCCACATAGAGCTATTTAAATCAGTAATTGCTATTTCAGTTTGCTTAACCAGCAAATTGGGGGAAATGTGGACATTTTCATGAACAGTTAATATTTGCTTTTCCTTTAAAGTTTAACACTAAATTTTAAGCAGGTCAACATGTTTAGATAAACTCACTGGTCACAGATCTGTTTCAAAATAAGAGCAACTTGCAAAAATTTCTTCTATTTCCTTTCCTATCAATCCTTCTTATTATATGCTGAAGGAAAGGATATATGTGCATATACCTACGTGCACTCCTGCAAGAAACCCAAACAAACAAGAAGAGATTAAACATTGACTAAGAAAATATGCAAAAGCCAGGGGTGAGCAGGTGGCAACACCAGTGGCACATATTGCAAACAGTGTTTGCACTTTAGCTTAATTAAAACCAAGTGACTGCATTTCATAAGGAAGGTCACACACAAAGCTCAGTGTGACACAAATACTTTTGTCTCTCATCTTGCCCTAATTTTATGTCTTTTCAGGAAAAAAAGCAGTGAATGCTGGTTTGAATTCCACAGGTATCTGACTGTGGGTGTCTTCATTTATTTCCCTTTCCCCCCTATCCTATCTTGATATTTGTTTCCTGCGGCACCTTATTTGCCTGTGTGAGCCTCCTGTTATGTATCTGCCTTAAGTAAACAAACTTCAAACAATTCCAAATTTATTTACCTGGGGAGACTGGTTCTCTGCTGCCACATGACTTTCTGAGGCATGATCCAAACCACAGTTCACCCTTAATTAAGATTTGGGGAGATTAAAAGACATCGTGCTTAGCTATTTGTGTTTTGTTGTATTTGAAGTGAGTGTAAACACAAACTACAAGGTCAGTGTCACACGATTGGTGCTGTAAATAAAGTTTACACATGGCTCAGTGATTTACACCCAAGGGAAGATCTAGAATTAGTAGAGTAGCAGGTCAGCAGTGCCTGTTCCTTTGCTAATTAGGTTCAAGAGGCAGCCCAAGCTTTCATCCTGCTTCTATCAGCCCTCTCTGGCTGCCGCGGTCCCTGCCTCCTGCCTGCGATTAAATCAGAGTTACAAATGTTCCCATGCTCCCTACAACATCTGTGCACTCCGAGTGCCTCTCCTACAGAGCCAGAGCATTTAACTCCAGCACAAAGCATGGGGGGCAACGAGACTTTTAAAATAAAAGATCAGAAAAGAGAAACACAAGAGAGAGTGTGCTCACTTAATTAAACTGATTCTTGATGAGACACCTAACACAGGAATGGGAGACTTACTGATCCTTCTACTAAAAATGTTCAAACTTGTATCTTCCAGAGGATCCAAATTATGTATCTAGAGATGAGGCTTGGATACATTTTCTACCCTGAGCCTCAAGGAATAAGGTCAGAAAAACATAAAAACGTTGGTTCAGGCTCACATAATAAAAATATAATTGATATTCCTGAGTGTATTTTCAGTCACAAAACAAATTCAGTTACTGCATGTGGACCAGCTACAAAATAATATAATGAATCTATTCTCAAGACCTGAAATAGTAATTGGCCTTTATAAATATCCAATATTTGTATATTTTCAGTAGCTCAGGAGCCTTTTCCAGTCATCCTTCTGCTGTCGTGCCTGGTGTAAACATCCGGGCACAGGAAAAGCATGGAAAGAGCAACAAAGAATCGTAACATGACACAGGACTGAGGGGTAGGTATGGCAACTACAGACAGAAGAAGTAGGTTGCTATTCTATTTTAGAAAAAACCCAGATATTTATGAGTAGAAACAACAGATTAATGTCCATTTTAATGCCATAAACAACATTCTGTCTGTGCTGATTGCCAACACACACCCAGGGCAATTTTCTATGTCAAGCTGGCAATTACCCAGACATGAAGTTCATGATGTGAAAGGTCAGCCAACCTGTGGGTGACACGTGCTGAGGTGTTGGGGACGGTCTGTTGTGAGGAGAGGTGGGATAAGAGATGGGTAATGATAAACTGGGGATCTCTGTATCTGCAAGATAGGTCTGCACACATTTTGCAGCTTTGATGATAAGTTCATCATTCAGTAACTTGCATTGTTATGTAGGCTTTTTAATTTTGTGCTTTCAGTCATCAGATCTAATGGAAAACATGGAAAACACTGAAATACAGCATCTTCAGAAGAGGTGGGCTTCAAGGAATCGTTGAGGGGATAACAAGGTAAGCAGGCAGGAATTAAAATCTAGCTTTTATGGGAAATAACACATTGGACTGTCATTGGACAGAGTGAGATACTGAGATAGAAAATGTGAAAAAATCATGTAGAAAAAAAATCAAGAAAACGCAGAAGGGAAACCTTACTTTGTATTTGTAATTTTCCACCATCTTCTGCTGTAGTTGTTAGGGCAAGGTCTCAATTTAAACTATTAGAAAAAAAAAGATTACCCTCAAATATGAAAAATGTGGTAGAACAATAATAATTTATATGTTTCAAATATGTTTTTCTTTGCTTCTCTCATTCTCCATAGACGAGCATGACTTCAGTGATTTTGGAGCAGTTGTCTCCAAGCTTTGTGGTTTGCGTGAGGTTAGTAAATGCCAGTGGTCCTAGACCTAGTCCTTTTTTACCAAAAATAGAATTTAATTAATCTACATTAATTGTTTCTCATAATGTGTTGCTTTTCATAGACAGTGCTCCTGATCATCATTATCAAGAAGTTGTGTTTCATATTTCATCCTGGAAAAACAGCTGCAATCTACTCCTTGAGATCAGTGAAGGAACAAAAACAGAGTAAGAAATGCAGCACTTTTCAGGTAGTGGGGTATTCAAACATCTTTAGCATCCTAGGTACCTCAGTTCTGTGGTTTTACTCCTCAAAACAACATCATTTAAATGATTTCACATCACAGACACACAGTTTTCTTTTGTTAATGCAGATTTGATTTCTTTTCAAGTTAGAGCACCCACACGGATGTTTTTCTCCATTTGTTCTCTGTGTTATTAGCAGCATTGTCTGAAGCATTCACCCAGTGGCAGTTAAACCTCAATTTTGGAACCTGATTTTGCCCCTTAAAGCTTCATTCTGCATAAGAAAAGATTTAAAGCTAGACACAGCCATATTTTTTTCTGTTGTTACAATCAGAAGCTCTTAAGCTTTTAAATGGGTCAACCATTAGTATGACCCAGTCACATGTTCTTTAAATTACTCAAGTGCCTTATTAGCATGCTGGATGTTTGCATGTATAAATAGATGTTTGATCCAAGAGATACCTTGATACAATAGGTGTCATTTCATGTGTTCCCGTTGCACAGAAAGAAGGGAATCCTAAATGAACTGAGCTTGAATTTGCAGAAAATTAAAGGCAATTTAAAATGTTGTCTGCCCAGCAGGACTGGAAAATCAGGCTATTATTTAATTGCCAGGAAAAATCAGATACATGCCTTTGAAAATTTTGGAGATATGTGTGTAGCTAAATGCATCAGTAGGACTCTAGGCTGATACATGGAGATTATTGATATAATTCATTAACACCAGTGATGATGGATTTCAGCATGGCTCATACCTCAAATTTCAGTGAGTTTTGGTACTAAAACAATGTTAAAATTTGCTCTTTACAGTGGTAATTTCTAAATTCTCTTGTGAATATGGCGCTGACTGGAAAATAAAATATCATAGGCAGTTTATGGGGAAAAAACAATAACAACCAACACAGCAGCCAGTGGAATGGCAACAAACCAGATGGATTTGTGGCAACCACAGCAACTATGGACGCTGGGAAACAAGGAAAGGCAAACAAGCAGATTTGTGAGGAGCTAAGAGAGGAAATGTCACTGTCTTTGAAACCAGTAGGCAAGGAGGTAGAAATTCTCCTGACTTGATCTACTCACCAAGGCACAACTGGGAGGTTGGGGTCAGTGGTGTTCAGGTGTCCTGAGAAAGGCTGCACTGCTCCCTTTCTGTTTCAGTGAGTTGGGAAAGATGGGAGCCCTGCAAGCAGAGGGACATCACCGGCTCTCCCCGTGCCTGTGACAATGGTGGCAGGCACACGTGGCATTTGTGTGCCAGAGCACCAGCAAGCACTCCACATGTCTAACAATCCACTCTGCTGACTGGATGGGTCAGGTTCCCAGGGAATTGCTGCAGATTCCCAGTGTAGAGACAGCCTGCAAGATCCCATTAAAACAGCATTTTCTAAGTGTTCATAATCCAAATGTAGTTTAATATGTTTTCTCTTTCACTCTTTTTGGTCCTGAAAATACACACACACTTTAAAATATTTTAATTGGTTCATTTTCAGTGTCTTTAGCTGATTAATAGATGCTAAACATAACTGATTTTTTTAAAGATCGTTTCAATAATTGTGAAATAAAGGCAGGTTTAAAAATCTGCTTTATTGCAGAAGATGGATGTAGCTGTCTCTTGAGGTGCCCTCTTTAGAGCAATAACAGCCATTGAGGTTTGTCCCTTGAGATGGTGGCAAATAGAACCCAGGGAATAATTAATCCTAGGGCACCAGCACACTAATTAGTATCGCTGGAATTGATAGGAGTTTCAGTACCTTTGAAAATCTGTTTGTATTTTGATGTGAGTATTTTAGCCTTTTTTTCCTTCACTCAAAGTAGCTGCCATTCTCAGTCTATTTTCCATCATAATAGGAGACATCTAAGGATGGCAGAGTGGCAAAAAGTAAACCACCTGCTTAACCATCTTCATCTGACAACATGAAAGACTACCAAAAATCCTGGGGTTAGTAGGGTATTAGATAAATATAAAATAACTCTTCCAGCCTCGACTAATTGATCCAGCCCAGTGCCTGCCATCTGGCCAGCAGTTTGCTGGTGCCCTTTGCCCCAGCTGTCAGCATTTGAGTTGTTGTTCCACTCATTGCCTAAAAAGCAATTTTTCACACTGCCTAGTTCTAGATCATTATGGGTTGCAAAGATGGCCATGGTTTTGTTTAACATTTACACAATTGCCAGGGACCTGCTACTGAATTAAAGTCCTGGACAAGCCCTTGCTTGTTGTGACCACAGGTAGGTGCATGGAAAACAAACAGCAGATTTTTTTTTCTCCTCTTCAAGCCCAAATGCTCTTCTGTACATTTCACCTCATTTTTCTGTTTCCTCAAATAGGTAAGTTGGAATTACGGAAGCTCGAAATATACTTAAAAAAAGCAAAATAATTGCATAACTACACTGTCTTTACAGCATTTAGTTAGACATTGACTTCAATTTTAGGCATCCTAAAGACTGTCAGCTTTTTATGTGTTTAGGAGCTGTGTTTCTAAAATGTTCATCTTCTTTACAAAAGTTGCTAAAATAATTATTTTGACCTATCATGGAAACTGTAACAAATTATTAGTGTGTTTTGTTGGTTTTTTATTCCCCCGGAGATTGATGCTAAGATACCAGGTTAATTGACATGTTTCTTTCCAGCTCCTAATTGCTGCCTGCACCCTGGCTGGACGTTTACAAGATATTTACAAGAGGTTTACAAGCCCTTTGCACTGCCAAAAAACTTATGATGTAGGGATAATAATGAAATACGGATCATAACTTCCAAACCACCAAACTCATAAACACACCAAACCCTCCTGCACAGATCTACAGGGACCTATCAGCATTCCTACCCAGCTTTGGTTATGGGCATTTCCTATTTTCCTTGGATTGAGGGCAGTGGTTGAACAGCACAGTTGGGTCTTGACCTGTAACGTGGACTTCCAAACAACTTGAAGAGGAATACACAGTTTTTCACTTGGTTTTTTCAATACTTTTAGTCTAAAAATGTTGGACAAATTTTTACAGCCACAAGAAAGAGTGCTACATCATATTAAGCATGAAAATTAGGCCTAGTTTTGACCACCAACTACTTTTGATTCCCCCAGAGTGAAAACAACTCTTTTTCAATAGTCCTCTGGTTGTCATATTATTTGAGAAGGTTCTTTTTTTTCCCTTTTCTTTTGCTGCTAGTATGGTAAGGAAGTTCTTTACTTGTTTTCACAGTGTGCTAATCCCTCTTCCATTTGGTGTTTTTACCCATACACATTCCTGAAACTGAAAATAGTTTTCAAGATATGGTAGGCTGACATACTGTGATTTTCTGCCTGCATGACAGATTCCTGAGGCTTTTCACTGTCTTCTTCCACAATGATGGTTTCCTCCTTTTCCTCCTCACCACTCCTAGGGTTTGCAACCAGTATTTCCTATCCCACTGTACTTAAGAATTATCTGTAAGTATTCCCCTCTGGCCTGGAGGCAGACCTGGGTCTATCCCCCTCTATTTTGATACATTTGAACGGGGAGGTTTTGCTGGGATCCATAATGACTTATCCTACAATTTCCGCCCTCCATTCTTCATTTAGTTTAATCCTTTTGTCAGCTTCTGATACATTTCTGACTCACCATTTTATTGAGTGCTGATGGCTCCTGGCACCAGCCCTGCTTTTACTGAATCATCCAGACTGTTCCTATATTTTTTGGGGATTGGTTACTGGCTGTGCAGTGCAGAGAGCACTCCAGAGCACTGTGACACTTCCATCTCAGGTGATGTGTCCCGGGAATTCCTTCCCAATGACACAGGCAGGGGGGAAAAAAAGGGAGTGGGTCATTATCTCCCCATTGCTTCCAGTATGTGTTCCATCCTGAGTGGAAATAACAAATTGACCTGTGACAGCCATCTCCTTGTTGGAAAAATATTCCTGGGTTATGTGATAACAAGCAGCCCCGTGTCATAACTGGAATTAGGGATCCAAGGAGGTGGATGGCGTTCTGTTTATCCAGGCTGCACGTTGACAAGGTGGTTCCTGAGCCAACACTGCTAATTAGCAACGTGTGCCTGTCCTGAGCTGACAATTGGATTTGAAACCTTAGTATGGGATAGTTTCCCTAATGTTTTTTTCCCAGGATTTTACTTTTTGAGGTTGGAAGTCTGCCTGCTCTTCTGCTGCAGGAAAACCATGGTGGGATACTGTCTTGGTTTGAGGCAAATTTGGAGGAACGTCCAAAAATGAACATCCTCTGTTAGAAGGCAGGTTACAGCCACCCCTCCCCCACCAGGTTCGGGAAGAAATTCCTCAGAGGAAAGTGAAAGGGAAAAAACTCTTTATTTAACAAGTAAAGTGCACTCAGGCATGGGAAAAAAAAANGGAAAGTGAAAGGGAAAAAACTCTTTATTTAACAAGTAAAGTGCACTCAGGCATGGGGGGAAAAAAAAAAAAAAAAAGGCTTAATAATAAAACCTCTTGCTGTAGAGAGAACCTGGTAAATTTTCCAGTCCTTTCTATGGGTGTGGTCTCTCTCCCTCTTCAGAGCTGGGGTTCGGCCCTTCCGGGCCTCCCATATGATGTTTTGGTGTTGTTGAACAGGACCAGAAGGAAATAAGAAGAAGCCAGAGACCCAGGGAAAAGAAAGTTTAACTCTCCATCTCTCTCTTCCGAGAAAAGGAGCTGGGAAAAGCTGGAAGGTGCTTTCCTCCGCTCTGCAGCAGGAGCTATCTCTGTGTCCCTGAAGAAAAAACTGCTTTGAAAAGTTCACCTGGCTTCTTTTTTCTTTCTCTCAGACGCAATTTTAAGGACACAGAAAGGCACAGGATTCATGTCAGGGCATAGAGCAGGCAACAGCAGATACACATCATAAAGTCACCCCAAGACAGATACACCTTCTGCATCTTCACAAGATGGGTGAGATGGCAAAAGATTGTTCATGCACATAAAAACTGGGAAGAAGCATGATGGAAAAGTGTGGCCAGTGCATTATGGAAGGTACTTTCTGACCAACATATTAAGAATTCAAACTCAGAATGTTTCCATTAATTACTACAGTCACTTGGCAATAAATGTCCAGCTACTCCCAACATACTGAGATTAAATCTTCTCGCTGAAATAGGTTTCTAAATTTTTAAGTAAGGGTTATATAATTTAGTAGTGAATACTAGAATACTGTTACAATATTATATAGAATAAAAAGATTTCTTTGAAACTTTTTTACATATTCTTTGAGAGAGAAAGAAAGATTTTTCCTCTATCTCAAACTTCCATGTTTTAATGGCCTACTAGTGGTATAAAGCTTGGGTTTCTGACTTGTTTTTCTTTCTAAAAAAAGCAAATATTAATGGTCATGCTGGGTGACTTATATCATATTTTTCACATGGGACTTAAAAACTTTAGATATAACTCTATTAAAAATTCAGCCTAATTTTGGGCAACTAAATTAGAATTATATGCTATTGGTTCTCAGGTATTTAAACAATATGAAATGCACCTCAAACTGAAAAAGTGATAGCGTTCTATTGTATGTTTATGTGCAGGTAAGCAAAGTTTTCTGGTGTATAGTCGAAAGGGTGAAAAACTCTTAAGTTTACCAGAGAAATCAGAGAAAATAAGATTAGGGGTCATGAAGTAAAAAGGTAGGAAGTTCTAAGTGAAAAGAGAATTCTGCAATTAAAGATGTTTTGTTGTGGGTTTCCCCCTTATTCTCACGTTTGGCTATTTTTTAGTAATTATTTTGTTGCTGGAAATACTGATTCATTGTAGTTTTTTCCCACAAACATTTGAACTTTACAGAATATATTCCCATTCAAGGTGAGGCACCTGAAGCCTCAAAGTTTTTTATTCGCTCCTCACTTGGAGCAGGGTAGGAAGTGGCAAAGTTTCACTGCCACAGTGCACATCCCTTTGTGGGAAAATCTCTGCCACAGCGCTGAGTCTGTCTTGCCAGGGAAGAGAAAGGGGTGCTCCCCCTTCCAGAGGCTTTAGGCTAAGGATAAGGAAAGAACGCAGATCTCTCTCTCTGGTTTTATACATGGAAAGTCGGCAGCTTTGCTACCGCGCGGTCAGGATGTTACTCTGGGCATCCTGCAGCTCCTCCAAGCAGTTCCGTGTGTGAGGTGCCGCACATGCCGGTCCCTCGGTGAGGCAAGGACCTTGTGACAGTGTCACACCGCGGGGACAGGGTCACCCGTGCCACGCAGGCAGCTCACACACATCCCCATCCCACGAGGAGCGCCCGACAGCCCTTGTTCACACGGCTGTTCCTTCGTCTCTCCCCCGAGCATCCCTCGCTTTGTTCACTTTGGAGCTCCCACCCGTTTGGCGGACACGGAAACCTGGAGCAGTTGAAACGCGGCGTTGTTGCGGCATTGCGGCCTCGAGAGGGAGGCAGCGGGCTGTGTGACACGGCAAAGCTGCTACCTATCAAGTTTGGGATTCCTTGGGAAAATAAAGGTTTAAGCACGACCGGAGGGCTGCCGAATTCAGGCACAGCCGGTGTAGATTGTGATGGAGTAGTAGCCAGGAAGCTGTTGCTACACTGGTGTATTTCAGTACCCAACAAACGCTGCAGCTGTTGTCCTAAGGTTCCCAATGACCCCAGGCAAAGCAGACGTGGGTTTTGACCTTGAATGTCCTCTATAATTTGTCTTCAATTATTGTCAGCACTGTTTGCCGTTGTAAATAACCACTGATCTCAGCACGGCCTGATAAGCTTTGGGGCGTCCACTTTACAGCACTCTTAGAAGGTAATACTTTATTTGGCTTCTTGGCAACTTCCTGACTGTTCAGGGTTAGGAAAAATACAATATTTAGCTGTAATTCTTTCTCATTGGCTATTCTTTCCATTGGCTCTGTAATCAGAGTGACTGGCTCTTGATAATGTTCTTGTCAATACTGCATCCCTGGCTAATAGGGGAGAGCTGAGGATATGAATATTATTTCAGGAAACATGACACACATCCGCTGCAATCGATATATGTAATTTGCTCCATCAAGTGCCTCGTGAGACAGGTTGATATTACAGCCAGTGAATGTAATAAGTAGTAATAAGTGCAATTTTGACATGAACTTCTTCCAAACCTGTGAGTATTTTGGCACACAGGACTGCAGCAGGTTTCCACACACACGTGATATAGCAGAGGACCCCATGACCAGACAACTGAGATTATTTCCAGTGCCTCCAGAGAGTTATTTTACACTGGTAGCTAATCATACACAGACTTGGCAGGCCTGGTGTTAGGTCAGAGCTCAGATCTGGGTGACTGGGGAAGTTTATCCTGCCGTAACTTTATAGCTGGATGTTATAAATTAGAAGCTGTTAAATGTGAAGAACAACATCATTATCTGCAGCTATTTGGTAACGCCTGATGGCTCTCAGAATGTTCTGGTTGTTTGATTCCTGCATAAGGAAGAAAATGCAGGCACTGGAAAATTGTAATTAATAGTAAGGGTGGAATAAGAGAAGGAGAGAGAGAAGAGGCCTCAGTAAGTTTCTGTATACCTTTTGTCTTGAATATTGACGTGTGATGAAGTAAATACTCTTTTATTCCTTTCATTTGATCTGATTCCAGGTAAAATATGATTCCCCCCACCAACCCTCACTGATAAGATTTCTGATGGTGATTGAGACAGTCTGATATTGTACCAAGTTTTTATCCAGGAATTTAATGCATTCTAGTCTAATCTTTCTTATCCTGACAGTTTTCTCCACCCTTTGTCATCACAATCATTTTATTGGGCAAATAATCCAACATAGATCCGTAAGTTTTGTAGTTCTATAACCTTTCCAAATAAGGCCTACTATAACACCTGCTCACTTGTCTGGCGCACTTAAAAATAAAAAAAGCATATTTATATCACCTCTTGTCTTCATACACTCCAAATTTCAGGACATAAATGTTCAATGCTGGTTGAGCATTAAATTTAAAATTAGATAAAATGTCAGTGGTTATTTCCAAGATTAGTTTAGCTTTTCTACTTAAAAATGTTTTCAAAACAAACATGGAATAAATGCATTATAGCTGCCGGGGAAGGAGCCTATTTCCTGCCTCTAAAAAACGTAGGAAGCATCTTCAGTACCACTTTCACTCTCAGAAAGTGTTTGATTTAAATATGCCATAACCTATACAATGTATGCTGAACTGAGAGAGATTGAAAACTAAATTAAAGATCAGAGGATTCAGCAGCAGAGCTGAAAGTCAGTGAGGAGAGGAATTCCAAATGTAGGCAGACTTTGGAAAGGGGGAGTTGTGTTGGAAATGGTTCCTCTCTGTATCCTTTGCAGTGGAAAGAGCAGGATTCATGGAATCCTTGTGGTGCTTGGAAAGCACCTCTGGAGATCATCTAATCCAACCCCCAAGGCAGAGTCAGCTAAAGCAGCTTCTCCAGGATGGTGTCCAGTTGGGTTTTGAATATCTGAGTATGGAGATTCCACAACCTCCCTGGGAAACCTGTTCCAGTGTTTTACCACTCTCACAGTAAAAGGTGGGGAGTTAAAATTCTAATGGAATATTTTGTGTTTCACTTTGGGCCTACTGCTTCGTGTTCTTTCCCTGGACACCACTGAGAAGAGCCCACCTGTCTTTTTCCTTTTTTTATTCATCAGGTATTTATACACAAAGATACTGTCCCACCTTCTCCAGAATGAACAGTCCCAGACCTCTCAGGCTCTCACAAATGACAGAATCTCCAGTCCCTTAATCACCTTTGTGTCCCTTTGTTGGACTAACTCCAGTTTGGCCGAGCATCTCTTGTTCTGGAAAACCCAGAGCTGGACTCGGCTCTCCATCCGAGTCTCATCAGCGCTGAGCAGAGGGAAGGATCACCTCCTCCACCTGCTGGCAGTGTTTTTCCTGGGATGCTGCTGGCTTTCATTGCCACAAGCATGGATTCCCAGCTCATGTCCAGCTTGTTTTCCAACAGTTCTTCATAACCAAAGTTGTTTTCCACTTAGATTGAAAGGAGCCACTTATCCAGGAAAAAATTCATCTATTTGTCAGTGAGGATGTTGCAGGAGCGAGTGTCAAAAGCCTTGCTGCAATGAAGATAGTATCAACTGCTCTTCCCTCATACCACTGATACCATCATGGAAGGCTGACAGATTAGTCAGGCATCCTTTCCCTTTCATAAACCAATGGAGAATCAATGGATTGAGAGCAGCCTGGAAAAGACTTGGGGCTGATGGTTGATGAGAAGCTCAACAAGAGCCAGCAATGTGCACCTGCAGCCCAGAAAAACAACAGTATCCTGGGCTGCATCAAGTATTGGGAATTAATTGTTCCCTGTGAGGTGGTGAGGCCCTGGCACAGGTTGTCCAGAGATGTTGTGGACTCCTCATCCCTGGAAGTGTTGAAGGCCAGGTTGGATGTGGCTTGGAGCAACCTGGGATAGTGGGAGGCGTCCCTGCCCATAGCACAGGGTGGAAGTAAGTGGAAGGTCCCTTCCAATCCAAACTCTGTCATTCTAAATCACCTTTCTGTCCTTAATGTTTCCCAGGGTTATTTGTTTCACCCCTTTCCCAAGGATAAAGGTGATGCTGTCCAGTTTGTACCTGACTGGTACCTGACCAGTTTGCTCTGAAGGATCTCTGCAGAAGTTGTCTGTACAGCAGCACAGAAAACCACTTATTTGTTCATCTTGGGCAACTGATGTACACCTGCAGAGATCTCACTCCAAGTTCCTTATCACTCCAATTATATCTACTACAAAAGGCAGCTCTTGAAAGTAGAAAAGAAATTCTTAATAGATTCTCAGTGGTTCTTATGCTTTTCATACCTGAAAATGTGTGTCAGAAGCAGGCTGTAATATAAAATCTTCAGCAATTAAAGTTTTTTAAATGGTCTTGCTTAACAGTCACTATTAGTCATGATAGACATGACCCCTTCTTTCTTGACAGTATTAATTTTGAGGAGCTCTGCCTTATCTGTCATGATAAATAACAGAAAAGCTGATCTGGGCTGATTTCTTATGCTAAGCAAATTTAAGTTCCTGATCTTATTTAAATAGAAATTATGTTTTAATTGACAGCCTAAGGATACGAGCGAGGCAAGTTATGTAAGGACAAGAAATGTCTTTTATTAGACTAAATAGTAGAGTAGAAAAAAATGAGGCAAGATTTGTTAAGCAGGAGTGTTTCTCTTGATAGGAATTGTTAATAGCAAAATGTAGTTTTAGGCTATGCTAAATCACAGACAAAACCAAGACAGGGAGAAGGTGAGAAGTCCATTTATTATTAACAGCCTGAAGATTTGTTCAGCACACTCTCTGATTTCAGTGACTTCTAACCATCTGAAAAGTTTACACAAGGGACAGTATTATTCCTGAAATTCTACATTCATGAGATTCTATGTTCTCTTTTAAAATTTTAATTAGTGCCATCAAGTAAATTTACCTAATTTACCAATCAAGACATTCTGAAAGGTAAGTATTGTAACCTTGGCAAAGGCCATTTTGCACAAAATGAATGGGGGAAGGATTTGAGTTATTACACATTGAATGAAGTTTCTCTCCAGCTGGAAAGATACAGGAACCTGGCAGTGGTGAGGTCAACAGGGAATATTTGGTTACTCCAAATACTGGACCAGCAACTCCAGTTAGACAATAAATTGAGGGTTGGATGGTAGAAAACACACCAGATGAACATTCTCTCTCCATCAGTAGTGCTTTGAAAAGATGCAAAATGAATTCTCTTAACACATTTTTTGTTCATTTAGTTTAGACTTGATATGTGATTCACCTGCTCTAGTCATGCTTCATCTCTGCTCCCCCCCACCTCCTGCTGTCTGGGCTCACACTGATTTTCAGGTGTCAGGTAGCAGCTCCGGTTTATTAACAAAAGTACTTCTGAATCTTGCAGATAAGATGCCGTTTAATGAAACATAAGGAAAATGCCATTAGCACTTGTTCAAAACAGAGGCAGCAGCTGGAGAAGGAAATTTCCAGCAGCATCCATGGCAGCTGTTGAGCCTTTGGGCTCATTAACACTCGCTCCCACAACTGCTTTAAATGGGGTTTGGAAAGTGCTCCTCTCATTTTGGTCCTGCTCTGAGGGGTTGGTTGCAGCTTCTTTGAGGGTTCTGCTAAGGCCAGTTGTGTTATTAATTTATTTTTTTCTTTTCCTGGTGGGAATGCTTGAGTCTTCTTTGCTTTAAGTGATTCAAATAAGCTTACATGGGACCTAGAGGTAAGGGATGTTTATGCTGCTCAACAGCATATATGTGAATATTATTTTCTAGAGAATCACTGAACTTTGTGGCTTGAACAGTAACAGATCAATTTTTTAAGGTATGGGTTTGGAGTCTTTGGTACAGATTAAGTTTATCGGGATTTTACATTTGCTTTGACTGCTGTAGTTCCTTAAAACAAGTGATTATTTTTTAAATAGGTTTGCTATTTATCCAGTTGCTATTTGTGTGTCAGAGACTGCTAAGGCTTTTTATTTCTAATTCATTCAGGTGTACTTTAAATTCAAATTTTAAAACTCTGTAGTTTATCAGAGCTAGAAGAACTCATATCTGAACCCTTTACATGATGGAAAATGGAGCTTCTAGAATGCCATGTTTTTCTTTATTATGGAACTTCCATTGTTACGTGTTTTATCTGGTTTGTTTATGCTCCTGAAAGTCTTCTGATGCTTTCTACTTGCTTAACACTAATTTTAGAGAGAAATGGTTATGAGAAAAATCTTTCTGTGGAAAGTTGACTTTTATTGTGTGAAAATAACTTGGGGATCCTGATGGCTCAAGTTGAAACATACACAAGCAAAAAAGGCTAAATACTTATTGTGCCTTATAAACCAAGGAAAGTAAGGTTGTTATTGGGGTTTTTTTGATGTATGACTTGTAGTCTTTACTCTGTTCACCATCTTGGAGCATGAGTTTAAATCTTGAGTAAGAGAAATTCTTTCTATGCTTGGGGGGGACTTTTGTTCTGAGGTTTTTTCCTCTGTGGAAAAGGCTGGTGATACCTTTGCAGCAGAGGGAGAGAAGGGTTTATCTGGTGAAGGGATTTTTTTTGTACAAGGAAATACAACAAGTGAAACTGTAACCCCTGACAATGGGAAAACACTGTCGGAGGGAAGTGGGAAAGCAGACACTGCTTGTTAAACCAGATAATTGTTGGTGTTGGGATGGCAGGAATAACAAACTGTGGGGGAGTTATGGGAGAAGTGTGATAAAGGCAAGGAACACAAACGGTTTGTAGAAGTTTTGAGTGCTTGCACAGCTGCATTTTTCCTGAATAATGTCAAGTTCCTATTTGGCAATTATGTAGCAATTCTCAGTGTCAATTTAGCCTTGCTTTTGTGATTGAAATGGATCCTAGGAAATTCAACAAGATGAGTTTTAGAGAAAGCTTTTGCAAAGAGGCATCGCAAAACAAAGCACAAAGGCTTTTTGGTGAGAGAGGCCAAACTCTGTTGCCTTTTTTTGCCCCATTCCCATTCTTAGAGTGATCCTTGTGAAGACACAGGTCTTGTGTGCATCATCTTAGAGGAACTAACAGGAATATCCTGGTTTTGAGGAGGCAGTGGAGAGATGTGGGGGCTGAGGGATGGGCACCCAAGACATGGTGACCCACCAAAAGTCTTGTTTAAGAGGCCTCCGGTAGTCTGTGGCACCCCAAGATTTGGGATTAAATACAGATGTAAGAAAGAAGATAATAATTTTTTACAAAGAAGTGTATTGATTGAATACATGAGACTTAAAACTGGGTGCTTTGAATCAGTCATGCCTTGTCTCACATTTAGGGACCTATTTACCATGTTTGCTGTCAGTTTTGTATCGTCAATTCTTAAAAATATAGCCTAAAAAATACACCAAAATAGCAGAGTTAGCTTTGATCTGTAAAATAACACCTGACTGAGGCATCAGTTTTGTAGTAAAAATACCAATATCTAAGCTGACAGTGGAGCACAAATGATGTGCTGAGGTGTTAAGATTTCCAGGTAAATTTGGATTACTTTGAGAGAATTAGGTCTGGTTTTATTAGACAACTTTTGCTTTGTGTTCGTGATTTCATGGGGAAAAGCTATGAAAAAGCTGATAGCTGTATTATAGTTGGGCTTCAGCATAAGAAAGATAAAAGAGGCTCTTATGTTATAAAAAAAAAATCAGTTTTGGGGTTCAGCTATAGACAGAAAAGGGACTATAAATGGAAAAAACCAGGCATTTTAGCCTCACTTGCTCTATGCTTTACCATAAGATGCACAATTAAAAACACAGACATCTGCAGGGGTGCACCTGGTGGTTTGTTTTTTGTAGGAGAGGTGAGCATGTGTGTACAAGCACTAATATTTAGGCTTCAAGAATTTGTCCCCGTGGAAGTTAGGACACACTGTGAAGTATTTTGTCTTTTAGTATAAACAGAAGCTGCTTGGTCCTGTGAGCAGAAGCACATAAGTAAAATAGTTTATTTTTCAAGTGTTTCATTCATACCTAATAGTTATGATACATTTTTTTATTGACATTAAGTAATGTATATACTGCAGTACAAAAAGACAAAAGGAGGCATGGTGGTTTTGAAGTAGGAAATCTTTCCTTTATCCTCTAAATCATCCCTCTGACAGTTTATAACCATCACCCCTTAACCTATTGCAACAGGCTCTGCTGAAAAGTTTGTCCTCGTGGTACAAAGACAAGATGTCATTTTGAACTTAGCTCTGGAAATCCAGGTATTGAAGCTAATAATAGTTGGAAGCTGTATCTTGTAAGGAACATTACTGTGGAAAAGATGTATATTGGCTTTTTAGCCTGTAGTTAAGAACTGTGCAAGATCGGTCTTGACAGTACCTTTTGATGTGAAAATATCCTTTGTGAGAAGTTTTGAATTTGCTCTCTTTAGACTTCTACTCGTACCCATTCACATATATCCCTCAAACAGCGAGAATATGGCAGGAATAGAGAGCAAAATTCAGAATCCGTGTAAACTAACAGACAAAACCGCGATCCTTTGAGCAGGGGGGTTTTCCCCACTTTGTCCCAGTGGCAGCAGTATCCAGGATTCTCTCTTGCTTTACCGTGTGTGCCCGGCTCGGGTGGCCGTAACTAGCAGCCGGTTTGGGATCTTTGCGGGGGCTGCGTCTTGCAGGAAGATGTGCAAAGCGCGTTTTAAGTTAAATTACAAGGATTTGAGGCCCCGCCCCGAAGCAGAGCGCGGCTCCCGGCTCTGCGCCGCCGCTCC
>VZRO01008261.1:0-118043 GCA_013397915.1 Daphoenositta chrysoptera | reverse complement strand
CCCCGGCGGGCACACGGCGCCGGCGCTGCCCCCCCCGCCGCTGTCGCGACAGGTGGCACCTTCCCGCTCCCCCTACCCCACCCCTCCCCGGCCGCCTGTCGCGATTCGGGCGCTGCCGCCTGTCGCCGCAGCGGGAAGGTGTCGCGACATGCGGCGCGGCGGGAGAGCGAGCCCCAGCGGGCAGGCGGGAGCCGCTCACCCGTCACGTAAGCGAAGAGCTCGCCGTCCAGGTCGGGGAACTCGGAGCGGAGGATGTCGGCGCAGGACGCCATGGCGGGGCGGGCCCGCCCCGCGGAGCCGCCGCCGCCGCCCGGCCGAGCGGGACGTGGCTGAGCGCAGCCCCCCGCCGCGATGGAGGTAGCCGGGCCCTCGGGGGGGGCTCCTGCCCGCTGCGCCGCCCGTCCTCCCGCGCCGCTCGGGGCTCGCTAGGGATCTGCCCCAGCCTCACCTTCCGCGCTCGTCCTGCCGCTGGGCTTAACCCGTCTTTCCTATGGCTGGGATATACAGCTCGACTCTGAAGACCCTGGAGGATTTAACTCTGGACTCTGGTTATGGGGCAGGGGATTCCTGCAGGTCCCTTAGTCTCTCTTCTTCCAAGTCCAACTCGCAAGCCTTCACCTCTTCTCAGCACAGAGGCAACTGGTGGTACTACTCGGGCTCCATGAACAGTAGGAATAACAGCTGGGACACCGTGAACACCGTGCTGCCGGAGGACCCCGAGGTCGCAGACATCTTCTCCAAGTGCCCTAAGCTGCCGGATCTCGAGGAATACCCTTGGACCGATGAAGACATCGGCAGAATCCTGCGCAAAGGGAAGGCAGACGGCCCCGGCAGGAGCTTCTCGCAGGAGGCTGTCAGGCGGCTCTCGCAGCTGCTGCGGCGCGCCCTGATCAGGGTGTCCAGGGAGGCTCAGCGCCTCAGCGTGATGCACTCCAAGTGCACCCGCTTCGAGGTGCAGAGCGCCATCAAACTCATCCAGAGCTGGGCCCTGGCCGAGAGCTGCGTCCTGGCCACCGTCAAGGCGCTCTCCCTGTACAGCATGAGCGCCGGGGATGGGCTGAGGAAAGGCAAATCGGCCCGCTGCGGCCTCACCTTCTCGGTCGGGAGGTTTTTCAGGTGGATGGTGGACACGAGGATCTCGGTGAGGATCCACGAGTACGCGGCCATCTCCTTAACGGCGTGCATGGAGAACCTGGTGGAGGAGATTAAGGCTAGGGTTTTGGCGAGCCAGAGCCCCGATGGTGGAGGGGAGATCTCGGCTGAAATCCTGGAGATGGTTATCAACAACGACGCGGAACTTTGGGGAGTGTTGCAACCTTACGAGCACCTCATCTGTGGGAAAAACGCGAATGGTAAGATCCAGCTTTTACAGTCTGTTGCCTTCATACCAGCAGGCTTTACAGTAAAACACTCGCTCTCTGTGGAGTTGGGGTTTTGCTGGGTTTTCTTTGCATCTGGATTGCATCTCGGTCGTGGTTTGTGTGTGCGTAAAGCAGGCATGACGCTCTTGCCAGGCAGGAATGATCCTGCTCCGTTCCTAAGATGTACCAGGTTATAAAAGGCTGTGGGAAACCAAGCCCTGTTGTCCTAACAAACATCTGACTTTCCACCAGCTGCTGTTTTGGGCAGTTTCCCTCTAACTGGCGTGCAAATATGTTCTCTGTAACCCTAAGATGAAATGTGCTTTACAAACTGCTGTCCAGAAAGTACCACTATATCTCTTGCACACAAAATTTATCTTTACAGCGAGTATCGTGCAATTTCATCTTATAGATTAAATGTATGCTGTTACCGCATACAGCCTGGAGAGGGAAAACAACGTTAATATTTTTTTTTCTTTGCAGTAGCAAAATTCACTTTATGAGCAAAAACTTTTAACTGCATGTTAGTCGGACTTCCTTGTAGTTCAGCAGAAACCTGTGGTGTCCTTTCCTGCCATAGACAAGAGCTTGTGTGTGAGTGTGGGACGGTGCCTCAGTGATGAGAATAACACAGTGTTAAGGTACTTACCGCTGTCATTTGTTTGGAAAGCAAAGTTTCCGAACCCTGGAGCAGATAGAGGAATGTTGGCATCTTCCTGCGGGAGCGAGGAGCAGTTTGGAAGGCTTAAGCCGTGACAGTTGTGTTAAGGAGCTGCACTGTTTATTTGGCATTGTCACACTGAGGAATACCACATTTTTCCATGGAAAATTCAGGGAAACGTCCAGTTTAGAAAAGTATTTTGTGTACCACCCACGTTTTCATGACTTTTGCTGGCCCCTGTTACGGTTGACTATTCCATGCTTAACACGTTTGTGATTTAACTCTCTAAAACCAAGGGGCTTGGTCTTTTCAAAAGGGAATCTCATAGCGAGAGAAGTAAAGGAGCTGTTGTAATTTGAGGGAAAACCCCTTTGAAACACTTAGTCAGAGACGGGCTGACTCACCTTCTCCTCCCTGGGTGCATTGATTTCCTGCAGTTTTCCTACACCCGAGCGATTCTGTGATTCAGATCACGAGTAGGTGACTGCAGTGAGTGTCCCCTTTGGGCCAGCATTACTAAACATCTGTGAGATAAATGTGAAGAGCCCTTTGGATGTTCTCTTGGCACTGGTTCAAGGCATAGCTGTAACTTTGAAAGTCAAACACAGACATCTCCACTTCTAACTCCAAGCTCTTGGATGATTAGGGAGGTATGAGGATGCCGTGTCTGCCAAAACACTTGTCATTCTTTGTTTATCCTGGGAGTGTTTGTCACCAGCTCCGAGAGGAGGACTTGTTCCCCTCTCTTGTTCCTTATTTAGGACACCTGGAGTGAAATACTTTGGTTCTGCGAACCGAAACGTACATTTTGGCTCTTCCCTGCTCAGTGCTTCTGCCACACAGGTTCTGTGTGTAAAGCGAAGGGCTGCACCCTCTTTTTACTTTTTAAAATCTATTTCTTAAGACAAGTCTCCTTGGAAAAGCTGCAGTGAATGAATGGATGCTGGTGTTGAATGGGAAGAAGGGTGAGCATGCAGGGAAATGCTTATAAATATTCAGAGCACCAAATGGTCAGTTATGATAAGGCTCCAGCACAGTGGAAAGCGAAGCAGGATTGGCTTCTGTTGCCTCTTTTGTTGTTCCTGCCTTTCAGATCAATTCTGTCAATAACTGAATGCATTTTTTAGGTCTGGAAATTGAATAAAACCGCACATGAAGGCATCCTGTGATTTCCTGTGACAGTCTGTCACTAGTGTTTTACCTGACACAAGTCAGTGAATCCTCTAAATGGCTTTTCATGCAGTTGTAAGGCCACAAATGGTTTTTATATGGATGCAAAAAAGCTTGAAATAACTTCTCTATTCTTCTCCCTGCAGGAATTGTAAATGAGTAGTATTCACATCATTCTGCACAGTGCTTTCAAATGATCTTGTCTTTTACATTAATTTAAATCTGAAGTAGATCTGGCAGTGAAATAACTGGATTTATTCCTGTTTAACGAACAGGCAAAGTTACTTTACTGTCACTTTGTTTCTTTTCTAGTAAGAGCATTTAGTGGAGCACTCGTAAATTGCAAACCTGGGGGGTGTGTGTTGGGTTTTGTTTTATAACCCTGAGTTTGATGTCAGAGATAAAAAGCACTTAGAGGTTCAGTCCTAACTCCAGTCAAGCATTGTAATTCCTGGATGAAATCCATGGCGCTGTCCTATGCAGGAGATTGCACGGGATTATCATAATGGATATTCTGGCATTATGATCTATTGAATACCATTTTCATTATTAGATCAGGACAGCCTGCTGCTTTGGAGTCAAAGAAACAGTAAGTAAATACATAAATCTTCCTAAAGTCTCCTGAGACGGAGGTTTAGACCTGTGTTTCTTCAGTGACTAATCTCCCATCAGAGACCACAGTCCAGTCACTGGTGCTGAAGCTGTGGAGGCTGAAGGAGCAATATTGTGTATAACAACAAACGTGTTTTAATCAGCACCTGCTGGGTGAAGGGTAAAGTCTGAAACTCTGTAAATGCTTAAGGGGGAATTCTAATATTATTTTAAAATAAATAATAATCTGTGGCTTGCTTATTTGCCCTTTCTGTGAAGCTGTTCTTTAATCAACTTTTTTGCTGCTTCTGTGAGCCATTCTCTGCTCAGTCTCTGTGAGTTCTGACTGTGCTTGGGACTCACTTGGTGGCTCTGCCTTGGAAGGAGGAGGAATGACCTGAGCCTGAGGAGTTCTGCCAAGCTCTGGGTGAGTTAACACCAAGGGTAAGGTCTTTTTAGGCAGAATCTAAGTGAGGATGTTGCAAAAATAAAGGAATTCTGTAAGGAAAATGAAGCAAAAGCAGCAAAAATGATAAGCAGCTACTGAACAATGTAGCTAGTGAAAGGTAAAATAAGTGTAAATTGGAATGTGTTTTATTTTCTGTTTTTCATTACATGGAGATGGATATATACAGTGGTAGAGAATACAGCCATTAGTTTCACAGGGATTTTGAGACATGCTAATTTGGAATATTAGAGCCTATTAATTTAAAATGTTTGTTGAGAGACGAGCTGAAATCTGAACTTACCTTGGGAATGTGATTCTTTTACTTGATCTGCTTGTGTTTGGTGCACGGTTCTTTAGACTCTGAGCTGTCAGCACTGCAAATACATTTTGATATTATTGCCCTCTTAATTACAGCACTTGGGTTGTACTGAACTCTCTGGTTATGGTCAGGCACTCCTGTGTCTGCCAGTCCACCTGCTGTGCTGTTTAATGCATCAGCACATCCTGGTGCTCTGGAGATAGAAGTGTTGACAGATGTTTTGCCAAAGGAAAAAAAACAAGGAGAGGGGGAAGGGTTGGAATTTAACTTGATAATGCTGTTTCTTCATGTACGTCTTAGTCCAAACACTTGAAGTTCCCCCTGGATGAACTAATCCACAAATGAGTCTTGTGGCTTGCTCAGCTGAGGAGGAGGAGAAACAGGATCTGAAATAATCCTACTTGTGTTTTGAAGTGCTTTTCTTAGAAAAGGGTTGAAGGGGGAAATGTATAACCTTTCCTCACAGTGTGAGGGAGTGGTTTGGACTCTATAAAATTAAACAAGGCATGAATTTTCTTCTCTCTGATACTAAACACTGACAAACCTTATCAAACGTGGGCTTAGCATTTACTGCCACCAACCTTGTGTTCTTCTGTATTTCACACTGCACTAGCACAGGTTAAAAATTAAAGCCAGTTTTACCAGAGGATTTTTTAGAGCTATGCCATGAGGAAAATTCCTTTTTATAGCTATTGAACAGTCTGAAATAACTTCTATTTCTGCATAGTCATGGTACTGTATTGAAATGCAGCATGGGGGGAAAAATAGTGACATTTCAATAAGCAGAATGTCCTTTTGTTATCTGAGCTGAACAAACGGGTGTGCTCATCAAGAGCAGCCTCATCAATTTTAATAAGCTATCAGCTCCACAAGTCTTCAGGAAAGCACTGCATGGTGGAAGGGGGGCTTTTTTGGGGGGGAAAAGAGCTGCAAAGGCAATCAATAAATGGAACTGAGGGGAAATACAAGGCTCATAGGGTGGTTACAGCAGGTGGCTTGCAAATTGTTTCAGAAAAAAAAAAGAAATAACTCTGTCTTCTGTCTTACCTTGTCTGAAGCAGGAGTTTGAGGCGATTTTGGGGATTCCTGGGCAGGAATTTGGTAGCTTATTTACACATTTCCATGTTGGATGAGCTGCTTGTAGCTGTGATCCTGTTCCAACTATGGCTTCATTCACCTCTGGACCCCCAGCCCACCTTGTGTGCTTCTACTCCTACACAGGCAAGAGCTTGGATTTCTATCCACAAACCCACAGGGACAAATTCTTGAAGCCTAAATATTAGTGCTTGTACACACATGCTCACCTCTCCTACAAAAAACAAACCACCAGGTGCACCCCTGCAGATGTCTGTGTTTTTAATTGTGCATCTTATGGTAAAGCATAGAGCAAGTGAGGCTAAAATGCCTGGTTTTCTGCCACTTATAGTCACTTTTCTGTGTGTCTATATAAAGTTTCTTAGTTATACTAAAGGAAAATGAATGTAATTAATGTAAAAAGTAATGATGCTGTCTTAATCCTTCACGTTGCTGATATTGCCCCAGGGCAATAAAATTTGTGTCCTTTCAGTAAAATTGGTTAAATAGCGAGTGCTGAAATCCCTCTGTCTATAACGACCAGCAGCAAATGGTGCTGATATTTGGATTTTTAGTGGAATCCGTGTTGGTGGCACGAAACAGGAGTTGGGCTGTGAGGGAGGGACCTCTTGGAGGGAAAACTCCGTGATCTGTTGTGTCAAGGCTGAAATCTCTTGTACTGCTAAAGTCTGAACTGAGCAAATACTGTTGGGGCCAGGACCAAATTTTATCCCTAAGTTACAACAGAGTTTTGGTGTTTATTTCATTGATTTATTGATTTTTCCAGGTGTAAAACCAAGCTGGTTTAGCTCAAAGAATAGCAGTGAACACCTGTGCAATATTTGGGGTGTGCTTACATGTTGTTCTGTGTGTGTATGTCAGCAGAAAATGAGGAATGAGCTTTGAGTGTTCATATTTTAGTAATAAAATAAGGTGTTTGATGTACATGCTGTCTGATATTGGAATAACTGGCATTAAATTGGAGATCTTGCAGCTGATTCTGCTGAACAGAGCCACCAGGGGTGTGGGGTTTTTTCTCATGTACCCCATCTAATTTCTTACATGATTTGAAACTTAAACTCACCTGATGGAGGGAAAGTTGCTGGTTGTCAGTCAACTTCCATAACAGATCTACAGGGTCCTCTTCCTTGAGAGCTTCCTTGAGATCAGCACTCATCCAGAGCATCGATGTCATATATAGAGATTTTGGCTGTTTTGACAGCTTAATCCTCCCTGATTTGGGGTTATTCCAAAACTAACTGCAGTAGTAACGAAGGGTAGGGGTGAATTTTGAATAAATTCTGTTTTGATAATGGAGTTGAGAGGAAACATCTTTTTACACTGAAAAATCTTGTTTGGGTAGTGATGTTATTGCAATGTTTTCATGTTGTAATAATTTATTTCTGCTGATGTACATCATGTGATTCACTTACTCCAGTAATGGTCCATTTAGAGCTTTCTTCATCTGTTTGATTTTTCTGTCCCTTTCCCCAGCTTGGTTTTGTAATGGATGGGTCTCCAACAATTCAAAGGAAATGTTGCAGTTTATGAAGTCCTCTGTTGCAGGAAATATAAGTAAAGTAATGGAAACCCTTAGTTACAATAGACTGTAAAATGCACTTAATAAACAGTTACCAGGTTGCAGAGGAGGGTGGGTGAGGACTCAAACATGAACTTCAGAGAGGGCCGAAGCTCAGAAGCGCCCGCTTGCACTTGGGAGCTTAAACCCAAAATCTTGGTGTTGAAGTAGAAGTAAGTTGTTAAACTCATTTTACAGCGATGCAAGAAAATGGAATAAGGCCAAAAATAGTATTAATCCTGAATTAGCATGTTGTCCTTTCTTAAAGGCTAATGCATTTCACATTTTACTTTTTCTTGAGCAATTTGTCCGTCATGCCAGCAGAATTCAACAGAAGAGAAACAGAGGCTTGTAAACACAACCCACTGGATACTCTGCAGTGTCCATTAAATCTCTCTCAGCTGTCTTAATTCTCCTGAATGTTTGGAAACGAGATGGAAATAATTCTCCATTTACATCTGAGCCCTCACTTTGCATTTGGTCAGGGCTAAGCTTTTCAAGTCAGTATATGTGGTCCTTATTTATAAACATTTCCCATGGTTGCAGGCTCAGGATTTTGCAAGCTGGACTTTAAGGAAAACCTCTCCCTGATGAAGTTTTGCCCCACCAGTAGACAGCAGGAGGAAATGTCCATTTGTTCATGCTGAGCTATGAGAATTCAGGCTGATGAACAAGAGGATAAAACCAATAATTTCTGGTGCTGTTCTTGTTTTAATGGGGTTGATTTACGTGGTATTTTGAACCAAGTGCCTAACATGACATTTGGTTAAATCCAAACAAGCCTGAGGCAACAGTAAATCCAGGACAGTGGTGGCTTTGTGCTTTCTTAATTTACAATTTTGGGTCAAAGTACTTCAACAGAACTCTTGATTCTTCTCCATACAGAAGAGCAGCTACATTAAAAAAAAAAAAAAATTATATATATATATAACTGGTGGACCTTGTTGAGAGCATGAGTCGATTTAAGGGTTCCAAGTTGTGGATTTTTAATGGAATATGAGGTTGGAAGGGACCTGGAGGATCACCTTTCAGCCACACGAGCGAGGAGAGCCTTTGGAGTGGAGTTGTCTTGTTTCCATTGCAGGACTTCTCCCAAGAGAGCAATAACAAAAAGAGGAAAGGTTTGTTCCTGTCACCCCAACACATCCAGACTTGCCTTTGGCCTTGTGTCACAAGGCAGGCAGGATCTGGAGCTCAGCCTGGTCCTTGGGAAGGGCTTGGATGCAGCAGGTGACCCGGGGAGGAGAGGCCAGCGGCGGGCAGGGCACGGCTGAGGAGGTTTTGTCAAGCCCTAATTCAAGTGTCTGCCTGCAGCCTGCCAGGGTGGTGGCTGCACTTCTGTGAGCCTGGGATATCTGGGGTAGAATTAATAGCCTGGGAGTAACTCCTGAGGAAAGGGGATGATGTGACTGCTGCTCTCTTCAGGAGGGGACGCCAAGGATTGAAGTTGAATGGAATTCTGAGCTATAAAATCCTTGTCTATTAAAACCTGCTTGTTATGTGGTACTTGCAGATGAAAGTCCCTTAGAATTGTAAACTTCCTCCTCATCTGCCCAAAACCTGTTCCTTAATGAGGTGATTCCTAGTCCAGCTGCTGCTGTTTGAGGAGCCCCTCCGTGGGCAGTGCTTTGGGTCGGTCTTTGCTGGGCTCTTTCGCGGAGCATTTCTCTGAAATTGCCTCTCAGCAGAGCCGAGGTGCTGGGCTGCAGCCCGGGAGCATCATTAAATCGGGTCTCAGGGACTGCTCGGTGCTCTTGGTGTGGCTTTGACCCAGACACTCCGAGGTCATTGTACACCCGAGCACTTGTCAGTCTTGTTCTGGGTGTTTAATTATTACACCTGGACCATCTCTTTCTTTAAACCTGTTTGACATCGTGTTGTACTTGACCTGCTTCATGTCTGAATTGAGCAAAATGCCAGAGCAATCTGTCATGAGGCTGCATTTGCCTCTCCCTGTCCAAAAAATTAAAAAGCCTTGACATAAGCAAAAAAGGGGGAAATGTGCTTAAACAATTCTTGTAGTTTTTGTGTAGTGACACTAAAATGCTTGAGATGATGAAGAGTGTTTGTGGTAGAATCCTGGGACAGAGACAAAGAACTGAAGCCAAATAAACATTTCAGAGCAGCTTTTCAGTTTGTGGATGTAGATTTATAACAACTGATAAATTTGCTGTGGGGCTATACAAGATCAAAGTAAAAGTTGTTTATGGTATTTTGAGGATGAGAGGAAAGGAACACCACAGAAGACCTAATCTGCTTGTCCCGTTCTTCAATGTTTATAACATCACAGTCCATGCTGGATACTTCTGTCGCTTTAATTTCTCTCCCAATCTGGAGTCTGTTGCCTGGGACCTGGAGAATAAAGAAGAAAATATAGCTGTGTTTATGCTGGTTCTTACACATTAAAAAGATAAGCATGCAGAGACATAATTATCTAAATTTTTTTTTGATCCTATGTAGCTCTGGATTTTTTCCTGATTAATTCCAAGATGACAGTGAATGGATTTTCTTCTAATATTTACATTTTATTGTTTGTGAACAAAGCACGCTAGTATTTGAACTGAAGGACAAGAGTTGAATATTGGCAAACAGCTAAAGTAGGGAATTAGGCCAGTTTTGCCTCATAGTCTTTCTTCAAACTGTTTGGGTTTTTGATGTTTTACTAGAATGTAGTAGAAGTCAGTTTCTTGTTTGTTTTGTTTAAATGACTCCTCAGTAGTCCAGGCACCACTGACTGGTGTCAGGTGAAAGCAAAAACCAGGGGGTTTGAGCTGCTTTTAGGCAGTACACTCATCTTTATCTTTGATTCCCCTTACAAATAGTTGTGAGGTTCCTTTTATTGCTTTTTCCAGTTTTTGTGTAATTTCCTGAGATAACACCACAGGCCTAAGCAAAACCTTAGGGATGGATGTTTGTTGTAATAATGTAAAAGATAACATATAATGAAATGTATTTCCTCTATGGGGGTGGATATAAGTTCTGTTTAATTGCACATTGAATTTCTGCTCTTTGCTTGAATGTTATCTTCATTCCAGCCCCCCACCCGGTTTTGTGCTCAGCTTGCACTGGTGACTTTGTTTAGTCTAGAGATCCTAAAAATTGCTCTGGACTTGAATTGATACAGTTTTATTATGATCTTAGCATGGTTTCTGGTACTTTTAAGCTGTTATATCAATTTTATAATGTGTCTTTGGACATTTGCACTGAAGGGACAGTTGAACTTACAGGGGAGGGAAGAAGGTGAAAAACTATAATGGTAGCAGCCAATTCATAGTTATTGTTGTTTTTAATAAACCATTTCATTCTATTGTCACTATATAAAGGCTTTTAAAGCTTTTTTTCCCCCCAGGAAATGTTATGAAAATTTCTGCTACACTTTGTCAGCATATGTTGAAAGTTTGGCTTGAGTGAGTACCAGTTTTGTTCAAACCTGAAGTAAGATCAGGAGGTTTGTCAGAGTTGTTGTCAATGACCTGCTACTGGAGGAAGCTCAGAATCTATGCAGGAAGTGCTGCGTACCTCGAAGTTTAACCTTGCTGCAGCCAAAGGAATAATTTCCATTCGATTTAATAGGTATTTGATCAATTTTTGCTTCTCAGAAAAGACTGGATCCTTTCTGAAGCAGTTGCCTAGGTTGGAAATTGCTTGGATTGAGGCCACGTGTTTGTGAGGTGGTTTTGTTTTAGTACTTTGTAATAAACTTAAGGGATTTACACCTTGAGGTGGGAGAAGCTTTGGCTGTGGTGACCATTCCTTCCATGGAAAACCTGGGTGGGGGGATTTAAAGCATCCGTGCCCGAGGTGGTTCTGTAGCTGTGCTGGTGAGTGCAAGGGGGGTGCCTGGTGTGATTGTTGTTAAACATTATTCCTTTGGAAAAGTGTGTCCATCCTCCAGCTCTGTTCTCTCAGGGCAATGCCAGAGGCAGAGCCTCTTACTAAAGCCACTTGGGGAAGATCCATGCTCAACATTCCTCCATGGAAAGCAACGCTGGAGTTGTTTCTGGCACCTTTTCCCTGGGTGTGTAATTCCGTGGCTCATGTTTTTGTTGCAGACATGTGGAAATGCAGCTTTCACCCTAGGTTGTTTTGTGGGATGATGGATGTGCTGCACATCCATACAGTTGGGGAGGGGGTGTCTTGCTTTGTTTTGAGGCAGTTGGGGTGACCTGTGAACTGCTGGAATTGAGTGATAAAACTGTGAATTTTCTTGTACTTCCACAGCAGTTGGGAATACTCAGAGTTTTCCTGTTACGGTGTGATGATGTATGTGTGCGCTGTGTGATTGTGGTTTTTCACGTTCACTGCAGAAGGCCAGAGCTCCCCTAAGGCAGGCACAATTCATAAATGAAAATGAATATAATTGATTAGCGTGCAGGTAACTCCTGCCACACAGGCAAGGCTTAGATAATGCATCAGTTATGGCAGAAGACACTGAGCTGGCACGGGGCATTTGGCCTCGCACCATCTGCAAAGCCCGCACTCCAATTTTCTGCTGTTGCCATGGGCTGCAGACTCAGACAGGAAATCATGGTAGGATGGGAAAGGGTCCAAAATACACACAGCCAGTATAAGGTTTGCAGTTAAAAGAGAGTTTCAAGAACAGGCTATCTGTTCTGCTCACCAGGCAGGGCAAAGCAAAGCTGCCCTTGTGTGTGCGCGCCCGCGTGCTTTAAATGTCTTTTTATATTTTATACCCCCATTTTTTTAAAAGCTTGAATTTTTTCCACGTAAAGTAAAGTGCATAACTTCAAATGATCCATTTATATACGAGGGGCCTGATTCAGCTATTGCTTAATGGGTTGTGCTGGGCTGAAGGGAGAGTAAAACAGGAGAAAGGAGTAACCACACGGAGCTTGGGGCACATCAGACAGAAGAGCAGCTCCTGCCTGCCCTTCCCACAGACTCATTTTGGGAGTTTAGTTTGTTTTCAGGGATCAAGGTCTGGGTTCTGTGCACTACAGAGTGTAGCTATCGGAGGCTGTGTGTGTATGGCCCATGAAGTGACAGGGATGCAGGTGGTGTTTGGTTAGTGGAGCTGGGTCGCTTTCTAGCCCTGGCTAGATCACAGGGGCAGAGATATTAATGCATTTTCTTTGAGCTCTAAGTTAAAATAGGGAATACTCGAGTGATTTGCTTTGGAGAGCAAACTGTTTTCTTATCTGCCTATGAGAGATAAGCACAATAATCTGTGTGTAATGAACTGCACACTCTGCAAGGCTTCCAGTGTGTCTGAGGAGTAGTGGAGGACTGGTCAGCTTGTGCTCCCTTGACAGATGGGGGAAAGGATCATTTCTCCAGCAGTTTCTAATTTAATTTTTGTAAAGGAGATGCTCCTTAACTAAAATTTACAACAAATCCACACTGAGCATCGTGTTTGGGAGGCATTCTGGACAGACAGAACAGGAGCTCAGCAAACTTCTTGTGGTAAAAACCTGCTTTGAAACTTTTTCTCCCAGGCCCATCTGTGGTTTTTAATTCTGACTGAAGGGAGCCATATAAGAGGGTGGTTTGTTCTCTGTGCATTTTCCAGTTTGGCTTGTCTATGTAGTCCTCTCCAGCTGCTTGGAAGAATGGAACTGTGAATAGGAGTAAGGTGAGGTCTGTGTGTTACACTGCCAAATATTGCTGGATGCACTGGTGATGTATCTGTCAAGAATGAGACTGGAGCTACCAATTAATCTCATTTAGAAATTAAATAACTTGGGGTGGGTTTAACCTGGGCCTGGTATCACCGACTGGGGCAATTTATTTCATGACCCTGTATCTACCAGTAACTGCTGCCTTTTTGTGTGCAATATCATGTCAGAAAGATTTGCTGCTTTTCCTTTCTGATTTTATTTAAATCTGACGGGAGACAGTGTTCAAAAGGCAGACTGTCTCAGCCAAGCCATCTGCCTGAGCCTCAGCGGAGCATTGTATTCCTGAAAGAGCATTCTAGTGAAACATCCCAATTCTGAAAAGTTTGAGCTGATTCTACATTAAAATAAGTGATCCAAAAAGCTGCTGGTGATTTACATGTGAACACTGCCAAGTATTTCTCTGATGAGAGTGCATAACAAAGGAGTGCTCGAGTGGTTGAGTAAGGCTGATTGGAACAATCTGTTGTGGGCTACAGCTCTTTCTGATGCTCCACAATGGTGAGAAGCTACTGTCACTGGTATTTTCAATCTGTATTTTGCTTAGAGGTACGAGATCTTTTGTTGTCAGCTCCCTTGAGCCAGTTGTGGGGGGGGAGAGACAATATTTCTTGCTTTAAAATATTCATGGAGCTTGCATGGGCTGGCTTCAGCTGACTTTGTCACCCGGAGTGATTTCTAGAAGACGACAGAGAAGTTGTATTTGATTCGTCTTAATTAGGGCTTGATAGACACATTCTAATTTGACTTCTGGGCCTGAATATGGATCTGCATTAATAATCGACTGCTCTCCTAACCTTGCTTTTTGTTCCCGGCTGTTGCTGAGGAGTTTGCTCAGGGAGTAGCTGGAAAGATGTGTAGTATTTGTTGTGTGGGACTGGTTCATCTGAGGACACTTTTCTGTTGTTCAGGGACAGCAGGTTATTTTCTGGGCTCGTTCTGTGATGAACAGCACGAGCTTTAGGAGACTCGTGTGGGAGTGATTTCTTCTACTTTTTTTGTGATTTGCTGTTGAAATGAGGCAGGTCATATAAAGCAGCTGCTTATTTTGGAACAAAATCAGCATAACACATTAAAGAACTCATTAATCACTTTGCTTGACCTTCATTTATTATCAAAAAAAAAAAACTTATTGCATCTCTTGTACGTTTTGAAATGCCAGGGATCCTAAGACATATGTTGTATACTCAGATCTACAGGTTAAGAGCATCAAATAGAGTTATAATAGGGAGTAAAATCAAAACAGATTCATGTTGAAGTATTGGCTCTCCTTTTAGTCATTTTTAGGAGTGGGAAGTGGCTGTATAAATACCTGCACAAAGAACTGCTCTGAACTCTCATCTTCTGTAAATTTTTGTCCTGGGAGAGTGGCTTCTTGCCTTTGTTCTGTTTTGCCAACACAAAAGCTTTAATTTTCCTAAAAGTCTTTCAGGAGTGGGGGGAAAAAGATACATTAACCAGCTTCTGCATCTCCTCTCCCCTCAAAAATCCCAGTGCTTATTTTACAGCAGGACTTACCCTATAGTTAAACCCCTGAGTTCCTTGGGGATGTCTTTCTTATATCTCCCCTGTGTAGTCCTAATGGTATGAGCAGAGCTTACTACATCATAATCACGTTAACTTGTTACAGAATTGGGTTCTTTTCGAGGACTGGGAGTAAATGGATCAACCATGAAAACCTAGATTTGTTTCGAGACAGAGGAAGGGCTCAGTAGATTTGGTCAGAAACCTGCTCTGTAGTTGTCTGATAATACAATTGTCTATTCCTGCAAGCCCAAATGGGATCATAACCACAGGACCAAGCTTCCATTCAGCCTTTTAAAGAGGGTACTCAAGCAGCATTTTCATTTTATTGGGAAGGTACAGTCAGGTTTGTGTGGTCGTTAATATATAGGAGTTCATAAAACTGGCAGCCTTAATTGGATATAAGGGTTAGTAAAGCATGAGGTGAACCAGAATGAGATCTCTTGGGGTCTGAGTTGTGCCTCCTCTTAAAATACGCATGGCTTGGCACAGTGAGTAGCTGGGGCTGAGAGCAACGTAGTATTAATTTTGTTTGAATAATGGCATTCATGTGCCTATGCTAATGAGCGTGTTCTGCTGCCCGTCCTGCAGACTGTGGACTGGACTTGGAGCTTATTTCACATCTCTAGTGCTTATTTCACATCCTTAATGGCTTCCTTCTGCAACAGAGCCTGTCTTGGTTCCCAGTGATGTAATGGATCAGAACCTGACCTTGCTGCACTGCTTTTCCCTCAACTGTTGTGCAGCAATCACACAGCTGTTCTCTGATTATTATATTTTTTCCCCAGTTGGCTGCTTTGGGACACATTATTCTTTGGCCTCAACTTCCTAATGCAAGTCATCAGCCACTCTTTGGTAACAGCATTCAGGCAGTGGTGTTGAAGGCTTTAAGTATTGCTGGAGTGCTTGGGTCTGCTCAAAATGTTGAATGAATATTAGGTTTATTTTTATGGGTGGGGAATGATGTGCTTCTTTGCCCCTCTCACTCACAAGCTAAGACAAAAGCAGCATTTAATAAAGGAGTGAAGTGTTTCAAACAGAAATATCTTGTAGGCTTTTTTTCCCCAATAATGTCATGAACATGCTCTGTTACATTTAGCCTCAGGGAAGTTGCATGGACCATGTGTTTTGGCGTTTATTTGGGTTTGGGGGGGATTTTTCAAGTATTTTTGATTCATTCATTGTGAAAGTATTGTGAGCTGATGAATTAGACCCAAGAAAGGGTGGGAGGAGGAATATAAATTAGGGAGCTGGGAATCTCAGCTGCTCTGCACCTGAGAATCACTGAAATGCTGGTTAGGATTTGCTCCTGGAGGTTGTTTCATCCAGTTCCACTTCTGGTTGGGCTTCTGCCAGAACTACGTCAGCTGAGTGATGGCTTTGCATCTCTAAATCTTGAGAACACCCCTGGGGTAGATCCCACAGCCTCTCTGAGCAACCTGCTCACTGTTTCAGTGGAGAAGTTTCTCCTGATGTCCAGCATGAGGCTCCTAAGCCACTGTTTGTGCCAGTGCCCATCATGTGCTGCTCCTGAGAAGAATCTGACCCCATAAATTGTGTAGATTCAGAGAGTTGTAGGTGCTTTCTAAATTTGCCTTCAGTGTCCTCAAAGCCAGACTCTACAAGCCCAGCTCCCCCACCCTCACCCTTTCCAGGCAGGGACCATCTGCTGGTCTCTCTGCAGTTTATCCACATTCCTCTTGAAGTGGGGAGCCTGAAATGAGCGTTCCCCACAAACCTGCTGAGGCTGCTCATGAAGGGATTGAGCAACGTGGACCTCAGGGTCAGCTCCTGTTCTCTGATCTTTATCATTATTGTGTGGTCTGCCCTCATCTCTGCCTCACCTTGAGTGCAGAAAGGCCCTTCAGGTTGGAAAGTGTTGCTGAGTTACGTGGCTGAGGCTGTGACTTTGTGAGCAGTGGAAAAAAGTACGGGAAAAAGAGAAGTTTCAAATGTAGAATTGTCATTCTGCCGGAGCACAAAACTGAGAGCGCCCTTTGGAGTTTCCAGAGAGAAATTACTTCATTTCATGACTGAGCTGCTTGCTGCCATAAGCAGGGGTTCTTGAGTTCCTTTGTACACATTGGTCTGGTCAAAATATTGTTGAAGTTTAAAAAAACCCAAAGCAAAACAAAAATGAAAAAGCTACCACGCCCCAAAACCACCAAAAAACTCCCTGAAAAACCCAGCAAAATCAAACCAACAAAAATTCCTAAAGTCTTCTCTGTGGCAGTTGAATATCATGGGTTTTTTTTGCAAACTCACCTGCGTTAGAGCTATTGCAGTCTGTGAGAATATCACTATTTGCCCTGGCCAGACACCTTCAAAACCAAGGGTTTGAAGTCTGGCTGTGAGCCTGCTTCTGCCTGAGATCTGGTCTCAGGTTTCAGTGCTTGTTTTCTTTCTTCTTTCCTGTCCCCCCGACCAGAGTTGAAGGCACAACCTGCCTGATGATTTTAAGTTTAGAAGATGGGAAGGAAGGTTACAGCGGGCTCTCTTTTGTAATTCTTTATCACTGGCTGCCCTTTCTAAATTCACAGTCACTTACATGAATGCTGCCTCCACGTACCTGGAGAATTGAGTCACTCCATGCAAGTAGAGAAGTAAATATTTTGGTTTCTCTACCCACTGCATTGTGGACCTTTCACAAACCAAAGGCTCATTCAACATTTCCTTGGAAAAATGTGGCTCTAAACACTGCCTGCCCAGGAAAACAGGTATGGGATTATGTTTTAGTCTTACATAACCCTTAAAAAACATAACGTCACCACCAAAAATTACAGACCAATAATATAAAAGCAAGCAGCTGAAGAGGATTTTGTACCAATTAAAATAGCAATGCTGGTGACTGTGCAAGTTTCAGTGTAGCCACACTGCTTTTCTTCCAACTTCCATTTATTTTGCTTCTGGGGTTGTAAACTTTGGGAGAGAGAGGGGGATGGAGACCGTGACACTGAAAGTTATTCTGTCTTAACTTGTTCAGCTCTTGAACAAAGCTCTTAAATCTCGAGCTTTTGAAGTAATTGGTAAAAATAACTGATAAGAGTTGTAACTTTCTGTCCCGTGGAAATCCTGAGCTTGTGTTGAACCCTTTCTTGAAGAGGCTGGATCCCATTAGCCAGCAGTGCCATTCCTGGATGCAGGGTTCCCTCAGAGGAATGGGAAAAGACTGGAGACTTCTTTTTGACATAATTAAAAACTCTGGAAATGTCAGCAGAGATAATGCTGACTAATGAGGTGTAGACTGCAAATATTGGTATATCCCAGAAAATGGTGTTCTCCTGTCTGGAGCAGTGGAACTAAATTGGGTTTGGTAGTAGCAGGAGGGAACTTGCTCCCTACTCACAAATTCGTGTCTGTCGTGCTCTAATTGAAGTAAACCCCCTGTGAAATTGCTACCCAGAAATGACCTCACCGAGGCTGTTTGCTCAGGCTCTTGGCAGTCACTTTTGAATACTTAATGCAGTAGCCAGAAAGCAGCAGAAAACCCCCCATGTGCTAGAGAATGAGTGAGGTGGTGATGTTGTCCATTGCACCAAAATGCTCCGTAATTCCTCTCTGCTTCTAGTTGAAAAGAATAATTAAAATGGTATTTTAATGTTGCATTTATTAGTTACACCCTGCCATGTGAAATCCAAAGAAATGGCTCTGTGTAGATGCTAAAAATGCCAGAGGTTAACTGTGCTTCAACATTTCATATTAATCTGAGTAACTGTAGTGAGCTACTTAAATACAAACATTAGGGAGAAAAAAATCCTGTACTACTCTTGTTGCCAGTGTGACTTTGAATTTAGGTAATTTCATGCATACAGAGGTAGACTTTATTTTTCCTTCATCAGCTAAAATAACAATAAAGCTCAACTTGGTATATTTATTTAATGAAACACAGGATCCCTGCCCTGATGGTTTTAATCAGTCCCCTCGCTATGTGGTAATTAGGGGTTCTCTCCCATGGTTCTGTTTTTACTTAACTTTTAGAATGTGCAGTCAGTTGAAGTTTCCAGAGATATTTGCAACTTATGTTGCCTCATTTACATGCAGATTATCCAGAGGGGACCCTTAAACACACACTCACGTTACAGAAATGCAGCTCCTTTCAGCACTCTCCTATTCAGGGAGCCGTGTTCTCCAGGAAAATGTTATCTTTTGTCAGGAACTAATTCATTCCATTCGGGGGATGTGACCAGCCCTTTGATTCCTCGCACACACGAGGATTCAGAAGCTGGAGGTGGCTCAGAGCCAGCTTTGCCTCCGTGTCCCGATGGATGCAGCTCTGCTAATTCAGGAGAGCATCCCTGGAATCAGGTTCAGGCTGTGTGCATCTGTCACAGGCCAGCCCTGTATTAAACACAGGTCGAGAAATTGGCTTTTTCTGACCAGGTAGAGCCTGTCAGTGCTTCTCATCTTTGGTTAATAACCAGCTCCCTTCAAGGGACCTGAGAAATGTTGTATTTGTGCCTCCAGCTGTGCAGCTGGGTGCCATTTGCTCCTGGCAGCTACGGAATCGCTGGAGAGGCGAGGAAGTAGAGCAAATACAGAGCATTTAAAGCTCTCTAAAACAGCTTCCCTGCATAACGTGTGATGTTAAAATACTAGGTGGCAGTTTGGTCCAGTGTAAAAGTTTTATTGGTGTGAGTTTGAGCCAGCCACATTATTCAGGAAGCCACTACTGAGCTCTCAAGTCATCTGAAACGTGTGCTAGTAAAACCCACTTTTTATAAAGCAATACAACCCCATGCAAGCTCCCCGTGTGACTCGTCATCCACGTCCTGGGATTTGGCTGGTGGGATGTTTGGGCTGCTGGTTTGTACAGGTACTCTGCTTGTAAATCCAGACAGGAGTGAGCTTCTCCCAGTCCCAGGATTACGGAGAAACCGCCTCTGCCTTGTGCTGAAACCTATTAATGAAACATTTCTCATGGCAGGACCGAGCCTTGCTGCTGGTTCATTCCCCTTCCCAAGTGTTAGCAGGGAATTTGTAAAGTTTTATCCAGCATACCATGTATTTACATGTTTCTGATCCTGCTGTAGTTGTATCCGGTGTCTTTTCTACAAGCACAAATATCAGAAAACCTTCCCCAAAACATGGCCGTTGAAGGTATGACACTGAGACAGTGGAACTGGAGTTTGGGATTGCAAAAGGGGGGTTAAAAAGTTCTCTTTTATAGCTTTTATCACAGAATAAGTTAATCTGAGAATAAATTAATCTGAGTTTAAAGCATTTGGGTTGCAAATACAAGTCAGTAGCACGAGAGATTTGGGGTCAGAGCTGGGGCAACTGGTACAGGAGCATTGCTCCCTAAATGTTGATATACACCCAATTTCAAAGGTCCTGTGCTACAAATATCCCCCTGCTCCCATTCTTGGGAATACTGATAATTGTGAAATAGCAGAAGTGCAGTGTTAGGATGAAGGTCTGTCGTGTTCTGAAGGCAGTGGAATCTCTTGTTATTTGTCTGAAAAGCTGTTCAGATTCTGAGCTAAATAGGTCTTTCCAGGCTTCTTCACTCACTTCTTTGATCTGGTTTGGCACTTCTCTCCTTCATTCTGTTGTAATTTTTTTTCTTTGCAGCTCAGCTGCTCTTAATCACAGCAGCTCATGAATTTGGGTACATAGCTTAGCTCTGACTTTGAGGGGGTTCATCTTTACGTTTTTATCATAAATAACAAAACTAAGAAGCCGGGTAATGTGCTTTAAACAGTTTCAATAGGGAAAGCCTGTCACAGTGCATTGTGAGAAACCTGTTTCACTGGTACCCGTAAGAGTCTATTAACAGCAGCTTAACTTTAAACTTACTCTTACTGCCCACAAAACAACCTCATACGCTTAAAGCAAACGTAATTTTCTGTTGTGAAGAAGACAAGGATACGTAAGTTCTTCTAAAAATGCAGTTGTGGAAGAGCTGTGTGTGAATACTGTGGTTTGGAAACCAAGCAGGAGGTGGAGATTGCAAAACAAATTGCTCAGAATTCTTCCTTCATTGTTCTCACCCAAAAAAAAGGGAAGGATGACCAAGAATGAGAATTATTCTGAGCAAACAGTAGGGAACCCAGCACTGAGTGGATTTACTGTAACAGTAGTCCACTGTCCTTAGTTCTGTAGTAGCATCCTATGCTAGCGTGTAGGTGAGTAGGGGGAACTGGGGTGTCCCCTGCTTTCCTGAGGGATCAAATGTTAGTCCTGCTTTTATGTCGTCTCATTGACCTGTTGTTAATACTTGGATGCAGTCAAAATATTTGCAAACCTCTCCAGGTTTGTCTACTTTATTTCTGGGGAATGTAGCAGTGGATGGAAGATTGTGGGTGAAGAAATGTGACAAGGTTTGAAGAGTGGGATCTGCATTTATTGCTGGGGCTGTTCTGTGGGAAAAGGAAAACTAATCCCTTTGGGGGAAAAAAGGAAAAGGAAAGCAGATCCCTTTATGAAAATAAAGACACGTACGGGATAGATTTTTCTTGTATTTTGAGTATCTTTTTTCTTTTTCAGCAAGGCCTGACTTTATTTAAGTTGAATATTGCTGCTAATTAGTACGGCACCATACCCAGTATATTGATGTGGCACTGAAAATTCAATTAACTGTCCAAGACCACCTTTCAAGTCACTAGTTAAGCTGGGATTGAATTCTAGATGTCCTGGCTGGTTTAAGTTTTGAGTTTTTGTGCTCCCCTTGTGTGAAAGTTTAGAGATTAAGATTCCAGAGGACAAGGTGCACTTGGCACAGCACTGGTTGATGATGGGAATCTTTAGCAGTGACTTTATACCATAAGCATCAAGCCTGCAGTGAAAATAACTGCAAGAACTTACTGCAGTAAAAATCACTGATGTTTGTAATCAATTCCACAACTTCTTTGAACTGCTTGTTCACCTGACATTTTCTCTCCAGCCTGGCAGGCTGGGACAGTCACGAAGAAGAGCAGTGAAAATACAAGTAGCCACTTAACTCTGGGGATTTCCATTCTGCTCAGCTGTGGCATTCTGTCAGACTGAAATTCAGTGTATCACCATGGAATGTTCTGTGGAATGCCCTCTGTGCAGTCAGCCACGTTTGGGTGGCATTTCCACGTTGTGGGAGAGCAGAGCACTGTGAAAGCTCCCCAGCAGCAGCAGCCTCCACGTACCCGCCTGGTGCCAGATTCTGGCTCAGCCCAGCAGCTTCTGCTTTCTGATAAGCCAAGGTGGTTTCCTTGTTGCAAATGATGGGAAGGTCTCTTTCTCTTTCTCTCTCTGAAGCTCGTCTATTTTTGGATTGGGTTTGCATGGCGTTGGTGATGACTCTGCTGGGTACGTCAGAGGCTGTCATCGTTCTGTTTTAAAGCATTTTCCAGCTGAGCAGAATTAGGGCATACCAGGCACATGAGGAAAGCCTCTCTTTTCCCTTTCAGCTGTATGGAAAAGCTGTGTGGGTTCCCTGGGTGTTGGTGCAGATCCCCAAGTGTTGTAGGCAGTGGAGAGGATGACACACAAGAATTTGTGTGCTGCTTCTACCTCACACCCTGCTTACAAAACACTGCAAGGGCTCCAGCCTTATATAAATAAGCCTATAAAACTTACTATTGTATTAAATAACTTGGTATTTTTATAAAGTACTTCTTGTTAGTATTTTGCAAATACTAAATAAACTTTGTAGTGCTTATTAAGGCAGGAAATATTGCAAATTTAAAAAGGAAAATTCAAAATGTATGCAGAAGTGGTTAGTTTAAAATGACACAAAAAAGTGGCAGAACTGGAAACAATCCTTGGATTTGAGTTGACATTGTGGTGCTATCTAATGGCCAGATGTGCTGTTAGTCCAGGACTTGTGCCAGCTCATCAAGGATTGAAGCAGAGGTGTCCTGAATGTGCTGTGAGGCTGCAGCAGAATTCAGGACTTTTCAGAGCAACCCCAGGACCACATGAATTTACAGCCCACAAACAGTGGAGGGGGGACACGACACAGCAAAGCATCTTCAGCATCCCGTTCCATCCCCCGACTAGAATTTGGGATTCTGTCTTCCTGAAGTTCCTCTGGCTATTGAAAGGGTATTAGAGGGTGGTCTGTTTGAGCCTCTGTGCCATGCTTAGGCTGTGGAGTGCTGACTGTTCATTTCAAGGAATTATTCTGGTTAGAGGTTTGCAGGGAGTTTTGCTGGAGAGAGATGCTCCTGCAGCCAGGTTGAGGATGGGAGCTGTTTTGGGCTGAGCCAGCTCTCAGAGCATCACACATGATTTGGTTACAAAACTCCTTTCCATGCTGAAAGTGAAATCCCAGTCTGTTTCCATTTGGTCCTTCCCAGGAGGAGAGAGTTTTTATTTCTTTTACAGCCCTCTGGTAGATGCTGAAGGTGAAGGGGGATGTATCTGCTGCTGTATTTTTCTTTATGGCAGCTGTATAGAGAGTTCATTACTGTCTATTTTATAAAACTTTACCGAAAAAGTAATTAATCCCTCATTGTTTTTATGGCTCCTTCTAGCACTGCAACACAGTTCAGTGTTACATTAAATAAGAACCGGTTTAGCACAGATAAAAGCAGCTTCTGTCACTAATCAGCTAAGAATATTACTTCTTTTTTTAATTACAAATAGAAAATTCCAAAGGTCTGAGGAAGTTCACTAGCGTAACTTAAATATAAAACAAAAAGTTGTGATTTATTGCTTTCACATCAGGCTCTGACTTTACCAAATGGATCTGGTGTTCATCTGAGCTCCAGTCGTGTATCTGAAATGAGCATCTGGGCTCCTATCTCTTATCTGCAAAGAAACCTGTTTTAAACAATGGCCCTTCAGACCAATAAAAATTAGTTACTCAGTAGACTTGATTATTTAAGGTAAAAATCAAGTTCTGCATGGAAATTTAGGCTCATTCCATAAATGTGTGTGACCATAAATTTATCTGGTTGAGTAAACTTGTAGCAGCAGTCCTAAATTAGACATTTTAAAGAACAACTTTTACATAAGTCATGTTAAACCTCTGGAAATGTTATTGATTTATGAGTGGCTGAATTTCCTTGTTGCTAAATTTGTTCTAAAATGTCTCTTCCTCTGGAGAAAAATAATTTTCGAGTGTTGGTCTCTCTGGTTCTGCGTAAGCTGTGGGGTGGATTCGTTCTGGTGTGCCTTGCAGAGCTGGTCTAACACCTTCTGGTGTTCCTGCCACAGGGCAGGACAGGACTTGAGTGCAGATCTCTCCACCTCCTTCCTGCTCTGCCTGGTTACCTGGGCACCCAAGTGCTCCTCCAAGGAAAACGGGAGTTTCCAGTAGAGTCACAGCGCCAGAGTTGGGAAATTGGGACTGCAGGGAGTCCCTGGAATGGTGTTGGTTTGGAGCCTGGGCACGACTGATGGGTGAGGACTGAGTGGGGCCACGCCAGCACAGGGCGGTGGTGACACCAGAGATAGGCAGAGCATTCCGGATCTGTGGATAGGATTTTGGCATTTAGATTTGTAATTTCATCTTCTGCAAGGAAATGAGATGTTCGTGAAAGTATTTTCCAAGCAGATCCTGGTAAATAATATAAATATCTTAACGAAAGCTAATTGTCCCTTATGGGGGGAAAGTTTCATTTTCATCATTGCAAATTGAAACCGTGGTGGAGGTGGCTGCTTGCAGGAGAGGCCAGGCTTGGCTCTGAGAGCTGAGCTCGTCCTTTCCCAGGAAAAAGGCTCTGGAGTGCCCATCCAGCCCTTCCAGCGTGGGTGGCACCTGCATCGTGCTGTGTTTGTGCTCTTGGTGGGCTGGGATCCCAAAGCAAGCAGCACCTGTGGTTAGGGGCAGCAGGAGAGGACCTGGTAAATAGGATCTCATGCCCCTCATGCCCCCAAATCCAGACTGCTGTGGCCTTTTTATTGGTGTCTCCCAGTTGGATGTTTTCCCTAGTGAAAGTTTCTATTGGGATTTTTTTTCATTGGATAGAAATTGAAGTGAAAGAACAGAAAAGTGCAAAATGCCTGCTCTGAGCCCTAAAAACAATGATCTGGTGCTGTACCCAGTGTGAGAAGGAGCAGAGCTGTTAAAGAGGAGCTCATCATTGCTTTAAAGTAATTTTTCAAAGTGGAACACTCTTGAAACAGAAACCTGAAGAGTCAGGTGCTGGTGGAAGTAAAACTGAGCAGAACACTTGCACCTAAAGCAAGTTAACTGCACCATCCAGTTGGATCTTGCTTTGAAATTCATGAGCTCTGAGTTTTAGTCTTGTAACTTGAACTGGGTTGTGTTTTTGGAGGAATATTCACTAAAATGCACATCATGGTTGAGAGGTTTTCCAGGTGTGGATCTCCATGCGAAATAAGCAGTGGTAAAAATTTGATAAGGCTGTCTTAAAACTCAATAAATGGAGTTGCTCTGCATTTGTCAGGCTTTGTCCCAGAGAGAAAACAGTACCCAGAAAGTTGTCCTCATTCATGCCATGGTTTGATGATGAATACTAAAGCTTATACATGGTAAGCCCTGGAATATAACCACTCTGCAGTTGAGGGGGGAAAAAAAATATGATCTTTCAGAATATTCTTAATGCCAATGAACAAAGAGAGAAGATCAAAGCCAACCAATCAACCCCATTTTTTTGTTTTATTGAATTGATTTCTAAAGGCCCCCGTTACTATAGTAACTCCAGGAGGTCTCTTAATTACAAAATTTGTAAAAACGCATCAATTATTCAGAGCTGCTTGGGGAGGGCGGGGAACAGTGGCACAAATGCTTTTAAAAAATATGTAGGAAATTTGCAAACAAAGCTTGACAGACTTCCCACAAAGCACGCCAGGGACTGACACACCATCAGCACAAACACATCGAGTTCAAGTTCTCAGCAAGCAGTCCCCTGCGAGAGGGTTCCCCTTTGGCTAAAGAGACAAAAAAAATCCCCATCCCTGTGCAAACCAAGCACTTCCCTCTGCACAGATACAGATGGCAGAGCTTATTCTTTCTCTGCTCTAAGTTTAATTACAGTGTATCTGAGTGGAGCCCTCGTGTTATCACGTTAATTAGCAGTTTAGGGAGCTGCTCACTCCTGGGAGTGTGGAATTCCAGTGGAATACCAGTGTGTGTTGCAGGTACTGAGCTCTATCAAAGAGGAATCATTCAGCAATAACGAGCACCTTTCAAATAATAATTGCATTTAAAATAGATGCTGTCATCTTTTATCATCAGGTACATTTCTAGAATGGATTTATACTCCAAACAGACTTATATTTATGGTATCAGAGTAGAATTGGAGACACCACGTGAGCAATTTCGAAATGCCATCTCTTGACTTGAATCCATGCTGAGCTGATAGATTTGGCAGAGCTGCTGGAGCTGTGGGAATCACTGACACCCCTCAGGAATGCAGTAGTGAAATTTGGGTTCTGAATCTAATCTCTGGATTGAATTTGAGTTTTAGCCCAAACCTAAGTGCCTTTGCCTGTACTAAACTACTCCACTTGCTTGGCTGTGTTGGGAACAGAGTCTGCTTCTCTTGGAAGCTCTTGCTTTGCAAGTTTTCCCATTTTTATGCATTTTTCTGCTTACATGCTCCCTACTTGCCCCCTGTATGTCAAAACCCATTTGCTTCTATGGCATGGCCAGGGTTTAATCCAACATTTCATATTGCCTGTTCCATTTCTGCAAGACTTGGACCCTCTGAAGTAACTGTAAGCAGTGTGGAGCAAGAAGTCTGGATTCTGTTAAATCTACTGTGCAAGTGCATGGGGGAAAGAAAAATATTTAAAAAAAAGAACCATCATAAATTCATATGATGGTTTGGGTTGGAAGGGACCTGAAAGACCCATCTTGTTCCCACCCCCTGCCATGGGCAGGGACACCTTCCACTAGAACAGCTTGATTTTTTTAATTCTTGAAGAAACTAGTTAGTGTCCAGTGATAGGACACTAACTTGTACCACTTCCAGTGATGGAAGTGATAGAAATAAGGAATTGCAATGCTGTATAAAATAATAATGGGTGTGGATGCCATCCTGACCCTGGTAATTAGCACTCCTCTCTCAGCCTCTTCATTAATCCCTGGTGGTAGCACTGTGGTTTGAAGGGCATGCGTGGTTGTAAGGCATGACTGGGTTCAGAGCAGGTTTGGTGAGGTTTGTTTTCATCCTTGGAAAGGCATCCCTAATATCTGCTGCATGCAAAGGTGCAGGTTTTGAGCAGAGGCATCCCAGGAGCTCAGTGGGAGATGAAGCTGAACTTTCCCTTGTCAAGGGGAAAAGTCCTCTGAAGGTCTGGGAACAACTCCCCTTCAGCCAGCTATATTAATGAAAACAAAGTACTTTGTGAGTCTTCCAGAATCTCAGTTACATGAAATCTGTCCTTGCTTCTAAAACAAACAAGCAAAATGAATTTACTGCTACCGCGGGAGTGTTACTGGTTTTATTCTCTCCTACTGGTGTAGTTCCTAGTGCTACAAGGGACATCCTGTACCTGCTGTTTACTGAACATGGGTTTATATCACACAGAACGATAAGGGGTGTTTGTTAGCCCCTCTGGGTGCTTTGGTGTGAGCTGCATTACTTGGCCAGAGCGAAAATGCACCACAGGTTATTGAGAAGGTTCCCCCAAGACTCGTGTGCTTACACAGCGTCTGCAGGTTGCAAAATTATTCCCCCGAGATGCTTTCACAAACACCACCCTGGCAGTGGATGCTTTTTCACGTTTTTCAAACTCTGGGATTATGTAAATCCAAGGAGCTGTGGTTAACAAAGCTTCAGTGTTGGTGAATTCCTGGGAAAGAATCTGTTCCTCCTTAACATCTTGCGTTCTGTGTAAGCTGTGAAGGGGCTGTGTGAGTACTGAGGAAATGGGAACTTGCTTTACCTGAGCAGTAATCCATGCCAATGCCAAAGGAATCTACTGTGCTCAGTTCTGGGCCCCTCCATTCAGGAAGGACATCGAGGGGCTGGAGTGAGTCCAGAGAAGGGAACGGAGCTGGGAAAGGCTCTGGAGTGGCTGGGGAAGGGGCTCAGCCTGGAGAGAAGGAGCTCAGGGGGGCCCTTGTGGCTCTGCACAACTCCCTGACAGGAGGGGCAGCCAGGTTGGGCTCTGCTCCCAGGGAACAGGGACAGGACATGGGGAAAGGACCTCGAGTTGTACCAGAAGAGGTTTAGTTTAGATATTCTGAAAAATATTTTTATGGACTTACTCCTTTATTGGCTTGCAGAGGGTTATTTCTCAGTTTGTGAAGAGAGCTAATGGCACAGAGTTTCAGGACCCAGAATTGTGAGAAGCCCTTGTTTATTCTTTGTCTTTAAAAATTGTTTTTGAAACAATTTATTAAAAAAAGGGGGCGAAAAAAAACCCTGGAGTTTTGGGATGAGGACTGTAATTTGAGTGTTGTGGTGCAACAAAAGAGCAAATGCCTTGTATAACATCACAATATATTAAGAAAAGTGGAGACCACTGTTTGAATGATAACTTTTAATGGTTGAAAGTAGCACGTCTGTTGTGTCTTAATAGCACAACCCTCCTTAAGGTTCAAAACTGCCACAGATGATGAAGTTTCCATTAAAGGATAATAAAGTCTCTCTGTCAATGTGACAAAAGAACTCCCTTATCTCTTTGGAATAAGAATGCTCTTTGAAGAGCTTCATAAAAGGCTGCGCTATGAAATAAGTCTGGTGGATGGTTATTTTGAATTTCTATAAAGTGCATCAACCCAAAGGCTAAAGGGATTATCTGGGAAGTGCCAAAATGTGAAAGATGAATGCTTTCCTTCTGTGCAGTGAATGACATCTCTTTAGAAAGCACAGGTATGATTTGCTTGTGTCTCATTGGGAATGATTCCTTGAAATTAGCAGAGCCTGTGGGATCCAAGGGATGCAGCTACAGTGGAGCTTATTCAGCTTAGGTTGAATGTAGATCTGAGGTGTAAATAAATAACCATAATCCCCATCCAGCATGTTTCTCCACCTCTGGCATTGGAACACCTTCCTTCTTTTAGCTTTCCTTACACCTTTAGGTGAATTAAAGTGACCAGGAACAGGCATTTTCCACACATGAATTTACTTAAGAATTGCTCTCCCTGACCCTGAGTGTTTGCAAGTCTGAAATCAGAGGTAGGTTGGATCTGATGAGTCATTATTAATGTTTATGCATTACTTTTTATTATTTTATTAATAAACTATCTAAATAGTAAGCTTTTCCTCAAAGGCAGTGGGAGTGAGGCTGAGGAGGGGAGTGCATTTTGCTCACTATTGGCCATATACACAAGTTATTTTTTTAATTTTTAACTAGCAAGGAAGAAACTGTGCTTCCATTTCATCACATTCCGTGTGTGCCAAAAGTGTAAAAGCCCCTTTAAGAATGAACAAATTTGGAAATAATTGCCACAGTACTGTGCTTTTATGATGGATATGTCTCTGAAATCAAAAGCAATGTGAAATTGATTCACCAAAATACAAGTTATTAAAACCTTTGAATGGTTTTGGTGCTTTTTCATTCATTAAATGCCAGGACTCTGGGGAAAAAAAATAAAGGGATGTAGGTGAAAGCTATGAATTCAGATTTCCAAGCCCCTATCATTCCCAATTAGGTTTGGCAAATGGCAGAACAAAATTAATGATGCCAAATTATCCTTCAGTGCAATGTGTGATAGCTTAACTCTTTTAGCTGTTCCAGGGTTGTAAATGATGAAACTGATAACACACTAATGTGATCCTTTCAGGCTTCTCGTTTATATTAATGAGTTTTAGTCATCTAAGGCAAACTGATAACCACTGATTAATAGCTCAGCAACTTCCAGACTGGCATCAAAGCCTGATCTCTCCTTTTTTTTTCCCCCCCTTTTTATTTTTTTTAACTCTTTGATGGGTCAGGACAGTTAACAATTAACTCTGAGCTTAATTGAAATCCAGATGTTAAATTTTTGATGGAACTTAATTTAATTCTGGTCTCTATGCTTATAGCTGATTTCAGTCTGATTTTTTCTTTAAGTAGGTTTGAACTTGGAAAAAAAAGAAGAGTGTGATTTGTTTCACAGTTTTTAAAAAATTTATTTCTTGGCATTTGCAGTCTGTTGAAGAAGGCTTGTTAAACATTGGACAAAGATAAGTTATCACAGAAGCATCAAATCACTGCCAGCAAAAGCAATTAAACCCCTCAGAAAAATCTCAGAATTAGCAAGAAGAGGCAAACTGCTAAAGTGTTTAAGTTGTTTTTAATTTGTGTATATATATATATGAAAAACAGTCATGACGTTTTCAGGACATTATGTCATGGTAAAGATTAGAATAATAGTTACAAAAGTCAAATAGCCATCACTTGGTTAAGCAAATGGGTTGGAGGGTTTGGAAGAAAAATTAGAGAGAGTGAAATAACAATCCTAGATATAGGATTGACCAAAACTCCTGGAAAAGTCAGTGTAAGACATTCTATTAGTAAGAGATCGTATTACTGTGGGCTTTGCTTACACAAATACCTCCATGCCACTTCCAAACATTCCTCTCCTTAAGCAGAGGTTTTCAAAGCCAAGGAGACACCAATTTAGAGGAGCACTTGTGCCATTATTGTCACAAACGCTCTGCACTTTCCCTGGCCTCCTTACTAAAAATTACATCAAGCAGCTGAAGTTCTTGTCCTGACATTGATAATCCAGGTCAGCTTCTGCGTTTCAAACAACTGCCTTCGTTGTTTTCCAGGAGGAATATTGCTTCAGATTTCCAAATAAGCCATTCCTCAAAATAAGGAAATGTGATCTGCTGAGAAGTCTTGGCCTAGAGATCAGAAACAACATTCTTTAATCAGTATTTCTGTAGAATACAGCCATGTGGACCCTTCCTCTTGGTGCCTGGAGTTTTAAGGCTGTCCCACAAATGATGGGAACTGGATTTGCCAAAAACCAATCTCACTGAAGAAAGGGGGTTATTGGTGCACGTTTTAGTCATCACTTTAGATCAAGACATCTTGCAATCACTGGATATTCCACACAACATCTGCTGGAAAGATAAATCCATTGTAGTGGAAATGAAATGCATATTTTAAGTTCAGGCAGTTTTGTATAGTGTTGTCAGTGATGGAGAGGCAAAATAAATGTGAAAGCCATTTAAAGAGCTTGTGTAAAACGTGCCTGTGTGCTAAAGGATGTTGTCCTCTAGAATTAGACCCCAAATCTGACTCTCTTGTCAGATTGACTGGGTTGTTTCTAATCTTAACAGTTCTTTTCATCTTTAGAAACTGAGTTTGAAAAAGAACTTTAATGTTCTGCAGCGGAATTATACATCTGAACAATGAGCATCTGCTGCCATTTGGGATTCCTTCTCCCCTTGGAAAGTGCCCTGGTCCCGAGTGTGCTGCTGGTGGTGTTGCTTGGGGGGTTCATCTTGAGCAGCTTTACCTTTTTGCTCTGTTTTGAAGAGGCCAACCTGAATTTAAAGTACCCCCTAACTCAAGCTGGGCAGGTTCTGTCTGACCAGGTGAGTTTCCTGGACAGTATTAAGTAAAGGCCTGCATGGCAGAAATAAGATAATTACAATGTGAATTCCTAAATTCCAAATTTTCTCCTCAGAAGTGGCATAAGATTCAAATACCAAAATTAGTAATAAAAATAAGACATTAATAGATGATGGTATAAAAGTTTTAATGCTTTTAAATTGGCATCCTTTTAATATTCAAGATGTTGAGACAGAAGAAAAGAGCACTAATATAAGGAACTTAATATAAATTACTGAAGCCTTTCAACTAACGCAGGAGCACTCTTCTAGCAGAAAATACAATATATATTGTTTTGATATTGATGATAGTCCTGGAATGCTAAAGAGTTCTTATTTGCAGGATCAAGCCTTGATTCTTTTAGCACCTTCAATAGTCCAAAATCCTATCCTGGCTGTTCAAAAGTTAGGAGCCTGATTTTTTAATACAGAGCAAAAAAAAAACCCCTTAGTTTTGGTTAGGTTTGTTTTCTGCTATTTTTAGCCTGTAGTGTTTAAATTGTTGTCCTTACCCGTGAAGAATAAAAAGAGGGATGGTTTGTTTGCCTTTTTTGTTGTTCTTCCAAATAATATTTTTCTGCTCACTTAACACTTGTGCTTGAGAATTGGAGAAGGCCCCAAATTTGCAATAATAGAGTGGCAGCTCCTGACTGTTCTGGAGCCTTGGCTTTGCACTGAAAACTGCTAAGAGCTTGCATAGCCCTAATAATAATAATAATTAGGAATTTGGTATTATGCCTTAGGTTTTAACTGTTATATTTTTCTAATCCTGCACTGCCTGGTGTGTCACTCTGAAGCTTCTTGTACCCTGGGAGCTGCTGTTCTCTCCTGCTGGTCAGACAGAACAAACCTCTCTGGGTTTGCTCTCCAAGGACACCCTGATTGTCCCAGGCCCCAAAATGTGTGAACTAAAGCCTAGAGGAGGGGCAAACCTGGGATAATTCCATCATTAACTGAGGTTATAATTGGAGAATTAACCCTGATATGCAAATGGACCAAACTTATAAAAGTGTGAAGAACCCATGACCCATCTTGGGTGTCGCCTTTGGCTCCCAGGGTGTACTTTGTGAAGGCCCTTCCAATAAATACCTACCTTTATTCCCTTATCCCTGTCCAGTTTCTGTTTTTAGGTGGCCACCTCAAGGCATCAGGTAAATCTTGCTCTCACTGAGTCCATAGCACGTGGGCAAGGTTTCATCAGGAAAGTCTCCCAAATGCTTTCTGGGTCTGTTGTTCCTCTCTTTATCCAGAGCTTTGTGCCAACCTCTGTCACCACTTGCGTACGAAAACTGTTCTAGCACAATCCTTAATACCCATTTGATTTTCCCAAATGGGAGAGAAAAGGAATCAGCCTCTGTAGTTGTGCAGAGATCCTTCGGGATCCCGTGAGTCAGCCAGAGACAATTCAGGGTGCAGGTTTGTGTTACACCGAGTTCAGCCCGAGTTTGGGCTGCCAGCGAAATGGGACCCCGTTCTCCCTGGGCCAGCCATGTGCTCCCTCTGTTGGTGTTTGCTCTGGCAGCTCTGCCTGTGGGCAAGCTGGATCAGTTTGCTGACTTCATGGAAAACTGGCTTTCCAAACTGCAAAAGCAATTTTTCTATTGGATTGGATTCTGAGGCACAAAACTCTGCAAGGCTGAGGGTGCCAATCTGCTTCTTAAGGGAGAAAGAAAATAGGATTTCACTTTTTGACAGCAGCCAGCACAATGTGACCTCAGTGATTAAATTGATCCCACTTAGCTGAAGTTTACAGAATAATTTGGCTCTTTTTCAGACCTCATTTGGCAGCTCCAGGTGAGACCCTGGTTTCTGTGGTGTTGGATGTGAGCTGCCCTGTGTGGTGACAGCTCCACAGTCGAAACACTGGAATGGGTGGAATTTGGCAGGCAAATATCCCGTCCTTGGTACCACTGACTCACCCCTTGCCAATGCATCACCTGCAGTCCTGAGCAGCTCTTACATCATGGGTATTTCCTAGAGAAGGATGAGATAAACATGAAACTTCCCTGCAGCCTTATCACAGGGTGTGGAACCTGTCTTGAAACACCTTTCTTTGAGTCAGAAGCAGGAGGAAGCTGCAGCCCAGGTCAGAGTTCTGGGTGAGTGCTTTGCTCTTGAGTTGGTGACAGACTTAACCAGCAGGAAACTGCAATTTCCAGCATGAAAACAAATGCTTTATCCCCTCATCTCCTGTGGACTAATCTCATCTTCCTGGTCAGTGCTACATGAAGGAGTGGATGGACACACTTCCGTTTCTCTTAGAAGCTTTATGCAAGATCCCATCTCATTCTGATCCCCTTTCCGTTCACTCTGGTACGCATCAGGAGTGACTCTGTTTGAAGTCAAGGTGTTCATAAAGCAGAATATTATCCTTTATTCCTTGATGTAGTCCCTGCAGAATCAAACCTTAAATGAGTGGAAATTGTGATTTCTTGAACCAAGTTTATGGTGGGAATAAATACTACAAGAAGTATATAGTAACAAACATAGGGCTGTTATAAAACTCCCTGTGTTGCTCTCCCACCCCTTAGCAGGGGAAAGTAGAATAAATTAATTAATTTTCTGCTTTTAAGAGAGCAATATCCCTACAAGGTCTATCCCAGGCCTGTGAGCAGAGCCAGCCTGGTGCAGCTGCCCTTGGAAGTTCTTATCACTGAGAGGAGTGAAGCCACACTCAGCCCGTGTTTGCACATTTTTTAGGGGGACTGTTACAGAAATTCACTTTGCTTTGTGCACTGCAGATCAAGGTTCTTTATTACAGTAGCTGCTAAAAAGAGCTTGATCAGGTTACTCTGCTTTGTAGCTGGTCCTTGCATCTGTCTGTGTTAAACATTTCCCTGTTTATTGCAAGGACAGTCCAGTCCTGCAGCTGTGCCTGTGGTGAGGTGTCCCACAGACAGGAGTTTGCATGGAACGGCTTTCCCAGTAAATCATCTCCTCCCAGCTCTTCACACTTTCCCCTGCCAGGCACTTATTTTAACTGGCCTGGGCACATATATTGTGGTAAAAACTGGTTAAAAAAAGTCTAAATTGTGCTATCAAATGTGAGCCAACCACTGGAAATCAAAATGTGCAATCCCAGTTTGCTGTATAGAGCATGCAAAAATATCTTATGGCCGTGGTACAAATCCTTGTGCTTTACCTGCTTTTGTTCAGGTACAGAATTAGGGATAACAATAATAAACAGCCTCTTGTGGTTCACAAGTGCATTTTCTGAAGCTGCTTTTTCATGTTAATATAGTTCATTGTTAATGTACGAGGAACAAATGCAAATCTGAAGGCCAAACTCCAAGCTTTTTAATGAAAATTGAAATTAGTGTCACAACACTGGAAGCAAGAGCAAAGGCTGTGCTTTGACACTGGGGAGAGAGCAGGAAATTCAGATAGATAATTCTGATTGGCTCTTTCTTGGAGATGTTGTTTACTAGTACTGAGTTTTACAATCAGAAAATATCATTATTGTATACAATTAATTTTCCTTGATGTCTTTTTTTCTTATAATTACTAGATTTCTTAATTTGCAGTTTGCAGGTCCAATCAATGAAAGGGACAGAAAGTGCAAAAGTTGTTTTGATCTCTTTCAGCATAACCTCTGGCCAGAAATTCATGATATTACAGAACAGGAAGGAAAAAAATGAGAGAAATGTGAAAGCTCTTGGTGTTGTGAGTGGAAGCCCTGCTCCCTGAAGGATAGAACTATTTCATGTCCCCCTATTCCAGTGGAGCATTACAGCCTATAATGCAGCAATTATTTTGTTGGGTAGGTGTTTCATTACCAACCTGGGCCTTGGAGGTGATGAGAGAAAATTTGTCTTGACCTTCCAAGGAAACCATAAAAGAGGAATGATGTCTAAATCATAAATGTCCAGGAGAAATGTGGAATGCCTGACAGTGTTGCACTCAGCTTCCACGACATCTGGGCATTGTAGGATAAAGAGCTGGTATGTGGATCATTTCAAAAGCAGGAATATTTTCTATTGTTCTCCTGCATTTTTGACCTTCCTTCTCCTGGTTCAATCCCTATCAAATAGGGTTTAAACTTTTTTTTTTCCCTGCAGAATGTGCATTTTCCTGGTTTTCCTTTCAGACTGGAGCAAACCACAAAAAGCAGATTTGGGAAAAAAACCTTTTGATTCCAAAGTGAGGGTGATGCGATCAGGTTTTTATTTGCTGTACTTTGCCATATGTGCAGCATTTGGGATTGGGAGCCACCCAAGAAGGACTCTTGCCTTCTGCCTTTGATCCTGTGACAGTAAAACCAATAATTGCATGGAAGAGAACATGCAGGAGTAGCTGTGGTGACATGTGGCCCTGCTCTGTACTGATGCTCGGGGGCAGGACTGCAGGTTGCTCTTGGTTTGGGATGTTGTGTTTTTTGGGGCTTTTTCCCATCATTTTCCAAATTTAAATGTCATAATTTCCAGGACCAGCAGTTGAGGTTGTTGGCATTCCAGAGTTCCAAAACTTAAAGTTCTGTTGTGTTGGTCGGTCCCTTGTTGAATATTCATATTGCTTTCTATGCTTTTGCTCTTTCACATTGTTTCAATTTCCTCTGTTAGGGATCTATGATAAAACTGGTTTTAATGAAAAAATAATTGTTCTAGAATAAACAGTCCATTAAACCATCTTGTTTTTTAAATCTTTCGTTCTGAACAAGGATGGCTGTTGCTTTGTGCCGTTACTCTTATTTTATGTTCCTCTGGATGTAGTGGAGATAGAGATTCTCTTTTGCCAAGTGAATGTTATGCCCCCCAAAGAACTGCAGATCTGGGCAGATAAATGAACATTTCATTGGGGTTTAATGTTCCCAAGAAGCCTTGTGTAACATCATCCATCCTAGCAGAGCGTAGGAGTAACTTCTGATTCTATCTGGCCTGAGTGATCTGCCTCATTCACTGGAGTTGTACAACCTCAGCAGTCCCAGATACCGATCGATCAGCTGTGGGTGCTTGAAGGGCTTCTGTTCATGGCTCAGATTCTTGGACAGAATCAACCCTTCAGAGAAATAAATGCTGAACAACTTCCCTGCTGCTTTATGGCATCGTTGGCTCTGCCAGGCAGGTCGCTCAGGCTCTGGGAGGTTTGGAGCTGTGCTTCTGGTGGACACAAAAGCTGATTAGAGAAGGCTCAGAGCAGGGTGTTGGGGCAGGTGTAACGCAGAACTCGACAGCCAGGTCCTTCAGCTGTGGCATCTGAAGTGTGCTATCAGTGAGAGCAGGGGCTGCTGAGCTCAGAGTGCCGCTCCCTCCTACTGAGATAAGAAACTGCTTCAGAAACCGCTGATAAGGAAATAAGCAGGGTCTTGCCTCTTTTTGAAGTCAGTTTGTAACTTTAGCTTCCCGTTGGGAAAGGAATATCTGATCTGATACCTCGGCCTCACGATGTTGCCTTTGCTAATTCGAGCTTGGAATCTGAGGAAGCACAAATGAAACACCATCCAAAAGCCTCTTTCTGACAAAGGAGCTCGCTCCTAATGTTTTCCATCCTGCCTGTTGTGTGTCAGAGGTTCTCCTCCTCCAAACCCAGCTGTACCCCTCTTCTCCTCCTCCTCTGTTTCAGCCTCACTTTTCCATAGCTGGGAGCCTTCATCAGTGGATTCCCCCAGTACAGCTCCAAACCCATTTAATTTGTGCAGAGCGAGTGCTCTTCCACTGAACTGACCTCAGTGTGACCTACCCTAAATCCTCTTTCTGTTCTTGAGACTTGCTCAGGTTCTGTTCCCCTTCCTTCAAGCATCTTTCTTCACTCACTTCTATCTTTTCACAGCTCCTTTCCACATACCTGCAAATACTGAGAATTGGATTATGGCAGCCCTGTTTTGGTGTTTGTCTCTTCCTTGGGTGTGGCCTTTGGCCCATAAGAAGCCCTTGGTAAATGTTTGTTACAGAACAACATCTGGGAGCTGCCACGTCCCCGTGATGAGGTTGTGCCTCTGATCTCACCCAGTCATGTGCTGTCTGAACCTCGTCATCTTCTTAGGGAGAAAACAGGTGTCTAAACTGATTTAATGAGTGTTGTTTGGAGGCTTCAGATGACTGGGGGCAGTACACAGGTCTGGGGGCAGTGGGAGTGTGATAGATAATTTGTAAAAGCAGAAACTTGGTGAGTTGAGAGGACAGAAAGTGTGATTAATCTGTTCATGTCACTATTATAAACCTAAAAAAATCCCCAAGGAGTGGCTGTAGTGTTAACTGAGCTCAGCTGAGAGGTGGTTTTGATCATGGGAAGAGCTGTCAGTTCTTCTCAGGACTTCCAGACAGCCTGGGTACCACACTGACATCAGGATCACTGTCAAATATATATTTACATTGTATGTACATGCAAAAAAAGATTTACATTTGTGATCCCTTATCTCATGACAGATGTCTTGCTTTACTGTGCCTCAGAACAGCATCACTGCTGATATGTTTTCTCTTTTTTACTGCCTGTCAGTCCCTTGGTTTTGCCATAAAGTGGTGGTTTTAAAAAAAAAATTAATGCACCAATGTGTACATTTAGATGATCACATTCATGTTTGCTGTCAGCAGATAGTTGAGATAAGCAAAAGCATATTCCAAATTGGAAGCTGGAAGGAGCAATCATCATTGCCCTGCAGCATGGCAGTGGCAAAAACGATGATAACAAAGCCATGTGGTTTGTTTAATTTCCTAAAATGTGAGTCCTGCTCAGTGTAGTGGGGCTGCTCGATAGGGGGTCTGTGTAATGTATGTAACGTGAACACAAAGATGTTTAAGATAAGAAGTTGTTACTTAAGTTAATTACTTCTATATAGAGCTTAAGAATTAAACATTTGCTTGCCCCAAAATTACTTGGAGAGAGTAGGAAGAAATGCCATAATAGCTATGTGAAGAAGAATAGCTATGAGTGAAGAAGAGTGTGTGGAGTCTGTCCATCCATACCTGAGAGGGATGCAGGAAACCAGCAGGGGAAAAAATGGGAAGAGTGAGGATGAGACCTCCAGGTTTCATCTCTGGGATGTGGCTACCCGAGTTTATCTCAGAAATGCAGTGGCAATTGCAGAGCCCCCAGGTAATTCTGAGGAAAGAATTCTCCCTCTCGCCCCCTGCAGAGCCCTTCAAGTGCCATCTTGACACAGCCTGTGATCCACGATGTTTTTTGGTGGATAAAAGCAGATAAAAGTGCCAGGCAGGATTGCTGTTCTGAGTTAGTCTCACCTGTGAGTCTAAGCAGCACTAGACTGGATTTAAGGATCTGTTAGGAATTAAGCAGGAGCAGCACCCTGACTTTTCCTTCTCTCCTTACTGATTTTCTGGGCTTTATGTGCCTTTTTCTTGGCTGTTGGTAAGTGCCCCCCACAGCATTTGGCTGCTGACGTGTGCTGTCCCACCAAAATTTTGTGCTCACCCTGGAGAGCACAAAATAAAAAAGATTCTGTGAGTGCAGCTACAGAGGAAGAGTATTTAAAGGAGTGATACGAAGAGCATCCCTTGGGATGCTAAAAGGACATGGGACCAGTTAATCTTTGTGGCCCACTGGTGAGTTTATAACTGAATTGGAGATGGATCCTACCTGTGTGCTTGCTGGAAAACTTGAGCTGATGGCACAACAAAAAGGCCACTTGATCCCTGGGATGCCAGCCAACATAATTCCTGGATTTCTGTCACGTTGCCTGCTACCACTCTGGCAGGTTTGCCTGTCAGGGCTGGTGCTTCCCCTTCAGAGGGGTTAATTTTGTCTCACTTAGCGAACACAAGGGAATCAAACTCAGCCTCTTTATTCTTTTGTTCCCCCTCCATTGCCCATGTTAATTTAATTTGACAGCCTGGCAAATAGGATTTGTCAAATACGGTAACCTTAAGCATCTCAGATATTGAAAACTGTGCTTTAAATTTATATAATCCAGATGTGAGAACCAATAAAAGGCTCGGATGAAATGAAATGTCAGGCTTTGTGGGGAGAGAAAGGGGAAAAATACTCTTTGCCACTTATTTTTCCACATGGCATAAAGTGCAGAGCAGGGTTCAATCAATTATTTTAGTCAAGAATAGAAGCAGCTTTTGTCATCTCAGTGCTGGGAGCTAACAGTAAATCTGATTGATAGCAAAATGCTGAATCTCTCAAGACTGGTTAAGGTAAAAACTACTGTAGTGTTTGGGCAGTGAAAAGGTGAGTCTTGGGAAGTATTTAGGGACAATGAACACAAGGCATTGCTCAAAGAGAACATTTCTCTTAGTAGTACTAATAAGAAAGCCACCAGTTTAATGAATTTAGGTCTGTAGGCATAATCCAAATGGAATAATATCCCACTCACTTATTCTACAAAATATATTCTCAAATTATACACATAAAACAACTTCTGTTTCCACAATATTTGTTCTCCTGTATGTAGAAAGAGCCTGAAAGATGTAGAATAATTATCTTAAACTAATTCTCAGCTAAATCTCTTCATTCCCTCTGGTGCCCCTTCTTTGGCAGAGGGGAAGAAATAAATACTGAGGGAACACTAGGCAGTATTAATCAAATAGTTCATTCCCCAAAAGTGCAATTTAATTTTAGCTCAGAATGGGTATGCATCAAATTCAGAGCATTGGCCTAATAAGGAGGATTAAAATTTGGCAAGTTCAAAACATTTCCATTTTAGACTTAAAAGACAAAGATTTTAATGTCAGTATGAATAAAAATTTTAAATTTGCCTGCATTTAATATGAAAGCTGAAGAAACTTTCAATCAAAACCAACCAGTTTTTCATGTTGTAAAAACAATATGATAGTAAGCCTGAAGTTGTATGCATAGCTCAATAAGTAAATTGATAGAGTTAGACTTAGACTTATTTCCATTCTCTCCCATATGCATTCAGTGTTCAAAAATAGTTCATAAATTAAACTATATTTAAACCACCACCCCCAATTCCACTCTCAGACAAAACCATCTTTAATTTTTAAATAAACTTACACCTGAATAAAGTTAATCTATGATTTTGATCACATAAAAGCAGAACATGCAGGATAGGATTTTGCAAATCCAGCCCAACCACTGGCTTTATGTGTGTAAATGATGATTAGCTTCATCATAAACTGTAGGAAAAAAACCTCAAAGGTTTACAGGGGGGAAAAAGAGTAGGATGAGAAAATGCATGTGTTGGAATTTTTCTTACTGCTGAGGCACAAACCTAATATTGCTAGAGCTGCTTTGGGCTGATGGAGAGGCAAAGCTTTTATCAAAGTTATTGTTGGAATGCAAATCTGGGGCAAAGTCTGCTGTTCCTGCTAGAGTCTCCAGGTATCCCCACCTCTCCAGGCCACGCTTGGGGTACAAAGCAGCTTAGGGGTTCGAGCTGCTATTATGACTAAAAGGACAACATTGGAGCAAATAGAACTTCACAGCCCTGGATATTTTCCAAGAGAAGCATCCTGTTAGGATTGCCTGGTGCCATAGGTGTATTTGAGAGGGAAATGCTCCCAAAGTTCTTCCATCCCAAGTTTCCCACAGGCTGCCACGGAGAAGTTTGTGCATCAGTGGCAGCTAATTTGGATGGAGACAACATTGCTGAAAGATGTCAGTGGGGACAGATCCACATGGAAGAATTCTGTGGAGTTTTTTTTAAACAATTCAGTATCTGTCTGAGTCCTGGCTCTTTGAAACCTCAGTGTAACCATGCACAAAGATGCACAAAGCAGCAGAAGTGCCATTTCAAAAAGTGAGTCCCGTGCAGCTGATGGTATGATCTCCCCTCTTGGGTTCGTTTGATTCATTCATTAGCTCTGTAATCCATTCCTTTCTGCTGGGCTCCCATAAATCACGTGCTTGCCAGAGTGGAGAGGGTTATTTGAAAGGATGGAAGAACCATTAAGCAGGAAGGAGAGCGTGTGTAAAATGCTCACCCCGGTGTAGCTGGGCGGGGGGATGAGCCCTGGCCTCTCTAAGTGTGGAGAGGGAAGCCCAGCAAAACCTCAGCCATTTCCCCCCTTTTTGGTTAAAGTAATAAACACGAGGCTGGGCTGCTCCCAGGAGGGACATCCTGCAGCTTCCAAAACTGGGAATAGCTCTCTCCCGTCACGCTCGGCCGTGGCTTTGTATGTTTGCCCTGGAAATTACAACATGGTTTTAATCTAAACAGACATCAGCTCTCCACGCCAAGCACATCAAATCTGTACTGCAGGGATCACAGAATGGAAGGAACACGGCTCATGGAGCGACAGGACAGGGAAGAGGAGGGGGAATTGGAGGAAAGGGCTGAGCAGGGAATGGACCCCTCGAGCAAAGCAAGTTAGAGAGGTTAATGAATAGAGGGTATTGTATTCGAGTTTGTGAAGCAGAGTCCCCAGGGAAAGGTTAGGTTCCAGGAGAAATGAAATCTCCCCTCAAAAGTTCTTCCCTTTTTGGGTACAGGCCTGGTGATTACCTGGGAGGAAACATAATTGAAAATATTTATCACTTCTTCTCTCATTTACATGTCTGTACAAGTGTCTTGGTTTTGCCTGGGTTGGAAATGCTGTGTCATCAGGAGGTTCTGCCTTTCTGGGAGATAGTTTCTTGTAGGATCTCTCAAGCACCTCCTCCCATTTATTTTTTTTTAAATTTTCTTACAGCTTTTTATGCATAGTGCTGGAAGAAGGTCCAGACTTTTTCCACAGTCAGTGCAAAACTGTTCAGAGAACAGAGTCAGCACTGTGTGAGTCCCACATTTTGGTGTCTCCACCTTCAGAGGAGTTTTGGAAGGGAGTGTGAATGGAGAAGTGCTGGCTTTGGAAGACTTAAGGCTTGTGTGAGCTCCCAAATTTGTACAGGCAGGGCATGTGAAGTGCACACATGCGTTATGGACTGCTTCAGGTTATTCAGATCCTGAATTTAAATGAAATTACTTATCAAGCCTGTAGATAGGTTGTCTATTTGGTAGATCAAAGGTATATTAAACCAGGATCATCTGCAGCTGCCACTAACACGGTGAGACAGACTGAATATTTGTATTGTTTTTAGAAAGTTCTGCCAAACTTCTTGGAAAAAAGACAGATTACAGAAGTAGTCATGGCACAAAAAACCCCAGGCACAAAAAAGAGCCGTTCTCGAGCGTGAGTGAGAGCGCAAAGGAAACAAGCTGCTTGTGGAAGGTGTAGAAATGGCTTTTAAAAACAAAAATCAAGCTGAAACACGTTCTCTTTAGTCTCTGGTCTCAGTCTACAGCTGCTCCTTCTCCAGCCAGGCATGCAGCAGTTTCCTTGCAGCTCTCCCCCAGGACTTGGCACGGCTCGGTCTGTCAAGACCAACAACAACACAGCGCTGCTGAAACCTATGAAGCACGAGTTGAATGGTGCCAACACTTCATAATGTTGCAGAGTTTTTCCCCCCCACAAAATAGAAGGATCCTGTACTGAACTGCTTTGTGTTCAGTCCTCTTTACAAATCTGCACCTCTGACTTGTAGTTTTGGAGAGGCATTTGTGGCTTTTCGGAGGTGTGGCGCATTCTCGGGCTCGTGCTTTGATGTTCTGTATTTTGACATTTGGCTTCAAAGCTGAAGTGGATTGGGCTCTGGAGGGTTGTAGGTTCAGACTCCAGCTTCAGATGGATGAGAACGAGGGAGGCAAGTCAAGTATCAAAGCAGAACTCGGGGAAGCACAATGGTACTCAGTAGCAGAGCCAATACAATAATGCATGGCCAGAGTGCCAGGAGCAGAATTGCAGGACGACTGGGACTAAAGTCATGTCTTTCTGATGTCTTTTTTCTCTGGAGCTCCTTCAGTTTCTTTTATGGACCAATGGAAATTGTCTAAAGCTAAAGACTAATGGTGAAATGCTGAATTTCAGGCACTGTTTTCACGCTGACTCTCCCTTTGTGGCCAGAGGTAAAATATTTTGTTGTTTCTAATGTGTAGAACAGGTCAGACACTTCCCCTCTCAGGGAGACATGTGGGAATTAGCTTCCACTTCCAAAGTATTTTAATGTGCTCTCTTCCTTCATGGTTGAGAATAGACTTTAACCATGAAGATCTCTGCCTGTGGCTCAGCACAGACCACACCTACCACATTGCTGTGAGCTTTATGCACTTGAGTCACCAGAAAAAAGCTCACAAATTGGCATGAGCTCACAGGAGAGCAACCCAAACAACTCAGGGACTGGCTGGAGGGTCTAAATTAATAGCACAAGATTAAAAGAGATAAATACAGGTAGTTTGGTGAAAGCTGTTCCACTGGAGTTAATTATGCCATATTATTTGAAAGATGTAAATGGTGAAGGATTTGCTTAGTGCGCTCTGGAGAGGTAATTGGCAGAGGAAAGAGGATGCAAAAGGGAACTTCAAGTTGAATACCAAAGGATTTCCTGACAGTGGATGTGTTGCTCTGTCAAGCAGCCTTGCAGGTAAGTGCTGCAAGCTCCACTGTTGGAAACATGAAAGTCTCCTCAATACAGGAGAAATCCTGAGATGAGATAAAGATGAAACCCAGTGAGTTTTGTCTCTTCCAATTACTGTAATTTAAGAGACGATTGATACAGCAGTAATGCCCTGGAGCTCAAATCAGAGAGATGCTGTAGGAGCTCACAGACAAGCTTTCCCTATGTGTCATAAAATCTGTAGAGTAATGTGGATGTAGACTGACTCAGAAGTCAGTCCTGAAGGGCCACAGCCCTGGATATTCCTCCCTTTTCTGTTCCTATCTGCCTTAGAGTACCCAGGAGTGGAATACAGCTCCTTAACTCATTCTCCATGCATGAACTGCAGTTCACAAACCCAGAAATGCTGTCCTAGGCTTCCATGGTCCTCCTGATCTCTAACTGTAAGAAAAGCCATTAGAAGGTTCAGGAACTACTCATTTTCCTGGAGGTTTTCTACTTCAGTTAATTTCCCCAGTTAATTCTGTACATCTTTCCCCCTTCTTAAATATTTTTGTTTCTCGTGGATTCCAGGTGTTCCTGTGCTACAACACACAGCAGAGTTGACCTGAATATTTGAGGAAGGACAGCTGGGGTGCCCTGGAGTTCCTTGCAGGCAGATTTATCCTGGAGTCCTAGCAGGGCATATTAACCCACATTTAGTGCTGTGCTATTGCAATTACTGCACTCCCCGTGATTAACTTGTTTAGACTTATCACGAGCATCTCTGCAGTGCTCAGCAGTCAGCTAAGCTTTTTTTCTAGAAAACAGCATCAGCAAAAAACCACTATTTCTGCCAGCTAAATAAGCTGCAGTCCTGAAATCAGACCATGCTGGGCACTTTATTTAGACCAGGCAAATCCTGAGCTCTGTTCTGTAGAGTAAGGAAGAAGTCAACCTAAACACTCATGGCTTTTAACTTGCCACACACTGGGTTTGATCAGAGAGCTGGATCAAATTGTCCTTTGTAAACAAAACAGTACATTGGAAACCACATGTGAGAAATGACAGCTCTGAAGCTGTAATCACATTGCATGGGAAATACTGAAGTGAGTTAACTAGGAGCGTTTAAATTTCTGAGGGGAAAAAAAGTCCAAAGGGTCCACACAAAGTTACTTTTTTTACATCTGTGATAAGCACAGGAGATCTGCCAAGCTCCCTCCCCTGTGCTGATGAACCTTCCAGGGTTTTATTCCCAACCTGTAATAGTCCAGAAATGGAGTTTCAGTTCCATTCCCTTTCCCTGTCAGCATTTCAGGGCTTATCTGCAGCTTTCTGCCAGACCAAGCCTCAGCCGTGGCAGAACAGCTTTTAACATTGCGGTCATGATTTGTGGTTAGCAGGACATTGTATTTACAACATGGAACTTCAGGGCATCTCAGATGGAGGGTCTAAACTCCAGGGAGATGTGGGTGTGGAATTTCAACCTTTTCAAGTTATTTTCCTAGGATGCTTCTGTTTTGGGGCATTAACTTGGAGATGACTGGGTTTTTGGGAAGCAGTCCCGGTGGGATGAAAACAGCGAGATTCAGTGTTGCTGAAACTCCAGGAATTCCCTGCTGTTCCTGTGCTGGGTAACTCCAACACAGGAACATGAACAGCAGCGTTTTTATCATTTTAAGTGCTGCCAAGCACTTCAGTAAACGTGGGAAAAGACGTGAGCTGGAGCCGAATGTTGCTCTATTCTTTCAAAATAAAAATGCACGTGCCATGACAAAGCTTCCAGAGTAGTGATGTAATTCTGGCTATAATAAAATTGAGAATTTGAGAAGTCTAGTATTTTTTGGTTTGTTCAGCTCTTCACTTCAGCCTCCCTGCTTCCCAGGGGTAAGTCTGGTGTGCAAATGAGAGCCAAGGTGACAATTCTATTCCCAGGCTCAATGCTGGAAGCAGGGGCGGAGTGCCTGACTTTTCCAGGCTGTTCCAGTTTCCCTTATCCGCTCCCTGCCTCCTGCACATCAGGCTGTGTGCCCTGCACCCCATCCCTGCCGCGGCTCCGAAGGGAAACGCTGTGATAAAGAGCAGTGACTCGGCCCGTTGGGTGTGTGGAACTCCCCTGGTTGTGTATTGTGGCTCGGCGATAACACTGAAAAACGAGGCTCACTCTCCTGTTAGGATTTACAAATTTAATAAAGGACAATAGGGGACAGAGATAATAAAGCACAAGTACAGCGCCGGGTGCTTGGCGCTCAGCCGAGAGCACCCCTGCCATTCCGGAGATACCCTTTACGTGCCTTTCCTAGTCCATCAGCCTAGTGCATCGTCACCAACAATTATACATATTCAAACTTTCCCCAAACTAGTTTACATGTTCCAAGAACTGTTTAGCATGGCTCCTCCTTGGGTCAGCCCTTTTAGAGCATGAGCCCTCTCTGGCTGTGGCTTTGGTCCGTTGTTCTCACCCTCTCCAGTTTGGGCTGTGGTCCATGGTCTCTGCAGATGGGAGTTGCTGATAGCTGGCGTGTCGCTAGCAGGGGTCTCCATCCTACCTTCATTGGATGTTATCCATCCCAGCAGACAGTTCAATTACTCCAAACATAACTGTATCAGCTATTTCACTAGTGTCTGAGGTTAGTTAACAGAAATAAAGGCATCCGTTATTGTGACAAAAACTATATTTTTCTAGAAAAACTATTTTAACATTATACATATAGCATCCATTTCAGTATTTGCGGAAAGCCAAGAGTACAATATGTGTTTATCACAACGCTAATTGAATTGGCCGGGTGAGTGCCCCGTGCTGCCAGCCCTGCTGGGGCTCTGTGCTCAGCCCTGCCGCTGGGGCAGTGGGTGAGGTGCGAGCCCCTGTCAGCGTGGGCACCGCTCTGGCGTCGCTTCCCATCGGCTCCCTGGGGATGTGCAGGGACAGGCAGGGCTCTCTGCTGCTCGGGAGCGCTGGGGTTTTCCTCTGGCACGGCGCTGGCAGTGGGAATGAGCACTTCACAGGCAGAACTCCTTCGCCACGTGCTTTCTTCTCCTTCGCCTCCTCGGCTCGCTGCATCCCTGGCCTTGGCTTGGGCTGCTCAGTGGCTCTTTCCTCTCCTTCCTCCCTTACCTTCTGCCCTCTTCATCTCTCTGGCATGAGGGAAATCAGAAGCAGGGAAGCTTTTTTTGTTGTTTTTTGGACACTGGCGAACTTGCTGTTGGCATTCTCCCTTTCCATTTAATTTCTGTGTGTTGTTCCCCATTCCTCCATAGAAATTCCACAAGGAAATGCTGCACTGCTTCAGATACAGGGCTCACCTTCCTGTGAGGATCCAAAGGGAGGATAAACTACATTAGTTACTGTGCTGATGTTGTCATCAGGAGTTGGACTTCAGTGATCCTCGTGGGTCCCTCCCAACTCGGGATATTTTAAGGGATAACTCCCTCTGATCCCTATGAATGCACAGTGTGTGTGCATTACCAAAGTCTGAGTTCTTTCATTGTTCAGTCATTATTTTTATTCAGGGACAGGTATACCTAGTGAGGGCCATTTCAATTATTTATTGCTTCAGCTGGTTAGAATTTCCTTGGCCTTAACTAAAAATCTCATATAGAGGGAAGAAGTGTGTGTGTATTTGTAACTAGAGAGACAAAGACAGTTTTTTAGGTATCCCATTTTGTTCTGAACAGAAATATCTTCTTATTCCCATTCCCCCCCCCTCCTCTGTCAAACTTGGAGCTTCAGCAAGCTGATTCTAACTACTAACATATGTCTGGGGGTGGGGAAAGTGATGCAGGAAGGAATACTCCGAGGAGTACAGTAGCATTTCTATATTCAGCAAGTTAGTCATCAGCTCCTCCAGTTGTAGCACAAAAAATAAAATGAATGGTCTGTAAAGGAGCTGTAAATCTGGGAGAGCAAAGCTTGTGCCATTCCTGCAGTGCTCACATAGCAGATCATAACTGTACCTACTGTTTTCTCTGTGAGGAGGAGCTCAAAGCACTTCAGCGCTTTGAAGTAACAGAGATGTTTATTGCCTCTACTTCACAAATGAAAACATGAAGTGCCAGACAAAGACAAGGCCAGATCCTGAATTTCTTGCTTCTCAAGAGCCATTTACTGTTTTCAGTGTGAGGTGCTGTGTGGAAGGAGTTTTGACAGTTCAGCAAGTAGTGATGGAGTGGGAGATGAAACCATGTCTGAGGTGGGGGGAAGACCAAGATCTCTTGCTTCTTAATCTGTTCTTTGAACCTCGGCATCATCTTAACTTTTGTCTTCCAAGTCAAGCTCCACCAGCAGCACTAACAGCTCTACCTGAGCAGGATCTGTCCTTGCCTGAACTTTTTGAAATCTCTCCTTTGAACCTGCCCTAGTGGTGATCCCTGTGAGCCATCAGAGTTTTTGTTTTAGTTTGGCTTTTTACTGTACAAATAATGACCTGGGGGTTGTCTCACCACCTCATTTTCCCAGCTCTGCCTTTGAGCACTTCAGAATGTTCTTTCTGTGTCCACCCCTCCCAAAACAGATGCCTTCCCCCCTGTATTTTAAATGACAGGCATCCGTATACCTGGAAATGTTCAGGACCAGGCTGGATTGGTCTCTGAGTAACCTGGTGTAGTGGAGTGTGTCCCTGCCCATGGCAGGGGATGGACCTTTGGTGATATTTAAGGTTCCTTCCAAGCCCCAAACCATTCCAGGATTCTGTGGTTCTGTGACATAGGTCTATTTGCTTTTTGTCCTTAAGGATCAACAAGTTGTGATTTAATTGCTGTCTCCTGAGTATTTCTTAGGTAGGTAGCTGGAGAAAGAAGAGCACTAAGAGTTGTCCTTTAAATCAAATTACTTCAATATATGCTATGTGTGTGGTCAGTATCTCCATTAATTTCTGCTCTCAAATATGAGTTGCCCATAAAACCTCTATGACTCTTGCTGGGAGTGAGCCAAGAGAAAGGAGAGCTGTGAGGAGTAGAAGCACACCTTCCCCATAATTGCAATCACATTTGAGTCCGCTGGTGCTGCAGATTTAACTTTCTGCTTCTGTGCATTCCTTCACTATTATCACCTGGGGTTCAGCACTGGGCTGAGGCTTTGCTTCAAGTCTCATCTTGAACACACGCTCTGCCTTTTTTCTTTTTGTTTTTTTTCCCTTCCCTTTGTGTTTGCTCAGACTCAAAACTGGTTACAAATCTCGGCGGAGGAGTCCTTTGAGCCCCGCCGATTGTTTCTGGAAGCTAATTATTGTGTGTTAGTAAATGAACCAGGTAGAAAGAATGTTAAATATATCAGACTTGCAGCAACAAGTCTCCTGTCAAAAGGCAAAGCACTCACCTCTCCCTCCCAGATGAGATAGCAGCATTTGCAGCCACCAGCTGGTAGGAAGGTGAGGCACAGAATAAACCAGGAACAGGAATAGAATTGTGGTGTTACACAGTGAGCTGCTTCATGTAGACAAAAATCTTTCTGAAAAGCAGAGCCCAAGACTGTTTCCTGTAGCACACACATGGCTGTGTGCTGCTGGCAGTGTAAGGAAAGCCTCTTGTCTCTTTTTTATTTCCTCTCATCCTTTCCAGACTCAGTAAATGCTGCAGAAGAACAGGAATTTGAATGCTGACTCAGAGTATGTATCCCATCCTGGTTGGTTTGATTCCTGCTTTTCCAGCTATAGCAGGATTTCTCCAAATGAAGTTTCAGGCTCTCAAATGCATCCACTTGCCCAGAGGGGAATAATGAAATCCAGAACGTAGCAATTCAAACCAGTCCTGACTCCAAACCAATCCCCTGAGTCACTTAGTTGAGGGGACACCACTTAAGAGTGAGCTCAGTTCAAAACAAACCTGGAGTTCATTATCAATTTGGGCTGGTTTAATCTTACAGCCCTTTTATTATTATTCCTTTTGGGGGCTGTCTGAGGTGAAAGTTGGATCTCCCACTGCAGAAAGTGCCTCGTGTCAGTGCTGTGCAGCAGAGCCTGCTCACGTTTGCCTGACAAACTCCAGGAACTCTGCAATCCAAAAGCTCATGCCTAAAGTAGTGCAGAGTCAAAGAGTTTGCCACGAGTCTGTGAGCTCCTTGTGCCTTGCTGGTTTTACCCATAAAATACACTGATAAACTGATAAAACTCTGAATAAACTCTGATAAACTCTGAAGTGCTGCATGTTTAAATGAAATACACCGTTTCCCCCCCTTTTTTTCCCTGCATTTGTACCGTGTCAGGGATGGGGATTGCTGTGTTCCAGCACACACTGTGCCAAGGTAGCAGATGCTGAGGCAGTATCAGGTGTCTCCAAAGTTCTCTCCTGTCACAGAGTCTGGTCCTGGAAGAGCAGAGTTGGGAATTGATCTCAGGTGTCGACGGCTGTGCTGCATAATTAATTATAACTTTATATGGCAGAGAGAGAAACAGTAATGCTGGCTCTGGGTGCTGATGGTAATAAATGGATCTGGTTACCAAGGATCTGTATCACAGTTTAGGGGTTTTTTTTAATCTTTCCACTGGTTTATCATTTCATCCAGACATTACCATTAATTAATTATGTTGTAATTAATCCTCGTTGCTGTTCATATCTGTTCCATCTGAATAAATTTGTCTTAGCCAGGTGACTAAGAACAAAGGCATTTTTGAACTCCTGTCAGTGCAAAACATGACCCCAGGTAAACTATACTTTTAATCCTGTGGGTATCAGTCACTCCAGCTTCTCTAAAATACATACATTTCTATTTTGCAATAATATCTCTACCTTTGCACACATGCTATGAATTTCTTTTCAGAGCATGTCTTATCCAGCCTATCCTGTGAATCCAGAGGCTGGGAGCTGTTGTGATATTTGGGTTAGGTTGGCTCTCTCTGCTAGGGCCTCCCTCCCCCTGCAGATAGTGAAACATCCTGTAGGTGCACTCCGTGCTCTCCTTGAATTGGGACAACAGCCAAAATACAAAACTATTTCCCTTACAAGCTACACCTCTGCACGTTTTCCAGTTGTAACCTAAGGATGTCATTTAATCCTGACACTCTCCATCTGCACAGTAACCATGACAGCTCCAGTGAGTTTTGTTTTCGATACACACGAGAAGTGTATGTATTATTCAGGATGCAGAATGTAACACAGTGAACAGGTATTTGTGGTTTCATTTCAGGCCAGTTATTTGACTCTCAAAAAAACCAGCAAGTAGTAGGTTGGGTTTTCCTCCCTCCTGCTGATTACACAATATCCTCTTTCCTCATACCCTACCCTTCTTATCTATTCTTAATTCTCTATAGAAATGCTTCACTGAACATGTCAGATGTTTAATATTCTGGTGTTCCCTGCATGGGCTCAGGCGTTTTAAGCAGTTGCTTTAGAAGACCTATAAAGGGACTTAATAAATATGAGTAATCTTATCTTAAATTGGTCTGCTTTAGAAAAAATAAAGAAACAGGAATTGCAGAGAAAAGTTCTTGGTTAAAATGTAAGCATGAATCAAAAATTACTTCTGAGGATCTCTGAGTTTTGATTGTTTCTAGTGCAAATGCTGCACAGTCAAATTTTGATCTGATTTAAACCCCTGGCAGGCCTTTGATGTCAGCGAGGTTATGCAAGGCTGGCTTTGCAAGCCTCTCACCATTTCCTCCCACGAATCCAACCCAGACTCTCAGTCTCTGCAGGACGAGCAGATGGTTTACTGGGAAATTCACTTGGTTTCACCAAGGTTTTCCCAAGTTTTGTTGTATGAGTGAGGCAGAAATGAATGCAGGCCACCAGAAGCAGGTCTGGTGAATTCCCCTGGCAATGCCTGCCCCGGCTGAATGCCCTGTGGATGAAGGATCCTCTTGCTGAACTGGGAAGTGGAGGATTCTCCCAGTGCTGAGAGCAAAGGCTGCACTTTCAACCTTAACTCACCCAGGTTTTGTCTGGCCAGTGACAATTCCCAAATTGCCCAGCACACTCTCACTGTTGTTTCTTTAAGGTAAGAGATCTGGAGGCTGCTGGAGCTTTAATAACCATGTCTGCAGATACTGGCGTGGCCTGCATAGCTCAGCTCTTGCCTGGGCTTTTGTTGCAAAGCCTTTCATCTGCCAGAACAGTGTCTGAGGCTCAGTCTCCTCTTTCTCACACTGATTGTTGGCACATCAGTTGTGCAAGTCCCTGGCGTCACAGCATCCAAAGGAGAAATCTCTGCTACCTTTGGTACACGTGGGAGTCTCCTCAGCACTGGCTGTCTGGCAATTAATAGAGCTACTTAAATATGTCCATGGTTCCATTTGGCATAGTTTAGCCAGAATAATTTTTATTTATTCTGCCTAAATTCTGCAGTTTAGACAGAGTTTAATAGTCCAGTGTGCTCCACTGTTACACTGGTGAAGGGATGTGGAGGAGTAGATGTGGCACTTCATGAAATGGTTTAGTGGGCACAGGGGTATTTGGTTTTATGATCTTGGAGGTTTTTTGCAACCCTAATGATTCTGTGGTTCTGTTGATATGATGAGCTGTTAGGCACTCAAAGCAGAACCAGCCCATCATAAGCCTTCTCCCAAATCCAAAGCTCACCTCTGGGCACTGTTTCTATCTATTAAGACTCACAATGCGAGACACTGAATTTTCTGTCTGAAAGAGCTTTCTGTCCCAGCTGAACTCTGCTAAACAGCTGTGATAACCATGGGAGAAGAAACAAGTGAAAAAATGGTGGATGGAGATGGCCTAAGGAGAGGAGGAGGGGGTGCATGTACAGAGAATTATGGAATTACAGCTTTTCAGTTGAGCAGAACTGACTGATCTCAGTAGAAATTGGTCCTGCCTGTTCCCTGGCAGCCCTGGCAGATGTGTGTCCCTCAGCTTGGGCAGTGTTTGTCCTGAAAAAGTGTGCTCAGTGCCATGGATCCAACTCCAGTTTGTCCCACAGCCTCTCGTAGGGAAAGGCAGAGCTGCTGTGCACAGCAGAGTTTGGGATTTGTTTGCTTTTGTAGCCTTCTGGACCTGCCTTTTCCTGTAGGTCTCCTGTGACTGTTGAATGTTCAGTCAGAGAGCCCGGAGCCCCAGGGGGCTGTGATCACACTGGCCTTACAGTGGGGCCAACAGAGCTGGAGTGTGTACCTGGTTTTGCTTGGAAAAAGAAGTGGAGCGTGTTTTTAAGGAGCATGTTTCCTTCCTACCTTCCCTCAGTCAGCACAGATGTTATTTCAGAGAAAACTGCAGCTACACAGATTTGTAGAAATCGTAGACGATGCTGTTTCCTTCTCAGTCTCGTGCATCTCTACAGCCTTGTAACTCAGAAGGGCTCTGTAACTCAGAAATTCTTATCATTTCCACCATGAGATTTATTTTCTGGGTCTTACTGGAAACATTACCAGAGAAAACTCGGAGCTAGTGATCCATCTACGTTGTGTTTTACTGTCTGGTTTTTATTATGCCTGTGGTTTTCACTAGATTTGCTTCAGCTGTGATTTATTTTGGTCTCCTGCTCTGGCATTTGCTGGGTAAGCTTGCATATTCTTTGCATTTTGTTGTGTTACTATTTTTCTGTTCTCTGAATTATTTTTAGGTGACATTCAGGCCTTTGTCTTTCTCCTGAGGAGCAGTTTTCCAGATTCTGGTCAGAGAAAGATTCCAGGTTGGCTCAGCACCTCCTGCTCGACTCGGGAGTTCTTGCTGCCTTTTTTATCTTGGTGAAAAATAGCTGGGAAACTGTTTTAGTAATAGGTAGGTAATTTTAATCAGGGTGTTCTGCAGTTTAATGTAGTAAATGAGATTGGTGGTGCTCAAAAGCATCTAAGTAAATATTTTTTATTTAATTTATTATTACAAAGTTCTGAGGCAAGTCTTCAACAGAGAGGGATGGTGGGGGGAAGTAGGAGCCAGAATTTTCTCTGTAGATTTGAGGTTCTTCTGTTCTGGGAGACAGATAAAGTGAGACCATTCCAGAGCCCTGGTTCTGTCACTTTTTTTGCTGTTCAGTGTCTTTTGGGGGCTTTTCCAGCTCTCAATCCCTGAGCTCAGGGCTGCTGCCTACACAACCTGTAGCCCAACACTGTGTGCATTGTTTGGGCAGGAACTTCTCCTTGGATTACCATATGATTCACAGCCCTGCTGTGCCACCAGCTTATGTCAGACGTGTCCTGCTCCCACACCCACAACACTCACAGAAATCCTCGGCTCTGCTTGTATTTATTTTGTTTCTTTTGTAGTAGAAAAGGGTGGCTGGAAACCTCAGTTGTGGAAAAAGCAAGTGTGGTCAGCTCTGACAAGGTTTTTTTGGCTTTCCTTTCTCTTTCCTCCATGTGTGTCCACACACAGAGCACAGCCTTGTCTTTCTTCCCCAAGCCAGGATCCAATTACACTCTATCCCTGTGCTGTTCCCTCTCTCCCTCAACTCCTAACCCAAATCTAGTTATTAATACAAGCCTCCTGCAGGTTCTGTACCTTCTTGTATCCTTCTCTACACAACCTGCGTGTGCCAGCTTCAAAAGCCACCGGGCTGGTGCTGATGTGACATCAGTGACTTCAGTCTGGCTGCTCATTTGCACAGCCCCTGCTCCTCTCATCCCCAAGCTTAACACTTCTATCCTCAGTCATTCCCGTGCAGTGGTTTCTCACAGGAATTACACATGAAGGTTGCCTGCCACGGCCTCTTATCCTGGGGTTTGAGCTCGTGTGTATCCCTGTGGGATGGGATCCTGCTCCTTATCTTCAGTCAGCACCTGGGACTCAGCAGGGCACCTTTCAAACCAAGGGATCGGGCTGGATGCTCCTCCTGGAGGTGCCCTGGACATGGGCAGCGTTCCTTGTCCGAGGGGGCAGTGATTTCCGTGGCTGGTTGCTGGTTTTACTGTGCCCTGTCCCACTGGAGACCTGTGGGGGGATCCAGGTGCAGGCGTCTGCTAAGGGGCTTCAGGACAGCACCGAAGCACAGATATTCTGGTGGCCCAGTGTGGATTTCCACTGGAATTTTGTGGTTTATTGTTTCCAGTGAAACCCTGCGTAGTCATTTAAACCACTTTATTGTTTTCAAGGCTCTGTCCCTGAGCACAAGTGCAGAGAAGCAGAGAAATGTCACTGGTAAAACACAAAACCAAAGAGAACTGAGTGTGAATAAGGCTTTTCCTCCCCTTTCCATGAGGCTTCAGTTTGTCATCTCACGAGCCAAAGATACCAAGCGCTTTTTTGGTAGGAGAGTTTCCCCCCCAATTCTTTGTTATCCATAATACTTTATTCTGACCGTTTAATTTGGTGTTACAGACTCCCAGTTAGGCTTTTGTTGCCTTAAACTGGAAGGGAACCACTGTCTTAATACAGTTTATTTTTCATAAGATGGAGAGAGATCGCCAAAAAACCTTTTTCACTTCTGGTTTCTGTCTTAATAGTTCTGAACCTTTCATACCTGCACAGTTTAGTTGGTGAAATACTGTGTGAGAAGATAATTTGGATTTCCTTGGCTAGCATAAAGCAGAAAATACTCCAGTGAAGGTGAAAGTGTAGAAATGACAGCAAGAACTGCCTCCTTGCAATTTCCTCTGCCCTCACTTGCAGTAGTACGAGCTACAGGTAGTACCTGGGTTTTCTGTTGTTTTCTTCTTAGCTTTAGGGGGTATTTTTGTTTATTTGTTCATCTATCCAGACTTCAGACGTGGCAGGATAAGCTGTTTGCAATAACAGGCTGTAAAACAGATGAGTAATAATAACAAAAATAGTTATTTTAGTCTAGTTTGGGATGTGATTTATGCGCACTCCAAAATCACTCTGCTTCCAGAGTTGCAGGATCAGATGATGTTAAATAAGAAAATGAAGAAGAAATGTTGATTAAAAAAAAAAAAAGACTGTTGAGCAGCAATTGCATTCCAGTTGGTGAGGAGAATGTGTGAATGCAGCAAAGAGATTAAAGAGGCACGAGGGTGAGCCAAGATGTTACACTTTTTAAGAGATCAGGAAGGGGAAATTCATCCCTTTCACAGCCTGGCTGTGAGCCTGCCAGCCCTTGGTCATGACCTTGGGAAAGGCAGCAGAGAAGCTGAGCTGACCATTTACTTGCCTTTTATTTTTGGAAGGGATTGGTCTGGAATTAAAGTAAAAATCAGTCTCTTGCATGATGGAGTAAGCCTTTTTTTTTTTTGGCTCTGCCTGCCACAATCTTGTCTGCAGTTCAACCCCAGGGGATGGAGCAGCAGATCCTCACAGGGGCAATGTTATTAATGTCAGATGGAGTTGGAGTTGCTCAGAAGCAGGCAGGGAATGTGGAAAACTGCAAGGAAAGAAATAACTTTCTTTTAAAGATGACAGCTGAAGTCAGGAGTAAAAGTTGAGGATGCTAAGTGCCATTTCAGCATGGATTGGTTCCGTGCAGGAGGGTGATGCTGGAGCACGTGGATCAGGAATGGGCTGCAGGGAAAGGCCTTTTCCTCCTCTGGGAAGTTCCGTGGATCACATGCTGCAGATGGAAGCCGTGTGGGTTCATTACTCAGTGCAGAATGATGGCAAACTGTTCTCTCTGTGTCAGTCTGAAACAGAAAAGCCTTTGCTCAGAGAGAAGCTGTGCTGCAGAAATGAGCCTTGCCCATCAAGGATTGAAACTGTGGATATTGAATAAAAATTCCCATGTTATTCCTCAGTTCCCAGGCGTGGAAAAAGAGGCATGGAGTAAAATGTCCAAACTGGGGGATATATCCCCGACAAACAACACCCTTCTGTGCTCTACCTTGTGACAGAGCAAGCCTCGTGCTCATCTCTTGCTCCAAGGCTCCAAGTTTCAAACAAAGTGAAGCTTTGTGTGAAGCTCAAAGTGAAGATGGCTGGTGAAGCTGGGTGTCTTTTAGTCTCACCACAACAGATTGATCTTCTTTTAATTTTTTTCTTTAATTGATTTCTTTTTCCTGTCTGGTCACACACTGGCAATAAAGGGAATTTTCTGTGTGTGTGACTGGTGATCTCGAAGTCATTTGCCTGCTCCCACTGGCATGTCCTGGCTTGCCTTTCATCTCCCTTCAGGCTTTTAAATGCAGGGGAAAGCACAGATAGATTCAGGCTTATCTCATAATTTGTTGTTAAACAGCTTCTTTGCTGCATCATTTGGTTTGTAAAAAAATTGTATTTTTATCAGGACACAGATGTTGCCACAAACACAGCAGCAACGAGCAGCCCCTGTGGTGGATCTGGACAGAACTTCTGGGCTCTTCCCCAGCTCTGCCTTCTCCCTGCACTGGTGGAGAATTAAGGATTTAATTTCAAATACCAGAAATCTGTAATTGCAGCAACACCTGCCTTGCCATAGACAAGAAAGTGCTTGTTTTTCAGGTTAATACTTGTCTTGAAGCAGCTTCTGCTGACTTTGTCATGGCTGTGTTCACTGAGACTTGTCTTGCTCTGTGTTGGTTGGGTTTTTTTTCCCCCAAGACTTCTTTGGAGGAAACCCAGAATTCTGAAGTTGCCTTGCTTTGAGGCTGATACACAATATTATGTTTTCTATAAAGCAGGAGACTAAAGCTCAGCCTTTTGTCTCAGTGGATGAGGAATTTAGTGTTCAGTTTAGAGCTTCTCCCCTGTGCAGACTGAGAGCTTTTGTCTTGCCCTGCGCTTCATTCCTCCATCTCTGGGTCTCTTGGAGCCTTTTCCAGGCATCTCTGAGGCATCCTGTGGGAAGCAGGGCTGTTAACAGACGAGGAAACCGAGGGAAAGGCCTCAGTCACATGATTTAGTGGCAGACTGGAATAAATTCAGTATTTCTGCTGCCGGGTCCCAGGAGCTGTGTACTAAACCTACCGTTGCCTTTCCAGCCTCTGAAGGCTTTTCCCACTCCAGCCTCTGTTTCAGCACAGGCTTAAGGTTTTTAATGCTGCCTCAAAATAGTTTTCTTCTCTTCTGAGAATAGAGAAGTTTTTCTTCCAAAATACCTCCCCTCCCCCAGTTTTTTGGGGTTTTTTTTTAATTTTTAATCATTCCCTGCTGAAAACCTCCACATCAATCTGATCTCAGCTTGTCCTTCCAGCAGGAGAGAGGGGTTTGCACAGGCCCCATCCAGAGCTGGGAATGTCAGCGCCTCTCTGGGTTATTTAAGATACGTCTGCGATGCCATAAATCTCATCTTGTCATTCTAATGCTACAATAACTTGGAAATGAAAGAAGTCAGCTGGGGGAATATGTGTGTGCACTGGAAAAACCATCCAGAACACTGTGCTGGAACGGGGCTTTGGATATTGTTGTGGAAAAATCTTGGAAGCTGTTAGCCTGGTGCACAGGAGCAATGAGGCAAAACAGGGATGCTTGTTTAACAAAGGGAGAAAATAGCAGAGGGGCAGGATTAGAAAATAGGAGGGAAGGAATGTGTCCATTTCTTCTGGACTCTTCCTTTTTTTTTTTTTTTTTTTTGGAGAGATGCATGTCTTGTTGGCACTATCCCTCGGGAGAAAGGGCACATAAAGAAAACAAGCCAGAGGGTAACCAAAACAATACTGAAGCAGACTCTAGCATTGAAATGATTTTTTTTGTTGTACCTCCCAGCTGAAGACACTGAATAAACCATATCCATATGGAAATGCCTTGGGCTTTTAGGCTGTCAGGCAGGTACCATGGAGGATATTGCATAAACCTGGTGAGGGGAGATGGATTTCACCTGGACACGGCACCAGGTGCCCTGTGGTCACCAAAGATGTGCAAACAGGAAAGGAATTCTTGATAACCCCTTCTGTTCTCCCACCCTTTTCCCTGACTTCCAGGGCACTGGGTTTCCTGGGGAACCAAGGGCTTTGATGGCTGTGCCTCTGCTTCTCCTGCTGGAAAACAAAGATAGTGATACGGATCTTTGCTTTGTACCAGGTATTGTTTGAAACTTCAAACTGCTTTAAAAGGAGGAAGGGCCAAGGCGATTGCAATCCATAGATCAGTGTTTCTGCAAAGAGTGGTTTGGGTCTATTCATTGCATCCCAGAAGAAAAGAGGAATTGTCCGTTTGTTTTTTCAGTCTATTACATGAAAAGAAATTCAGAGACCTTTTCCTTCCTACCTAAGCAATGCAGAGATGGAAATAGTTCCTAAAGGCTCCAGTTAGACCCAAACCTCAGCTCTTTAACCATGTTTGGAGCAAGAGTGGTGGTGATGATGTCTTTAGTGAAGCCTAAACCTGAACCAAATTCTGACAAATATACTGTGTCTGTGCAGTGGGCCCAAACACTCCTTCACAGCTCTTCATGATAGTTTGAAATCCACACCTCAGGTTTCAGGCAGGTGTGGATAGAAACAAACAAACAAAAACCTAAACAAACAAATAAAAAACCCCCAACCCCCCATGACTTTCCTCCTCAGTGCTTGGTGAGGAGAAGAGAAATGCTGATGTATCTGAAGTGCATTTCCTTTCATTACAAGATACAGAAAGTGAAATTGGGAATGAAACCTGATGCAACAAATGCTCTTTTATTCGTGGAGAAGACATTTGGCAGCAGAAACACAAATGACAACATAACCTCTTTGAAACAGATGACCTCTGTTTGCCCTGTAAAATTTCCTGCGTTCTGCTTTTCATTAGCTATTTGCTTATGTGGTTTATGTATTTTATAGATTAAAATATATATATATAAAATATGAACTATGGTATGATTTAGACCTAACATGGGCCTTACGGATGATGTGACCAAGCTTATAAGAACTGGGCTCTCTGTGGTTGGATGCAATGTGGTTCTTACTCAAATCACTGTGTAAGTGCTATTTTTCCATCTGGGGATGCCCTTGGAATTCATGGAGGTACTGGATTGGGATATGCTGATAACTCAGAGGGAGCCTCTTCCATCCTGGGATAATTTTCTGAAAACTTTAGCTCAGGCACTAAATGCTTTTGGTTCAGGGTTGTAGCCTGGAACTTCCCCCAGCCCAAAAGGATTAAAGATTATTATGTTTTTGCCCCCAGAGTGTTAACTCTGGTGAGAGATTAAGAGGAGATTACTGGAGCTGTTTAAGAGGATTCACCATTGTAAGAACTGAATGTTCAGAAGCAGAACCTTATTTCAGACCTTTTTTCCTCAGAATGCTCCAGTGTGAGGGGAGAGGAAGAGAAGGGAGAGGAAGCCTCTTTCCAGGAAGCACTGCTGATGAACTACCTCGTTTAATGTATAAGAAAGTTCTTTTAGATGCTTCAAGATAAAAGGCATCCATAATGCTGCTTCAGAATTAATGATGTCATGCCAGCTCCATCAGAGAGTTTATGAGTCTTGGCTTCTTAGACTCTCATAAAATAGGTGATTTATCAGTGCTGCTAAATGAGAGAAATCACCCTGCAGCTGCAGTGGGGAGCACTCAGGCTTTGATTGCAGTGGGAGAGGAAGAGAAGGTTGTTGGATGAGCTGTCATGTTGTAGCTGCTCAGTGCTGTGTTCTATTTTGGAGTGAAATTGTCTAAATATTGCAGAGGTGTTCTCTAATTATGATCTTTGAATTACTTAAGCATCAGCTGACCTCTTTGCCTGTGCTGTGCTTTCCTTTTTTGAACGTGGCACCACAGAATTCCTCGGCTTGCTGGCACTCTACTTATTCTAACTCAGCAGGGGCTCTGTGGCTTTTGCGTTGGAGTTACCTTGTAGTCATCCCTCTTTAAGCAGGAACCAAGAAAGCTCACGTTGAGTACAAAACGTTCTGAAAGTGTTACTAAGGGATGCTCACTGCCCTAAGAATCTTAAGGTGTTTTAAAAACAAACACCGTTTCCCCACCCCCAACAAAGCCAACCTGGGGAATAGAGAGAAGAAATTCTTTGTTTCTGGTCACAGGGAGTGGGTTTAGAAGCAGCCTTGCCCTTCAGAGCTGAGGAGAGAACCCAGACCTCCTGCAAAACCATTTCTCTCTGCCTGTGGTACCAGTAACTTGCTAATTTGAGAGCAATATTGTTCCAGTTCTCAGGCTATCGGGGCTGATGTAATATTCTTGGCTACAGTCAGGTGGGTCATAATAAATTTTCTGGAACCACTTCCAGTTCTCTGTTTCTTTTCTTATAAACAACTTCTTGCACTTGGCAAATTCCGTTTGCTTCAGAATGCCAAAACTGTGGATAAGTTTTCTACTGACTTCTAAAAGTAAGTCTTTCACTATTTTCTCTGAAAGCAGAAGAGATTAAATTTAAGGGGTTTTACTTAATTTATGATTTTTTTTCAGCATTTCAGCAGTTTCTGTTATTTCTACAAGACATGGTGGCACTGGCAGGGTGTGATTTTGTGGTGGTTTAAGCTGAACTAAATCAGGGGTGCTGCAGTCTCACCCATCCTTTTTTGCCCCCAAACATGTCCCCACTGCCCCTTTTATGCCTACACTTGCATTTATGTGTTTACACAGTGCTTATGCTGAGGCAAGGAATTGATGTAACCAAAGCTGAGCCTGCTGAGGGAGAATATTCCAACTTTGACAAAAGCAGAGGCCAGGAACACAAAGCTTGGGACAAAGAGGAGCAGGGCTGCTCTCACTTGGGATGTAGTTGAGTGGAAATTTCAAACAATGTAGGTGGTAATGAGAGCACTTTCAGCTCATTTTTAATGCCCTGGGTCTCTTTGAGGTACTGCCTCTTATCAGTGGAATGTGGAGACACGAGGGTGGATCCAGCCTGGAGCACATCTATGGATGATCTTTCATCAGGCTGGTGCATCAGACTCCAGCAGGTTAAACAAGTGCCACTCACCTGTGGGATCTGAGCGTCCCAGGCTGTGTGCACCCGCATCCAGAGCGAGCTGGGGGAGCAGCCCAGGCGCAGAACCCTGGTTTTTACTGCCCCAGGGGTCCGGGCTCATGTTACAAACACAGGACAAACATCACTCTTTTCGTGTGTTGGACGAGTCATACACAAGTTTTGCATCTGGAAAATGCCAGCGGTGGAGGCTGCAATAGCTGCAGGACTCAGATGTGTTTCCTGCTCTCAAACCCTGCAGCTTTGCCACCCCTCAGTGACGCAGTGCATTTTAACTGCTATTTAATATAATATAATAGAATACAGCTCCAGCTACTGCACATGGCCAGAACGGAGAGGTTTGGCCTCGACTCCCATTCAAGTTTTCTCTGTGTATACTAATTTTTTTTTTCCTGACATCTGTTTTTGGCAAAATTGCGGTTGCCAGATTTGGGCCAAACATCTGCTTTTTGCTGCTGGTTTCGTATAGTTTTGTTCTTTGGCAACATCACCAGATACCAGTGAGGAGGCTTGGGGTGACCTAATGCAGCTTCCACTACCTGAAGGGAGCTACAATATGGAGTGACATGGACAAGGGGGAATGGATTCTCACTGACANACAAGAAAGATGGAGAGAGAGTTTGAGCAAGGGCTTGAAGTGACAGGACACAGGGAATGGCTTCCCACTGCCAGAGGGCAGGGTTGGATGGGATATTAGGAAGGAATTGTTCCCTGTGAGGGTGGTGAGACCCTGGCACAGGTTGCCCAGAGAAGCTGTGGCTGTCCCATCCCTGGAATTTTTCCAGGCTGGGTTGGACAGGGCTTGGAGCAACCTGGGCTGGTGGAAGGTGTCCCTGCCCATGGCAGGGGATGGAATGAAATGTTCCTTTCCAACCCAGACCATTCTGTGAGATACTGAAAAAGCTTTTCTATCCAGTCCTTGGTTAGGTACCATCCATGACCTGCTGGTTTACTGGTTAAGAATGGGATTACAGGCAGAAACTCAGAGTGGAAGAAATCTTTTATACTCTAGAGATAGTTTTGGTGGGCACTGTAGTGACATTTCCCAAGGGGAGATGGAGGAGATGGATTGCTCACACCTGAGTGAGAGCAAAATGCAAACAGAGGAGCAGTGCAGCTGGAGATCAGGATTCCTCCTGGCTTCACACAGCACAGATTTCCACATTAGTTCCTGTCAGATTGGAGACCCCTTGACATTATTGGGTCAAAGAAAGGTGCTAATCCATCACAGAAAATGGCTTAGCACTTGATTTATATTCATTTATCTTAGCTCTGCACAAATGCTTTGTTCCTTACCCTGCTTTGAATCAGGCCAGCCTAATATATTGGCATCTCAATCATCATTTGGCTCCCACTGAGATGAAGAAGCAATGGTCGGGCCTGCAGGGCCCAAACAGTAAATCAGTGATTTATTAGGAAGAACAGGGCAGGAAGGTGAAGATCATCTTGAAAATAGGTAGTGAAGAGACTGCTACATTTTTCTGTTTGTCTGAGTATTCTGCCGTGAAGAACTATAAAACAGCAACTAAAACCCAAAACAAACCCAGGTAACTTCAGGTTTCAAAGCACACTATTAAAAAATGGAGTCATTTATCTTTTTGGTTTATGATGGTGGCCCTGTAATTAGCCCGGGAAGGGGCACTGGGAGCTGCCTTTGCCCACACAGCCACAGTGGGTATCAGGTTCCAGCAGCACAGCCCAGGCACGTCCGAGCTCTGCTCAATCACCCTTTGTTTGCTGTGCCACTGCTCAGGGAATGGGATGAGGGGAAGGGAGACAAATGATACCGGCGGTTAAAGGATAGAGAGCGTTACACGTTCCTCAAGAATTTGTAGGAAAAATAAAATATTTCCAAGGTAAAGGTGTAGAATTGGCTTTTATTTTTTGGACTGTGTGCTCTCCCATTCTTTCACTGATTTCTTGAATCAGGGAATGTTCAGGTTTGGTTTTTTCCTGGTCCTTTTCCACCATCCTTCTTCCATGGATCTATTCCCAGCCTCTCTGAGTATTCTGTGTGCTCCTTTCCCTTCCCTGTTATTGTTGTATTACTTTTGAGGGAAAAGATAGTTCTAATTTGAACTCCAAATAAGTTTCTGTTTCAGATCCAAGTGATGTTCCCTATCTCCTATTCCAATCTGTTCCCACCCTTAAGTGGAGCTGCAGGGCAGCCCAGTTTTAGCCTTTACCAGCTTGTCCCTCTTTAACAGAGCAGTCTCTTATTTGAGCTGTCACTTCAATACTTTGGTGAAAAGAACAGAAAAAAAGCATTCTTAGACAGTTGAGCCTCCCCAAATCTGCCTCTGCCATGGTTCTGCCTTTTGCTTTATTCCATGACAAATTTAAAAACCCTTCTAAGACATTTTTTTTTCCTTGGCAATAATCAAAGCTATTAATATTGCTGGGATATAGTGGTTGCAGACAAGCAGCTGGATCCAAAAAGTGATTACTTCTGTGGGATGGGATTATTTGTATGGGATGGACATTTGCTTTTCAAGTCCTTCCATGCTGTGCATCTCTGCCTCCCAGCAGTGGAGAATGCTGCACGTTGCCCTCAGAGAGAAAATCACAATGTAGAGCAACACAGAACCAACAAAATAGAAAATAGGGATTTTATTTTGTATCCTAATGAGTACAGAAGTTTTATAGACAAAGGTAACGCTACGATTGTTCATTAAAATAAGAAAGTTTCTTCCAGCTGTGTAATTTTTTTGTCAATTAAAGGATGTTGCTCTAAAAAATTCTTTCATTTTGCTTCTGCCATGAGGCAATTTTCCCTGTTTTTCCATCATTTCACCTGAAATGATGAAAAATTATTTTTTTTTTCTCTTCATTTCACCTCTACAAATAACGATGTTCCAAGTGTCAGGAAAATAATTGCTTTGCTATGAAATGGGGTAACTGGAAAGTCCCGTGCAGGGGAGCTCTGAGACAACAGCACGCTGTCAAAATCAATTGGGCTGAATGCTTGAATCCATTATGGATGTGGTGCACGGGTGTGACAGAGATATCAAAGTGTATTTTTAAAATAAAATACAAGATTGGGATTATAATTTTCATCCCTACACAGATGCTGTGTTAAAAACCCAGGACACGTGGTAGTGTTTCCAAATTCTTCAGAGAACCATGGCCATCCTGAGAACTGCTTCTTTCTATGCTTATGCAAAAAAAAAATGGGCTGTTTTAAAATAAAAATACAGGATTTCTTTAGAGTTATAAAACAATGCTGGTGCTCCATTAATCGGGGTGGTTTCCTGACCAAGTATTCAGTTCTTAATGTAAATGTCTCTAAATAATATAGTGGCAGCAGCATTCTTTTGGAAACAAAATTCAAAGAGGTCCTGTTTGAGCAGCGAATACTTGCTCAGGGCAGTTATATTTAGGGCTCTAATGGAAGTGTACAAGTTATGCTTTTTATACAAACTATAAATGGCTACAACCAAGAGACTTAGACTTTGAAATGCACTTGGCACTTAGGCAGTGAGAGAGACGGGCCAGAGCCTTGTACTACAGTTGGTTGGTTGTTTTTTTTTTTCCCCTGCCAACTTTACAAATATCGCCAAATTCTTACAGTGCTGCCACCCCTAAAGGGCACATTTAAAAATAGATGTTGGATGTGCTCGGGTTTGGAGCTGGTGTGGATCCTTGCAAAGGCTGAACCCTGAGTGCAAAAGTGTGGTGACGGCCAAGAGGTGATGGGGGACAAGAAAGAGGCATTCAGATGCAGAAGCAGAGAGCAAAGTAGGTGCTGGAGCCAGAGCAAGGCGTCGTGGAAGGAAGCCAGGCAGGAATGGAGATGGTACGAGATGGTCCTTGGGTACCACACACGATGTGAGAAACGGGCTCAAGTGCTGGGAAGATCGAGGGTAAAGCTGAGCAGTTGGTGAGTGAGTGGAATTCTTCGGCTCCACTTGTGAGTGTCTAAACAATTGGTCATTGTTGACAAGATCTCCAGGATGCTTTGATGTGAGGAAGCAGAAAGTTGCAAAATACTGTCATTAGTGAGACTAATCTGCCGTATTGAGAGGGGAAACTGCCAAATACTTCAGAGTGTTTGTTTGAGGAAATGAAAATTAAGAGAGGCGTAGCTCCTGTCCTGGGCTCGAATTGCTGCTGGTCTTCAGTGCTATCAAAATACTCCTCGAGAGCAAACCCAGCCTAATGGTGCTTGTCAAACACAAACATTGTTATCTGGGTGTGGAGCTTTGTGTTTGTCTTGTCCCAAAAGCTCGCGCTAATGTTGGGCTGTGGGCAGAGCTGGGGTAAAAATGACAGAGTTTATGATTCATTAATTACTCACGCACGTAAATGCTGCTGTGAGCAATTCACTGCGCTGAATTAATACTGAAGATTAAACTCGAGGTATCAAATCTTCAGTGGTGCTGGCTCTTTTCTCCTGAGCTGCTCAGGATGCACCCGCCCCAAGTTTTGTGTTGTCTGGCCGGTGACTCAAAACCTGAATCATTTTTGTCTGCAGGCAGGGTAGGAATGTGCTCATCCTGGTGAGCCTCCAAGCCGTGGCCCCCTGAGGTCAGACTCCGCAGTGTTTCTCTTAGATAAAATTTCAATTTTATATTGAGTGACAGATGCATATTTCACCCTGACAAAACCCAAGCTGGTGTTGCTGACAGCAACCTAAAAAATTCCTTCAAGAGCAGTAGGTTGGTTAGTGCAGAGTTCATATTTCCTCGTGGCTTTTTAAAAATAAACTGAGAATAATCAGCTCTTATGACACTGATACTTTAGGTCATTAACTGGTGTAATTGTAGTCTTGATGTTTATTATTAAGTGACCATGGTTTCTGAAATCTGATTTTAATGGCATGTCTGCAACAGCCACGAGAAGCTAAGGAGGGTAGATTTTATCAGGCCAAGGGCTCACCTGTATAAAGAAGGTGCTGGGCAGGGGTAATCTCTTCCCGAAAATTGCTCTGGAATAATTTAGAAGGGATTGCACTGGATTATTCTGGAGGACTGCCCTGGTCAGATTCTCCATCTTGACGTTCCCTAAGAAAAGGAACTGGGAGTGACAGAGGATATAAATTTACTATCCTCTTTGTTTGGCAAGCATACAGATCATGGGATGTATAAATAGAAGAATTGAAGGCAAGTAAAGAGAGGTCATTATGGGATGTACAAAGAGCTTACTCAGAGCACATCTGGGGAACTGGGCATGATTCAAAGGCCAGATTACAGGAAGGACAGTGAACAATAAGGAATGGATTAGAAGAGGGTATTGTGGAGGGTATTAGGGCTGAGCTGGTGCCTGCAGTTGCTGCAGCCCCACTGCTCACACCACATGAAGCTGGTTTTACTGTGAGAGCACCTAAATTGGAAACTTCTAAAGAATTCCAAGGGAATGGAGACAGAACCCTCTTCTTCCTAAACTTTCTGATCCCCACAGCAGTGCCACTAAAAGGTTCTGTGTTTCTGGAGTTACCACTGCTTACCTGTCATACCTCTCTCCCTCTTTAAAAAACAAAGCTTACTTCTTATGGTATTTCTGCTGTGTTTGTCAGAATAACTATCCAATCTTGTATCCACATCCAAATCTCTACAGGGCTAAAATAATTTTGTTTCCCTTAACCCTCTCACAGTTGGGTAAAGCTTCTCTTCTGATGTCATAAGCTCCAGTGAGGTGCAATTAAATATTGTCACAATATCTGTCCTTTCATCTCAGAAGTAGCTGTGTCTCAGGGAGTTTTGTTGAAGGTAAAAAGGGCTTTGTAAATGAAAAAAGGGCTGTTGGTAAGGGGCAAAAAATGTACTGTTGACACATATGGGAAATGGGGACACTGCTAAATGTTGAGCAGCGTGAAGGAGTAAGTTGAGGATGAGAAATGAAGCAAGAACACTGCTGCTGTCACACCACCCTTACCAGCAATGAAGCAATATCCTCATTTTCCAGATAAGCAGACTGAGACACTGAGATTAATCAAACTGGTCGGGGTTTACACATCTTGGGAATTCTAAGTCTTCAGCCTCTTGGACCACAGTCATTTTTTGGCACAGGATTCTGGTTTTGTATTTCTTTCACAGTGTTCATAATCTATTTATACCACTCCTCATAAAACTTTGTTTTTTCATTGGTATTTATAACCCAGTATGGGGTTTTCTCTTTAGTGTGCTTTTCCAGATCCTGAAAATAAGAGTCCTGGAAGCATGGATTGATTGATCATTGGTGGATTTTTAAATACTGATATTACAGTGTAGTGCAGGTCTTTGCCTGCCCTTGGACCCTGCATAGAAGAGACAATGACTGGAAAATAACATGTGCAAAATTCCAAAAGGATCAGCCGAATATTAGGGATGAACTTGCTGACATTTGAGCACACACGCTCCTCTTCAGAAGTACTTGTAGAAAGTAATAATAGTAAAAAGCATTTCCAGTTTATATTTACAGATTATATCCCCCAAGGCCTTTTATAAGGACATATAAAATAGAGGAAGCACAGTTCTACAAACCTAGACTTAAAGCCACGCAGTTATTCCATTTATTTCCAATCTCTGCATCCGGGTTGTGGGAGCAATGGCTCCGTGCTGGCCAGTGCCATAGAGGGAATTTGAACTGGGAATTTTGAACTGGGAATTTTGAATTGGGAATTTTGAACACAGAGCAACGGCTCCGTGCTGGCCAGTTCCATACAGGGAATTTGAACTGGGAATTTTGAACAGGGAGCAATGGCTCTGTCCTGGCCAGTTCCATACAGGGAATTTGAACTGGGAATTTTGAACAGGGAGCAATGGCTCCGTGCTGGCCAGTTCCATACAGGAAATTTGAACATGGAATTTTGAATTGGGGATTTTGAACAGGAAGCGGTGGCACCATGCTGGCCAGTTCCATACAGGGAATTTGGACTGGGAATTTTGAATTGGGAATATTGAATTGGGAATTTTGAACAGGGAGCAATGGCTCTGTGCTGGCCAGTTTCATACAGGGAATTTGGACTGGGAATTTTGATTTGGGAATTTTGAACTGGGAATTTGGACTGGGAATTTTGATTTGTGAATATTGAACTGGGAATTTGGAACAGAGAGCAATGGCTCTGTGCTGGCCAATTCCATAAGGGAATTTGAACTGGGAATTTTGAACAGGGAGCAATGGCTCCGTGCTGGCCAGTTTCATACTGGGAATTTGAACAGGGAGGTTTGGGCTTTGCAAAGTGCTGGTTCTGGTGCACGAGTTTCGTGGTTGCTTCTCTTCCTTTTGTCTGCCTTTCTCCATCTAGGAAATGGGAATGAGGACAGTCACTGTGCTGTGTTTTTTGGCAGCCATGACAATGCAAGCCCAGGATATGTTCCCTTGTGCTGATGTTCAATTAAGTGCTTGGGGCCAGGCCAGGTTAGTGGTTGTCCAGAAGACCACAGGGATATGGAAGTGGGATTAATGACTCAGTAAATACTGACTCGCTATTAAGCCAAGGCCTTTCTCCTACATTTACAGCCATTTGCAAGCCCATATATCACAGCCAGATTCAAATGGAATACAGATACTTCCTACCTGCTCCCCTCCAACTTCCAGCCCAGTTCCACCATTTCCATAGGAAAATAAAAGCAAAATGTGTGGGATGAAGACAGGCACAGGGAGGTTCCTAGGAGTAAGGAGGCATTTGTCGTGGCTGTCCCTCAGCTCCTGCCCTTTCCCTGGCAGTGCAGGCAGAAGGAGTGGCAGAGTTGCTGTGAGCTCCACTGCTTTTCCCTGCTTTTTAGACTTTCACTCGCTGCAGTGACCTGCACCTCAGAAAAAGGGGTGGTGGATTTTGAGAGTGCTTTGTAACTCTCTTTTGGGGTATTTTGGTACTTTAGTTAAGCAGTGCCTGTTGACACTGAGCTACAGGAAGGACCAAACTGTGAGCTTGAAGGCAACGCATCTCTGATAACATTTCTGAAGTCCAGGAAAACTATTTTGTTAATTTGGAGAGGATATTGTCTCTTTGAGCAGTAAGATCAATGAATGAGAAATGAAGCAAGAAGAAATGAAGCTGAGGGCTGTGTGACTCTGAGGTGTCCAGAAGTGTCCCCTTAAAACATCAGCTCTTCAATGGAGAGATCCAGTGTAGCACTTGCAGAGAATTTAAAAATCTCCCCCACTTGAAACTCCTCCCTCCTCTACTTCTCCTCCTGTTTCCAATTACAGAATTACTGTTTAATGTGGATATGCAGATATAAGAAACTGTGTTTGATTTTTCTTACTGCTGACTAACTGGGAGAGATGCCTGCCTGCTCTCTAGCAGAAGCCACACTCTTTTCCTATATGTGAGCAATTAGGTGCATTGTTCCCTGATCACAAGCCTCCCTCACCATCCATAGCGTGGCTGCAGTTGATTATAGAGCCTGATGTGTTTAGGCTTTGAGGGAGTTCCATCAGGAACACTTGGGTTGCTGTTTTTCGGAGGGGTTTGTTTGTGTTCTGTCAGAAGGATCCCGTCTCATTTCCTAACATAAAGGAGGGCTGAGCTCTCCTAGCAGTGGTGGGTCAGCACAGGGAAAACGGAGCTCCAGGATCTGGCATGAATTCTGCTGGTGCTCTGCACTGGGAACCGATTGGCAGGAGGGAACTGCGGGGCATTGTGTGGAGTGGGAGAACGGGGAGCAGAAAACAAGGAGAGCCTTGAATGCTCCTGGCCACGAAGGATTGCAGGACTTTGTGCAAGGTCACAGTGCGGGATCTGCACTTGCAGTTGGCTGAGGTTTCTTCCAGCTCCCCTGGAATCGGTGGGATTTGGCAGCTCCAGCCAAGTCAGGTCATCACCATCGGCCTTCAAAGCTTTGGCCCTCCACAGTTTCAGTTCACAGGGAACAGCCGTCGTTCCCACCCCCCGGAATGGTTCTTGAGGAATTTATCCCAAGCCAAACATTGCAGAAGTGTGCTGGGGCAGGGATTCCTGCTTGGTTTCCTAATGCATCTTTCAAGCATGCTCACAGCACTCCTGTTTTCACACATGGGGCTTTTAGGAACGGTTTATAATGTATGGAGATGATTTTGAATTTTCCAAGGGCTTTCTGCTTGGTTTGGCCAAATAGGTGCTTTTTTTCCTACTGTTCTGATTTGTTTTAGGGAAGAGCTTAGGTATAAATAACATGTTGTATTGTCCCATGCACTTTGCTAGGTTTATTTTTTGAAAAAGCAGTTTTTCTGTGTCAGTAGTTTATGGTGTATATCCCTGTCCTAATTATATTCCTGATTCTATGCCTAATCTGTCATGAACAGAGCCAGTGCATTTCTGAAATAAGGGAATCAGTACCCTGGGCAATTTCCATGAGGAATCCCAGACAGCAGAATTCGAGTGCTTTCCAGCCAAGTCTCCTTGGCCCTTTGCCACTTGTGAGTGGCCCCATCTTAACCTCTAGACATCATATAAGTGTTTGAAAGCCATCAAATGGCTGATGAGTTAATCTCTAGGAAGTTGTCTGCCAACATCAAGGGTCCAGACTGGAGAAAGCCCAGAGAAAACCATTAAAACAAGGTAAAAACGATGGCAAGTCCTTTTGCCTGAACATGGCGTGCAAATGATGTGAAGTGTGAAGGGGCCGTGGGTAGTTAGAAAGTCAAACATTCCAACCTCTGACCAAAATTCAGGGAAAGGTCTGGATTTGCCTGGATCTTGAGATCAAAAGAGCAGAATTGATGCCAGCCTCTGAATTATGTGGACATTCAGAGATGGACCCAGGGTTCCTTACAGGAATTGTCCTGCTTGGGGAACTGGATTGACTGCCCAGCTTGGGAAGCCATAGAATCAGGGAATGGTTTGACTTGGAAGAGACTTGTAAAGATAATTTAGTTCCAACCTCCTTGCCATGGCAGGGACACCTTCCCCTATCCCAGGTTGCTCCAAGCCCTGTCCAACCTGGCCTTGAACACTCCCAGGAATGGGGCAGTCACAGATTCTCTGGGAAACTGTGCCAGGACCTCCTCACCCTTACAGTAAAAAATTCCTTCTCAATATCTCACCTAAACCCACCCTCCTTCAGTTTAAGGCCATTCCCCTTTATCCTGTCACTCTGTGCCCTCGTCCAAAGCCCCTCTCCAGCTCTCTGGGAGCCCCTAGGTTCTCCCTGGACCCTTCCCTTCTCCGGGCTGAACGTTCCCAGCTTTCCCAGCCTGTCTCCAGAGCAGGGGTGTTCCAGCACGTGCTGGAAACCACACAAGAGCTTTGCCCAGCCCCGCTCGTGGGAGCCATCACGTTACAGCCAAAGCTCTCCGCAGAACTGCTGCACCTCTTAAAGCACAAAGATGTCCAGGAGTGTGAACAGACTTTTCTCTGGATCTTGCTCAGACTGGAAACATTTTCAGTTGCTATTAAAAAGCATCAGATTACGGACAACAATTTCAAACTCTTTAGGCAAGCAGAATAATTTGATTTTAAAGAACTGCTTAACTGGAACTCACCCAGTCGTGACTGCCTTTTAGGAGCATTGGCAGCAAGTGCTCGTGAACAGGTTTCATATTTAACTGAGGTAGAATAAATATGGCTTTATTTCCAGCTGCTCTTTCAAAGGCTATGGAAAGATCAGGAACAAATTGTTAGTCAGCCATGCCTTAGCTGAGAATCAGGCCTTTCCAGAGGTGACTTCTGAGCTCCTCCTGCTCCTGAGGTTTGGGCTAAGCCACACTCAAATTCATAATCCCTCCTTAACTCCACCTGGGCTTGGATCCTGTTCTTAAAATCTTAATTTTAAAAAAAGCTGCCCGAGTGGTTCATTCCGGCACAGTAATTATGTGCTGTTTCACATTGTTTTGTGGGGAAAACACACTTGGGAAAGTCAGGAAATAAAGGTGAATATCAAAGAGAGAGTGTTTTGACATGTATGTATTTCAATTGCAGTTTTGCTTATCTTGCTCGTCGTGATTAAAACCAGTGTTGCCACTAATACAAAAATGCAGGAAAGTGAATGCCAGACAGAAACTGCCCTGTGGTTTATACCACTGTAACACCTTTTGACTGAAAATTCTATTATTTGGAAGGCAGGAAAGCAAGAACCCTAGTTTGGGATACAAATAATCAGCACAAGGCAGTTGTCTGTTATCAAAAAAGGGGTGTTTTAAATTGGTATTAAAGATTAAGTCCTGTTCCTAATTATCACTGGGCAAAGCTTGACTGCAGATGTCCTTGTGCCTGAATTTCTGATCTGAGGAGCAGAGATGACGTTGCTTTTCCAACTCTATGGAGTTACTGGAAGTGGATCAGAGAGGAAATCCTGATCAGGGTGCTGCAAGATAGAATAGTTGTGGGGTACATTTCTACTGTGCTTCCCACTGTCTCAGAATCAGTGTTGGGAGGTGTGTCCTCATTCCCTGGCCTGCTTGTACCTATGGAGACCTGCCAGACTTGGGGAGCCTTTGAATCCTTATGTCATTAGGGCCTGATTCATCCCCCTCTCAGATCCCAGGGGAAATCCCCAGTGGCATCACTGGGCTTTGGTGCCTGGCCAAAGTCTTGGTAAATTCCTTATTCCTCCCTGGCACATAGAGGATGCTCCTCAGCTGCTCCCAGGCAAGTGACAGCATAAATCTTATCCACAGCTATCTTGGATGAGTCATTTTTCCAGAGGTAAACGAATCCTCCCTGTTTCCTCACACCACCTGGCAAACTGTGAACTGGAAAATGGAGAAATGTTGTTGCCTTTTGCGAGCCACATCGTTCTGCAAACCTTTATTTTTAATTCCTTGTTAGAAAACAGAACCAACTGAAAGTGGCTGGCAGAGAAAATGTGCCCCATTTCTTTCCCTCCACCAGGCTCAGCAGTGGAGCTGCCAGTTTCTGGTTTTGCCTCTGTAGAATTATGTGCCTCTATTTGAAAGTTTTGACAAATCAGGCTGTTTTCATTCTCCCTCTGCCATAAATTCAATCCATATGTCTCTAAAACATCCTTTCATAGCTTTGGCATGGAAAAGGAAGTGGCTTAGGCTCTGTATAGTGTATTTAAAGCAAAGCTCTCCTAGTTTGCATGCATGGCTTCTGGTAGCTCTTAAAGCCTCAACTTCCTAATTATTCAGGTTAAGAGGGCATTGGCAGAGTGTTCTCCATTAACTAACAGTGATGTACAGTGAAGAAGCACAACAAGATAAATCATTCCCTTATTCTCATCATGTCCAGGAAGTTTTTGATGCAGCCCTTGGCTTTACCACCAAGCAGGACGCAAAGAGGATGTGAAAAGGGTAGGAGAGATCAATCCGGCATAAAATCTCAAAAGAAAACATCAAGACAAAGAAACAAAGGGTCTTGTACAATGGGCTGCAGGGTTTTGTTGGGCAACAATACACAGCACCTATGTGACAGGAGGTCACTGCCACAGGAGTAAAGGATCTCCACATCCCAGGCTGACCCGGGGTCGGGAGGTGAGGGCGGAAGGAAACGTGGGTCCGAGCTGAACTGTATTGCTGTGGATCAAAGTTAAAAGTCAGAAATACAGGATGCAGCAGGCCAAGAGCACAGGCAGCCGTGGCTGCTCTGAGTGGCCTTGTCTGGAAGCAGGGAAGATTTGGGCCAGGAGGTGCTGCTGGAATTGTGGGATGGATCTGTAATTACACACGGGGCAGTTGTGAGGGCACGGGAACACTGGCTGAGTGAGTACAGGTGGCTTTTGGAGTCCACCTGCCCTGTGGATACAGTGACACCAGATGTAGCCCAGGATACCACAGGACAGGGAGGTCATTGTCCCACCCCAGCCTCTGTCACACTCCCTGCTCCCTGCCTCACACCCGCTCCAGAGGCCACGTTCCCCCTTTGCTCTGTGCCACAGGCAGCAGTCAGTTCCTGTGCATTTATACCGCTGTGTGCAGGGAGAGATGTGTGTGGTAAACACGTGTGTGCAGTGTAATTACCTCCCTAATCTCTCTCTCTCACGCAGGGGTCATTTACAGAGATGGAAATGCAGGCAGCCTCAGACCTGCTGGGCGTCGCTTGGCGCATCCAGAGGTGTGCACATGCAGAAACCACAGTCTGAGCACCTGAAACTGCCTGGCAGGTTCAAAGGGCTGGCACAGCCCCTGGTTTTGTTTGCAGGGATGAGGTGGACTCCAGGCTGTGTTCCACATCTCTCCAGATCAGGCCCTCCTATCTGGGGATCTGCATACAGCTGCTCAGCAGCGAGCCGCGTGTGCGCGGCCCAGTTGTTGTATAAACACGAGCGGAGACTTCACCGCAGCTTTTCATGCAGTTTTATCTCAACTGCAATTTGTTTCCAGCTCCTAAAGGCTGTAGGAACATCCAGCCTTACTCCCTGGAGCCTGTTTCAGCCATTCCAGCGGCGTTCACAGCGCCGTTTGATTCCCTTTGAACTGTTCCAAAATCCCCGGAGGAAGGTGCGAGTTCTGCATCCCTCCTGGAGGGATTTGCTTTTCCACACGCGTGGGCTGCTGTCTAAGAGGTCTGCTGTGTGCTCTGCCCCAGGTGTGCTGTCCCTCCCTGCCTACTTCAGCCCCTACCACGACGGCTCGGTGTGCAGCGACGGACGGGCCGACGCCTACGCCCAGCTGGAACTCCGGACCCTGGAGCAGTCCCTGCTGGCCACGTGCGTCGGGAGCATCTCGGAACTGAGTGAGTTTGGGGTAAAATCAACCACGGGGTTCTTCCAGCAGAGCGGGAGAGCCCATCCCTCCACTGCTGAGGGCAGCAGGAGTGCTGCCGCCGTTGGCAGCGTGAGCGGCGTTTAATGTTGGGTGAGATTTAATTGTCTGGTGGTGCTGTTTATGAAAATCAGCTGGTTTCATTAGTCTGCTTTGTGTCTAATTCACCTGGAGAGGTGTAAGATGTGCCTTTTTTTTTTTGTTTGTTTTGTTTTTTGGTAGAGATGCTACTGCCAACTAAAGTTGGATGCTTTTTCCTAGATGCCTCTGGAGGCTCTCCTGTGCATTTGTGGAGCACAGCAAACCTCCCTCAGACAGCAAAGAGGGTTCTCTTTGTGACTGTTTCTGCAGTGGAAATGTGCACTATTCAAGGATAGTGGTACTCAAGATATTCAAGGAAAAGCTTTTTGGTTACTTAGAAAAGGAGGAAAAAAGAAAATCTGAGACCACTCTGCTAACAAAAACTTGTTCAACCCCCCCCCCTTTTTTTTTTAAGCTGACCAAATGAAATGTTCCATTCCTAGAGTACTCAGAAAGCCCCTTTAAAGTAAACAAAAATGATTTGTGTTTTCCTGGTCTACTTTTCCCTTGCAACGTTTCTGCTGGCATCACTTTCTTAGCCTGCACCATCTGAATGCTAATGAATGCCAGGGCCAGTAAGGAGCTTGTGGGTTTTGCCATTTATTTTGCAACCTGCCTTAATTTGAGGTTTTCAAATTCCTTTAACACACCTCTTATTTATCCTGGAACACAAGAGAACATTTGTAGCAAGGGCCTGAGATTGAATACAGCTTCCTCTCTCCCTCTTCCCCCGTCCCTGCCTGGCCAACTCGGTCAGTACATCCACTGAATGGATCTCCTGATACAGTTGCCTTTTTTTTTCTTTTTTTTTTTTTTTTTTAAACGTTGCTGCCCGTTGCCAGAAAAATAGAGTGAGTGTGCAAAGGAGAAGGAACGTTATTCTGAGCTGAAAATTTGAATTCCAGATGCATTTCTGCTATAAACTGTGCAGACTTGTGTGTTAGCACCAGCGCTGGAGGATCCATGATGCTCTCGTAAAACGTGCGGATCCTGGAGCTACTGAAGTGGAAAGGCAGAGTTGTTAGAAGGATTTTTTTATTATTCTGAAGTGGGTCCTTAAAGCTGAATGTGCTGTACAACAAAGGAGTGGCACGGCTTTAGACTGCAAACTGAGATTTTTAATACCCTGTTGGTCTGAGCCACTGAAAATGTCATGTTCAGACATACAGTAGCTTTGTGGGGCTTTCTCCCGTGTAACAGTAGAACCCCAGGGGTTCTGGCTGGCAAATTCAGTGGATTGCTTTTAGATATAAATGAACAAATAACAACTTCCCAAGAATTTCAGAGGGAGGTGTTGCTGGTGCATATGTGGCACTGCTAAACTCAGGGCGCTTTCCCAGGAGCCAGCTTTGTGATGGGGTGACTATTTCGGTTCCATCCTTTCCCAGTATTGTAACTTCTGGACACAATAGAGCAATGTTTCCTGTGAGGGTTTGAGGGGACTGTAAAACATAAAGCAGCAGAGATTCTCCCAAGGAAATAACAGATCCTAGCTAAGTATAGTAATAATCCAGCTGGCTGCTTGGTAGTTACACTACTCAAACATGGAGCTTTTAAAGCTTTTTTGGAGTTTGTAATGCGCCACAACACAAGGAGAGTAAACAGGGTCGTGCCTAAAGCAACCTTATTGCAAAATTGGGGTCATTGCTCTGGGAACTTTTTAAAAATCTGCAGTCCTAAAGTTCTAAGTGCAACTGTGTAATCCAGGTCACCTCCTTCCAGGCCTCCTCAGGTCCACCGTGCTCCACTGGAGGCAGTGACAGAGAGGCAGCTTGGCTTGAGTTCAAAGACCAAGAGGACTGGGAAGGCCGGAGACCTCCTGGATTGAGTTTCTTACAATGCAGAGGGACACATTTCTGGCACAGCTTGAGACAGCCAGCATGATAAAGATTGGCTTTTTAATATGGGAGTGAGGTCTTGCTATTCTGGAGAAACCTGCAGCTAGAGTGAGAATGGGAGCAGCAGACCCTTAAAAGAAGGGGTTTCTGTCTTGAACATAATGTCCCTAATTTGTCTCAAGTTCCTGGGCAGGAGGGTAGAACAGCATGACCCAGTTGGAAGAAACGGGAGCAACCTGCTAAGAAAAATGAGAGTGAAGCATTGGTGCTACTGACTTTGCCTTGTGAAACTCTCGCTCCCAGGTTGGGCAGAGGACATTTTGCAAAGGCATCAGTAGTCTTTGTAGGCTGGCAAAAAAACTTGGTATTTGTGGGTGGAAAGAGGAGAAAACCAGCATCAAACTCACTGTAAAGAACATGTGGAAACTGAGAAGTGTTTAATTTCACGTTTTCCAACTGATAACGTGGTCTTTGAAAGAAAGTGCTACAGAGCGGCAGCCTGAGGGACAGGACACCCTCTGCCTTTGTGGAGGAGGTTCTGTGCACACAGCAAACATTCCTCAGACCTGTGAGAGCTTAGATTGGTTCCAAAAGTGTGATTAAAAGCCCTGTGGATGACTGACACAGAGATGATTTTGTATTTTCTCTGTGTGTGTGTGCAGGCGATTTGGTCTCGCGAGCCATGCACCACATGCAGTGCCTGAACACCATCCGGCCCGGCATGAGCCCCGTCCGGCAGAGCCGGCAGCAGCAGCCCATCTCCTGGTCCCCTGACGCCCTCCACACCCTCTACTACTTCCTGCGCTGCCCCCAGATGGAATCCATGGAGAATCCCAACCTGGACCCCCCGAGGATGACGCTGAGCAATGAGCGGTAGGTCGGTGAGCTGGCAGCGGGGCCGGAGCAGGCTGAAAGGGCTCCTTCTGTTGGGTCTCCAGGGCAGTTTTTTGGGATGCTACCTATGAGGCATCAGTTATTCCTGCAGCCAGGCCAGATTAGGTTGTCAGCCCTGCCAAGTTTGCAAAGCCTTGGAATTGGAGCTGGAAAGTGAGCTGGTTTTTTTCGTGCAATCTTTCCGAGCGAGGCATAAGGCTGTGTGCTGCCAACAGGGCTTGTCTGGAGACCTTGCCAAAAGTACATGTGGTTGCCTAAAGCAGGAAAGGCCTTCCCAAAGAAAATGTTACCTCCTGAATGGCGCCAATTAACAATTGTCATCGTTCTGGGAAAAAGCAACGCCGTTCGCTGCGGGGAGGGTTCAGGGGATTTATGGACATCCTACTTAGGGATTCCTTGAGTTGGTGCTGTGTGTCTGGAGTAGAGAGGAATTTCTATAGGAAGCCAGGATGTAACCAGGGAAGGCAGTGGGTCTCCTGCCTTCTGCCAGCTCTGTGACCGACTCACAAAGTAGGGCCATTATTAGAGCGGTCAGAAATTTTCCAGCGGGATGTTTTTTCTCTGGGAAGCCTCCCTGGTTTCCTTCCTGCCCAGCTCCTTGGCAGGCTGCCTGACAGGCTGGTGGCACAGGAGAGCTGAGGAGCCCTCAGAGATGAGTTCCTGGACAGGTCAGGCAGCTCCTGCTCCCCAGGTGCCTTCTGCAGGGAGACCCAGGCCGCTCCAGACGTGTTTCCCCACTTCCCAAGTGCACATCCAAGTTTCTGTTCATTTCAGAAATCTTAAGTGGGAAGTTCTGTTTTCTGGCTATCCAGTATTTATTCTAGCTTGCTTTTTGGATGTCTTTTTCTCCTGCTGGACATCAGGCTGAGGGAAGGCTCTATCCTGGCCCTTTCCAAAAACAGCCTGTGGCTGGGGAGTTTCCTGGTGCACTCACAAAACAAATACTCACAAAACAAAAAAGCAAAGTTCTTGCTGGACAGGTGAGCAGGGAAAGGAGAACATCTCTGCAGCTCTGTAAATAATATGGCTTCTTCTTCTCACCTTGGGCTTTACCGTACTCAGCCCCAGCTTCTGAAATCTGTATGAAATTCGTAGTAACACACAAAATTAATTACAAAAGTGAAAAATGTTGTCTTTCTGTTTGATCCTCCCCTGAAATCTTTTCAAAAAGAGCAGAACTCTACAAAGAGAGGGAACTGATTTACACATACGAAGAATCCAGAGGAATTAAGTTGAACAAAATAGGAATAGAAAGAAGCATGGCTGCACAATTCAGCCTGCTCGTAGCTCACTTTTTTGGGCTCACTAACCTTAATCAAGGTTACCCCTACCTAGTGCAAGGCTGTTTATTTGACTCACTGTGCAAAAAAAAAGAATTCTCAATGAGGCCAGATTGTGTAAAGTTGTGCCTCTGTTCCCACAGTGGTACAGCTGAGGCTGCTGAACAGCTCGTATCAGAAATGTAGATTAGGCCATCTATTTTGTGTTCTTTTCAGAAAAGGGCTCTCAGTGCAATGATGTTACTGCAGCTACTTGTTTTGTACACTGGGGATAATAAATGAGTTAAATCAGGAGAGCAGTTATCTCTCCAATTGCTCCCAAACAATGCTCTTCACATAGTTCACCGGAGTTTTTTTGGAATGCAGGCTGCAGCTCTATTCTGTTTTGAAATCCACACTAGATCCTACAACAGCTGGGGTAAGGGAAATTTCTGCCATTTTTTTCTGACCAGTACTTAGCTGTAAAGGAAATTAAAGAGGATATATTAAAAGGGAGCAAAAACTGACATTAAGAAGGAAAAAAAAAAAAGAAAACAACCTGAGCACTTAAAGGACTGGCTTTGAAAAATTTATGGAAGCTGGAAATGAAGTTCATGCTGCCCATCCAACCCTACCTTTGGTTTGCTCCAGGGTGTGTTTGTCTGTGTCTCACTGTCCTGAGCTCTGGGCACATGTGGAGCACAGTGGGATGGATTCTGCTGGCAGCACTTGGCAGAGGAGGAGCTTTGCTCTCTCCTGGCTGAAGAGGAGAGGCCATGGCTGCGTGCGAGGCGCCGGACTCGTGGCGTGAGAAACGAGGGCACTGATTCACCTAATGGGACTTGGCAAAGCTGGGCTGGTTCTTTTCTTCCTCCCTGAGCCGTGCTAAATCAGCTGCAAACTGGGCACTGCTCTTTGTGTGTCCGTGCTCACTTTCTGGAACACACGTGTTCCATGCTCGGCAGTCCCAGCTCGCTTTCTGCTGGGAAAATCCTGGTCACGAGCAAGGACACCAATGCTGACCCGTTCTGAGCTTGCTCCTGCTTCAGTCCCCACCCTCCTGCCTAAATCTGCAAATCTATTGATCTGAAATTGAGCAGAGAGGAATGGCTGTCAGAGCTGCAGGCGTGGTAAAATCTGATTTTTGGAAAGATCCGTGAGCCACGCTGAGTCAGTGGAAGGGGCTGCAGTTGTTCATCCACAGACCTGACAATCTGCTCTTCGTTCTGGCGATGCAGAGTGTTGTGAAAACCGTGACACCGTGGGCTCTGGAAGGGCTTCACTTCAGCGTGGAGGGAAGCCCAGGATTCAGTTGTGAAACCATGCCCTAATGGAGGCTGTCATGTGCAGTGAAGGGCTTTTAACAGCCTGGCTGAGCTTCTGAACTTACCCTGCAGCAAACTGCAGAAGGTATGAAAACAGACAGACACACTTGCAGATTTGAGGCACCCCAGTGAACAGAGCCAGTTTCAACCCACACAAGTGGGTTTTTATCCATGCTAAACACCTTGGCAAAAGACCTGAGGTGAGGAAGCTGGAGAGTGCTGCAGCAGTGGGGTGGATGGAGTCATCTCCAGAGCTCTCCGGAGTATGTGGATGGTTTGGGATACCCCACAGGCTGAAACTCTGCAGAGTGTGGGTTGGTGATGTTTGCTTCTGGCACCTTCAGGTGAAGGCATTGAAGCAGGAGGAGGAGAAGAGGCAGAATTAGAAAGCACTCGGGTATCTTAGGCAAAACATGAAACATTTCCAAAGTGAATGCAGCTGCTCGCTGTGCAGCCAAGCCGTGGCCCACTTCGAACCCCAGAATGACCTTGTGTGCTGCACAGACAATAAATCATCTGCTGTTTGGGGTCAGACAGGACACCTGAGGAAGTGTTTTGCAAACACAGAGTGCCACTTGTGCAATATTTTGGCAAAGGAATTAGACCCTGAGGTGAGCAGGAGCTCAGTGAGGATACACCTGAGTGCCCGGAGGCTCGGAGCTTTTCCGTGTCAGCAGAGCTCTGTCTGTGCTGCTGCTGCAAAAAAGGGCTCTGCTGGGCAATAAGATACTTTTATTTTCTCTGAGATCCTAGTCTGCCGTGTGTCAGAGGTCAGATGATGTGTTTTTGGACCAGACACGTGGCACTCCTGCTTTCTTCACTCTGTTCCTGCTCTGGGATTTCTCCCATTGCTTAAGTCAGGCTGGCTGAGCTTGGGAGCACTCCTGCAGCCTGAGCTCATGTCCCAGAGCTGTTTGCTGGGATTGTTTGGGATACTGTGACTTGAGAAGAGCCTTTCAAAGGTAAACGAAGTTCCTGTCTCCTTTTTCACTTTTCCTCAAGTGGGATATAAAGCTTTTGTTTTATTTTTAATGGTGTGTCAAGGCAGGAATGCTCTCGCAGTGATGCTTATCTTGGGGAGTATTTGTCAGCTCCCACAGAGCCCAGATTGAGGTCAATATTTAGGCTCATTTTACTGCTGAATGGACTGCTCTGCCCTGGGTTAATTACTTGGCCAGGATACTGGTCCAGCCTTAAAGCCGGGAATAGACACCACTGACTGCCCTCATCCTGTCTCTTTTTGGTTATCATGTGCCTACAGCATTTATTGTTGGAAAGTCAGCATGATCTAATACCTAAGAACAGGCAAAAAAGTTGGATCCTGCTTCCTTGTGTAACTGATTATCTGTGGGTTTGGGTAGGCTGGGCTTCCTCTGCTTCCAGCTGCCCTATTAAAAAAGCTCTAAATTTTTGTCTGTTGTTGGTCCTGTTGGTCTGTGGAACATTCTGGAGCTAATTCCAGGCTTGTCCATCATTGCCTGTGGATCCAGCCATGTCAGGCCTTTTTTCCAAGCTGTCCATGTTGCAGCAGTGCCAAGTTTTACATGTTGTCTGAGTTTGCTGGTGCGTTATTTTATTCCTTACATCAGGGAGTATAAAACAATTTACATCAGCAGAAGCTCACAGACTGTACCCATCTTGAGTCTGTCAGTGAAAATCCAGCAAAACACCAGGGAAATTCCAGAGCTGATGGAGGATTTGTCAGCTGCCAGCAGTGACAGTTTGGGGCTTGCCAATTTAAAGGGAATTCACAGCTCTTCAGCTGGAAAACTGCAAGAAGCCAACTACAGGGGCCACCTCGTAAGAAAAGAGAAAGCTTCGTTCTGTTTGCCATGTGCAGGCTCCAGATTTGCTGCTTGTAAACAAACCTGGGCTCACTCAGTTTCTCCCTTGTCACAGAAAATCCTTCAGGAAGGCTGAGCTGGATCTTTCTCAGTTCAGAAGATTTCCAGAAGTCTCCTTGTCCCCTCTGGGGGTGCCAAAGCTGATGCCTTGAGGTGGCCACCTAAAAACAGAGGCTAGACAAAAATAAGAGAATAAAAGCAGGTATTTATTTCAAAAGGCCTTCAAAGGTACACCCTGGGCAGTCAAAAGGCTCCACCCAACATGGACCCCCATGGGTTCTTCACACCTTTATAAGTTTGGTCCATTTGCATATCAGGGTTAATTCTGCAATTATAACCTCAGTTAATGATGGAATTACCCCAAATTTACCCCTCCTTTTCAAAGGCTTTTAGTTCACACATTTTGGGGCCTGGGACAATCAAGGTGTCCTTAAAGAGCAAACCCAGAGAGGTTTGTTATGTGTGACCAGCACGAGAGAACAGCAGCTCACAGGGTACAAGAAACTTCAGAGTGACACACCAGGCAGTGCAGGGTTTGAAAAATATAACAGTTAAAACCTAAGGCATCGCTGCTCATCCTGCTTTCAGCTCAGTGGCTGCTCTTACTTACCAGGCTCAAAAATTACCTGAATTTGTTTTCTGCTTCCAACAGGAGTCTTCCCATTCCATCTGTTACCTCTCATGATCCAGAGCCAAAGGATAAATATGCAAACTGTATTTTTCAGGAGGGTCAGGCAGGAAAAAAGGATTCCTCTGTGCTGCATTAGCTGGGCAGAAAAGGAAGGAGCTGAGCTGCCCACTTGGGTTTTCTCTGTGGAGTATTCCCAGCAATGCCTGCTCTGAGAGGTCATTTATTGGGAAAGAGTGAAAAGCACATCTGATTCTGAAGGAAGATGTATCAGTGCTACAGAAGGAAAGATTGTAGCCCTTCCATGCTGCTTTTCAGTGCTATTTGCTCAAATGCTCTATTCTTCAACATCTGAGCTATTGATTTAAACCATCAGTGGCTGGAACACTCGGTAGTTTTTGTTTTGTGTGGAATCTAAACTTACTGTGGCTGGAACAGAAACCAGAGTTGGGTCTAAATGAATTCTTCCTGATACAGTGTCAAAATCCTGCCGAAGCAGGATTTATTGATGGATAGATTGATAGACTGATAGATAGATTGATTGATTTGCAGTGGTCAATGCAAATAAAGAGCCCCTGTGCCACGGCTGTTTCTGAATCCCCAGTGACCACCCAGTGGTTTCCTCATCATATTTCCTAAATTTCATGTTTTGAAAAAGCATGACTTTGATCTTAGTTCCATTTTACTCGATGATTTCTAGGTGCATCATTAGAAATAATTAGAGCCTGCAGCTCCTTCCCTCATGGTTTGCTGGGTTCTTCCCCTGTGTTCAGAAAATGCCTGGCACAATGAAATGTTCCTTCCGGAATTGCTTGAGACAGGAGTGATTCGGTCACATGGATCACATTTATGCAAAGATACCAATTCAGATTAAAGAGAATATTAACAGCCCAGTTATTAATGGGAATTGTCTCCAAAAAGTCTTGCTTGGCATAGCACGGGCATCCAACTGGCAGGAAAGGAAGGAAAATCAGGAATAACCTGCAGAGCCTGCTGCTGAGACCTGTGTTTGCTTGAGCTGCACCCTCAACATCCCTGAGAGGAATCCCTGCTTTCAGAGCTGGTTGAGGCTTTTCAGGACAAATCTCTTCTCCAGATGGATCTTTCCAGACTCTCACTGATCTGTCACGAGGCTTTTTTCCCCTCTGCTCCTTTTAACTGCAGGTTTATGGAATTTTATTAAGTGCAATAGCTACATCATTGCCTGTCTTTTAGATTTATCTGTGGCCTAGTCTTTCCTAATTCCAATTTAATGTATTTATGTCTGAATTCTTTTATTTTACAGCCATACCCTATTGTTTCCATGCAGTATCAGGAGCAGAACTTGATACACTTACTTCCTTTGAAAAGGTCTGCCATAAAACAAGTTCTGGGGTCTCTTGTCTGAGAGGTCTGAGTATCTTTCCATTCTGCCTGCAGCTGCCTCACCACTCAAAAATAGGTGTACAGGAATAATAAAAGTACACCCTGATCCAGTCATTTGCCTTGAAAGAGCAAAATGCTGTGATCATGCAGAATTTAACAGCACTTAAATCCACTCAGAGTATCCCTGAAGTCAACAGAAAGATGTGTCCACATATTCCAGCCCCATCCCCATGCCACACTCCATTGATTTTATTTTTTCCCCCAGAGCTGTTTGGATAGGAATATAGTGATTAAATACAGGGAAAGAGAAGGAAGCCTTACATTGAACTGTGCCATTAGGGCATTGCTTGTGCAGAGGGACACATAAAAATGTGCCTCCCCCTTTTTAAAGGAGAAAAAAAGCTATTTGCTATCCATGAAAGCTTAGTCTGGTGGATTTATTAGAAGAATAAAAAGGTTATAAACAGATAAGATCAACTTCCTTCACCAACATAGGGAGAGAGACTGTCACTGTGCATTTTTCAGACTTTGACCAGTTAATGTCAGCCTTAATTGTGATTTTGAGGTGCTCATTCACAAGCAGAGGGCATGAACAGCCCTATTTCAGAGGCCAATAAATGCAACCCACATGTACCTATTGACTGAAATTACTGTTGAGTGGCAGTGCTGTTCCTGACCTTAGGCTGAATCATTTATTTGCTGAGCCCACACTAAATAGTTCAAATCATTGAATATATTCCACAATCTTGAGATCTGGGAACATCTGTCATTTTAAAAAGAGGAGCCAGTAGCTTTAGCACATTTATGATGAGCAGCTTTCACCTTCCTGCTGTTTATGGGACATCTCAGCACATATTCAGCAGTAACTTCTTGATCAAAACAACAAAAAAATGACATTTTGACAGAGTCAGAGCCCATGGAAGTGGGACTCCTGCATATGTGCTCGTTGTATTTGCTGAAAGGCTGGAGAGAGACCCGGGATGAAATGTTTATGGAACATTAAAGGGAAGAGAATTAGAACGAGTCTGGCTGAAGTCAGTAGGTGACAGACACCAGTTATGCTTCCATTCCTGGAATATTCCTGCCTGTGCCTGGCATCACCTCATGAGGTATTTTTATATCTCCTCTTTTTTTTTTAATTGTTCATTTCTTTCTAGTTCAAAGATTGCAGAACTGGAATGTGAGCGATGACCTTGGCAGTGGTGAGGGGAATTAATTGCAAACCCTGAGGATCTAATCCATCCAAGTGTAGCTGCTGAAGCTGGCAATGCACTCTACTCTCAATTAGATACTTTCTCCTCTCTCTTTTATGTTGTTTGTATAAACAAACACTGCTCAATTTTATTTTTTTTTTCACAACTCTACATATCTCACACCTGGGACAGACCAACCTTTCTTCCACGTTGCTGGCTGTAAGCAATTTGTAGTGTTATTGTAGTGCTTCCAAAGGAGCCCCTGCATCTTCTGAACTTTCTGTTTTGGGGCAGGGGTGTGGTACAAACACAAATTATTTAAATTCTCTGCAAAATCGGGAGGAGGAGAAGAATCTCAGTGTGTGTGAAATGGAGCAGCACAGAGCAGACTACGTGGAAAGAGACAGGGGAAATACTACAGGTACAAAAGAGAAAAAAATTTGATGATAAAAGCTGTGTGTGAAGCTGTGGGGCAAAAAGTCAGGTTTTGGGCTGTCTTGAGACCTTGCTGCTGGTTTTTCATGGTTTGAGATGTCTCAAATGTCACTGCTACAGGTGGGACAGGACGCCTGAAAAACTATTTTGTGTGGTCCTGGGCAATGTGCTCTGCTGACCCCGGTTTTGAGCAAGGGTTTGGACTGAAGGATCTCCAGAAGTGCCTTCCAACCCCAGCTGTCCTGTGCTTCTGTGGTTCTGATTTCAGTATTTGCCCTCAGAGTTGTTAAAGATCTCTCCACCTGGTGATTTCCCACTCGACAGGAATCAATACCTTGTTCCTAGAACTGGTTCTTCAGCAGGCACTGGTTGATGCTCACCACCTGCCTGGAGAAGTGTGAGGTGTCTGACAGTGCTTGTCCTGTCAGGGACAAAACATTTGGTAGAAAAACACCATTTTCTGCTCTTACAGTGGTTTCGCTGGTGCTGGGTGGAAATCCCCAGAAAGGCTGTCACTGACCAAAGCCACTTCTGGTGAAAGTCCCTGTTCGTAAAAGCGTTTGAAAAATGGAGAGATGATCTCTGGCTGTCTTGTTTAGCAGTGAAGAGAGGACAGGCACTGGTGTGTGTGTGTTTGTGTGTGCTACCACCCTGCAATTACAGCTCCAGGAATTACTGTAACTACTGCAGAGATGCCCACGTTGAGTTCTTGGCTTCTGCTCTTGCGTTTCCATCTGCTCAGATAAAAAAGAAGGTGCAAGGAGATGAGAGCCTGGCAACTCAGCTGCCTGGAATCTCGGGGCTGGTGCAGCCAGGAATCTTCTGTGCCTGTGGGCAGCCTGGGCTGTGCATTGTTTGCTGTTTGCTCTTCACGATGAGCAGCAAACCAGCATTAAAATTGAAACAAAAATACTCCAGAGAGACCTGAAACAAAGCTGTTAAAGCGTTATAGAAACACAGGAATAAGTAAGGCAAGGTCTTCTGGCTTCTTTATGCACCTTTTAGACATGGAAACAGTAGAGGGCTGACTGAGAGTCTGCATCTCTCTGTTTGCTGTCTTTCCTGTCTCTGTCTTTCCTAGACACAGATCCTTAAGGAGAGTCTCCTGATACCAGCATGGTGCTCTTGTAACTGATACAACTAAAAATCAGTGATTCTGGGGATGAAAAGTTCTGGGCATAGTGCAAAAAACGGTGATGGTAACAAGCCAACAAGTTTCTCCCCTTTCAGTAATTGCTGTTTCCAATTGAAGTTAATATTGTTTCCTATTGGAGTAAATTGCAGCCCTTCCCTTGCAGAACTTGCCTGTTTCCTGAGGAAGGAGTTTAGCTGGTGCTTTAACAAAGGCCACACTAAATAAATACAATGCTGAGCCTTTGCTGTGCAGCAGCCAGGGCTGGCAGGTTGTTGGGGGTTTTGCTGTTATTGTTCCTGACATCTTTGTAACACATTGCTAAGAGCAAAGCTCCACTGTAGAGTAAACATTTCTGGGTATAATTTATGATAATGGCAACAATCGTTCTCTCTCTCTGACCTTGTGGAGATTAGACCTAAGCTTTCCCTGGGGTAGTCCTAGGTTGGTGTGTCTCTGCTTGGTTTGCTTTTTCGAGGCAGTTTGCACTTCCCCATCCCATCCCTGTGCTGCTCTGACCTCGTGGTCACTTACAGAGCTCAATGCACCATTTTAACCCCACGGTTTTTACAGCAGCTGCTGAACTGCGTGTTTTAAAAAGCACCTCTGCTCTGCAAGACAAATCCTATTCAAATGAGCTGCATGTCTGAGCTGATTCAGCCCTGGTTTTAGATTCTTCTGGGGCTGAAGCACCTGGTGTTGATCCCATGGGTGCTGGTCGAACGTGTTTGCTGAGAGAGGAGGGACCAGGCTGTGCTTTGCTGGTGATGCTGCTGCAAGGGGCACCTCCAGCCTGGAGGCAAACGAGTTCCACTGCAGAGTTTGTAGCTGCAGGTCTCTCTTCCCTGCAAAGATTGGAAGGTCTATCACAATGGATAGAGAATAGAAGGGGGATGCAGAAGCTGGAAGGTTTTATTCCTAGGCTTGCTGGAAAACTCCCTGCTGCTGGAAGGAATTTGGTTAACGATTCCTGACCCCTTTGGCTTTGTTCGGAAATGGAAAAGAACATTCTAGAGAATCAGGGGCCCCTTCTGAGACAGGTGCTGCAAAACTGGGGACCTTTCAGTGGGAAGGGATGAGTTGTCTGTGATGCAGTTCCAGAAGATGGTCTAAGAGGAATACTTGAGAGGAATAGGAGCATGTTAGCATGAAATTATAACAGGGCTAACATAACCTGCTCAGAACTTAGCTGCTTGTAATTATCCTGCTCCCAGCAGCCAGACTGGGTGATTAAGAGTTCCCTCTGTCAGCTCTGCACTGTGCCAGGTAGCCAGTGCTCAGTTCCCTGTTGGGGCTGCCAAATTCTTCAGGAAGGATCTCTCTGAAGAGTTGGTGCAGTGGAATATCACAGAAACATATGTGCCTTAAGCGACTTTCCATCTGGACACCCCATTCTTCCTTGTAGAAGAAGTTGCAATAGTTTAATTAACACACTCTGGGGCCGCTTTTGGTCTGCTAAACTGTCTGTGCTCAGACACTCAAGATACCTAAAGATAAGTGGCCAAACTGGCTTAGTCTGAGAGCACAGGTTGCCCCAGGGTAGAGACAAAGTTTTGGCTCTGTACAGCTTCATTCACAAAGGGTTCGGAGGTACCTGCTGCAAAGAAAATAAAATGAAAACCAGTTTATTTCTCAAATAATTTTGTTTCTTCAGAGTTTTTTTGAGGTAGAAACTCTGGGAAGAAAGGTGTGTCCCATGTCTGGTAAACATTTTATTGATTACTTTTTCTCTGTGCTTGAAGTGCAGAGCTGGGTGCTGAGAGAACAGTATATTAAAGCAACAGGTACTGAAGTGTAGAGCTGAAGATTTTAGAATGCTGGTATTTTCCTCAACAAACTGAAAAGGAATAATTGTGTAATGTGAATTGAGTGCAATGGTGTTAGAATAGATTCATGTTTAGCTTTGTCAATTTTATTGCATCAATCATTGATGCTCCTGTGGTTTGAGATCTGCTTTTTGGCAGCAGCATTTTAAAGGGGCTGAAAAGGAAAAAAAAAATCCTTGCAATTTGGCAATAGAAACAAAAATCAGTGTTTTTTCATGGTGGTTATAAGCTGAGTGGGCAGCTGGAGCTCAAAATTCCTCCGTGTTCCTGTAGGAACCACAATGCTGCTCCCTCAGCCATGGTCAGCATGAACCAGGTGGGGCCTGTTGCAAGAACAGGTTTTATCTGAGCAGAAGAAAACTTCATTCTCTTATCCCTATTAGAATGTTTATCTAATCTATTAATATGAGACCATTTGAGTGTGGTTTTTTAGAGAGAGAGAGAGATGGGGTAACAGATAACCTTGATATGGAGACTTGAGTGACAACTGGGTTTTTTCATCTACCTGTGCTGCAGGTGTTGGGGTGTAAACAAACATTGCTGCTGTCTCACTCAGTCATTTGCCATCTGGGCATAAAATCTGCAACTCTGTCGTTCCCAGTCCATGAGAAATAGATATAAAGCTTTGGTAATTTGACAAGTAGGAGGGTATTGGTTATGCCTCTGTTTGTGCTGGTATTTGGCCACAGTGTCCTGAGGGTGTCAAGGGAAGAGCTTCTTTCCATGTGTCCTGTCAGCATTGCTCTTGGTTAGGCCAAGCTGTGACCTGCTGAAAGATCTCTTGCATCCATATATTGAGGTATTTTAATCATTTTAATTGCTCTCGTTTGAAATTCAGTAGAAGTTTCTACAGTGTAGCAGGCAAAGCGAGAGGCTGCTCAGCAGCACTGCTGGCACTGAAAGCAGACTTAATAGCTGGAATTTGTGGCATCTGCTGAGAAGCTCCAAATGTTGAAATGTAGTGCATGTGTGCTCTAAATTAAGGATATTTGAAAACTGGAAGAATTTGAGCTTGGCCAATTAAATCCACCTACCAGAATCCCAGAGTTAAGCTGTTGTGTTTGCCATTCCCAGTGCTGTTCAGGTTTAGTGATGCCCATTGATAGGTCCATAAAAATCCCAGGGGTAGAACCATAGAAGGAGTTTGAAACTGGGACATTTCACAGTCTTAAACACAAAATGGAAGAATGAGATGATTCCTAGTCTGGCATAGAAGGACTTCATTGCAACAGTTGTTTTCTTTAAATTCAGGACACTTTTGCTTGCATTTCTCATATCTGTACCCTTACATGGCACCATTTATTCAGTTATTTAAGGCTAAATGCAAACATGGAGCTGTTCATGCTTTCCAGTAAAAAGCAGAAACAAATTCATTCACCACTGGAACTTCCTCTTCATTCTGCCCAGCAGCTCTCCAGTGTTTTAAGACAAGACCTGAGGAGCGGAGCAGAAGCTCCTCGAAGATTTAGGTGAAATATGTTCATTGAGCAGTTTGCCATTAGGACAGAGTGATGTCCTCCTGCAAAACAGTAATTAAAAAGACTTTTAAAATGCCACACTGGCATCTGTTTGATGCAGCAGTGATGTTACTCCTCCTTCTAAACTTTGATTAATGGCAGATTTTGTGTCTTACCTGTTAGAGAGAAGAGTGCTGTCTGTTCATTCACAAATGCTACAGCCCGTGGGCTTTGAATGCCTTTTGTTTAAGCAAATGGACTCTTAAATTACATTATTGAGTGGAGTGGGTACCTGATTTTAGAGCACACGTTGCATTATTGTACCTAGGAGAGCTCCAAACCCGCATGTGTTGCTGTGTTCCTAGAGCCTTCATGCTAAATTAATTCCTGGAACATCTCAGATTCCAGGAATGTGAAAAGCCAAAAGATTCCTTGGGTTTTCATGAAGAAAGCACTGACATCAGCAGCGGGGTGACTGACGACACACAGTGACCCTGCTCACAGGAGTGTCACATGGCACAGGAGTGTCACATCAGCCAAGTCATTAGAAAAACAGGAGTTTCATCAACGTTTTCATAGCCCTGAAAGGGAAGGAATCATCTTAGCATCGTCTTTTTAACCTTGAAATGTTTTGCCTCTCTAGATACCAGTATTCTACATTTTAAAATGTCTTATTTGAAACACTAATTAAGTTTTGGCTTGTGCTGGGATGTGAATGGGAAACGTTTCCCTGTTTATTGTGAAAACCCCTTCGCTTCAGTAAGAATTGTCTTTGTTTAACTGAACAAACTTCTCAGCTATAATTAATTGAACAGCTCTCAGTATTCCAGAACTGGAGAAAAAACTATTTCTCTTCCTGGCTCTTTGCTCGCCCAGCTTTAACTCGGGAGCTCCGGGCAGTTTTCATGAGCGTGGCAACGCTCCGTGTCAGGATTTTACAACTGGGCCCTGAAAACCAGTTCAGTGATTGAATCTGGCAGATTGGTTTTGGCTCCAGAGCCAGCATATGCTTTTAACATATGCACGTTGGCAAATCAGATTGCAGTCATGACTAAAAGGGCTGCTATCTCAATCCTGCTCCTGCTGTTGGGAATTACGTGTAATGGGCAAAAAAAAATTGGGGGAGGAGGAGTCTCAGCCGTGGGTAGTGAAGAACCATGCTGACCCCTGGTAAATCTGCTTGCAGATAGCATGGGATTTTTTTTTGTTTAGTTTGGTTTTTGTTAGTTTGCCAGTGTAGCTGCTGGAATGCACCGTAGGAGTTACCTCCTGGTGTTTCTGCCCACAGGATCGAGGCTGATCCAAGAATAGCAGACACCCCACTCTGGCTCTCTGCCCGTGTTTATCTCTGACTATCACCTAACGTGCTGTTACAGGCTCATTCCTTTCATGCCTCTAAATTGTGCTCGTGTCCTGCTCCAGAATGTACCAGTGTTTTCCTTTGCTGCTGGAATTGTCAGGCATGGCAAGGTTTTCCTGGGTCAGTCTCCTCAGGGTGGGTCCTGGGTACCAGGACTCCACATGTTGGCCTGGTTGGATCTTGTCTGGAGAGTGTTTTGTGCTTGCAAACCAGGGCAGTCACCTTTTTGTAAGAGCTGGGAAAGGCTTGGATGTGGTGTAGGTGGCCTGGCCGGAGCCACTGTTGGAATAATGGAATCAGGAGAATGGAATGGTTTGGGTTAGAAGGGGCCTTAAAGATGATCTCGTCCCAGCCCCTGTCATGGGCAGGGACACTTTCCACCAGCCCAGGTTGTACCAAGTCCTGTCCAACCTGGTCTTGGGCGCTTCCAGGGATGGGGCAGCCACAGCTTCCCTGGGAATCTGCTCCGGGAATGCCTCACCACCCTCGCAGGGAAGAATTCCTTCCCAATATTTTGTCTAACCCTGCCCTCTGTCTGTGTGAAGCCATTCCCCTTTGTCCTGTCACTCCAGGCCCCTGTCCAAAGTCCTTCTCCAGCTCTCCTGGAGCCTCTTTAGGGTCTCTAAGTTCTCCCTGGAGCCTTCTCTTCTCCGGACTGAACACCCCCAGCTCTCCCAGGGAGACTCCAGAGCCAAGGTGTTCCAGACCTCGGAGCATCTCCATGGCCTCCACTGGACTCGCTCCACATTAATTGAGGTCAGGACTGCAATTACGTCCACACTCATGGAAGAATAGTTCATCTCCCAAATTGTTTGCAGTAGTTTTCACCTTACAGAGAGGTTTAGGTCACAGAGGAGTTTGGAGCAGGAGCAGCAGGGTTGGTGGTTTCCCTTCCTTCCTCTGCTTTTCCTAAGTGTCCATCAGCTCTGTGTGGGGCTGGGGGGACAGATGGAAATCACTCACATCCTTGACCCCATAACTGTGACCATATTGTCATAGTTAAACTATCATGTATATTTATCTGCCTCTTATCAACAACTGTAAACACTTTAAGTTGGTTTTCATTACATTCTGCCTCTCCAGAAACCTTCCTCCTGCCCCAGCTTTGCAGATGTTACAAATATGTTTTCCTAATGAGACACATGGCACATTCCAGAGCAGCACCAGTGCTTGTTTCCAGCCTGAAAATGGAATCTTTTCCCTGTTGGTAAAGTAAAGTTTGTAAAATGTGATTACAATAAATAAACCATAGACTTGAGAGCTCTTTTTAAGTTTCATTCTGAGTTCCCAATGATTACTTCATGTTATTTTTTTTAGTGAGCTCCAATTTAGTTTTGCCTTTGATTTGTAGTAACATGAAATAAAACCTGTCTGATGCTGCACCTTACTTTTAAGCGTGGTTTGCAGGGGATGGAAAAGGTGTTATTTCTGTCTGTGGTAAGAAGGATCAGAGCTGCCAGTTCTAGATTTGAACTACTCTTGTACCATTTTATATTCTCTAAGCAGAGGAAACTCTGAAGGCAGTCAGTGGAGAAAGGATCCCAATAAATATAATATTATCCAGATGGCTTTCATTCCATTAGTGTCTGCCTGAAGGATAACTCTCTAAACTCAGGGCAGAGCCGAGCCAAGGCCTGAGTAACTTGATAACGATCCGCTAAAATTTGAGAACTCTTATCTTCTGAGATGTGAGCCAGTCATTGTTTTAAGGGAATTCAGAAGAACACTTTTCGGTGTCAGTTGGATGTGATTAAATTTCTTCTTCCTTTGCTGTGAGGATCTGGACTGTCTGCCTTGAAAGATGTTGCATATGTTGAGATGATCCTTGAACAGGGCCCAGCGTGTTAATTCCTGTATTTTTCTGCTGTAAATGTGGGAAGTTCTTGAAATTCTGTAAAATACTTTTGAATCTGTGAGGAATAGCTCCTGTCTGAAGCTGGTTGTATTTTAGAACAACGATTTTGTGTTTCTTCTAAATCAACATCTCTGTTGTTATTTTATTCACATATAATTACATACTCTGAGATATATTTTTTCTCCCTGCTGCTTGAAGAGGGGGTTTTAGTGTTTGAGAATCCAAATTGTAAATATGCCACTGTTTCCCAAATCAGCATGACGTGGTTGGGGTTTTGGATACTCTGTCTTGCCTCAGAGTCTTTTCCCTTCTCCAAGTAATGAGACTTCACTCTGATTTCTTTTTGACTCTGTTGCCATCCTTGGGATTTTTCCATCTTAGTGACTTTGAGCCATAGGGTTTGGTTCCAGCACTAAATTCAAACATCAGCTCACTGCACTGGAAACCTTTTCTTTATATTTTTTAGTCCCTTGCAAAACCCCACACTGATCTTTAAAGATCTGGGATTCTTCTCTGCAGGAGCCTCTGTATAGTTCCTGTAAGTCAAATATGGGGAGTTACCATGGGCTACCTGACTCTGACCATAAATACTGTGATATTTCCGTGTGTTTTGGTTCACTCAGACCATTTAGAAGGCCTGGGGACAGACAGGATGGGACATTGTGCCTGTGTGGCTCAGGCTGCCAGGAGGGAGGTGAATTTTGCCATTCCTACCTGCTTCCATTAGAACAGGATTTTCTTTCCTGCTTTAGAAGAAGGAGAGCCTTGTTTAGAAGAACAAGGTTTTTCTTTCTTGCTGTTGCTGTCACTGTTGGCTCCCACTTTGTTTTGCTGTAACAGAGCAGAAGGCAATGAAAAACAGCAGAGAAGAGGTGGATCAGCAGGGAAAACATTTTATTCCTCCTTCTCCATTTTTTCCTCCAGGTTGGAAGGGGCTCTGAGCAGCCTGGGCTAGTGGAGGGTGTCCCTGCCCATGGCAGAGGGGTTAGAACAAGATGGGTTTTTTCCACCCCAAACCCTTCTACGGTTCTGTGATTTTTCAGCAGTTTTGTCACTGGGTCCTCCTGGGGACACAGGCTGAGGGAGGAATGGGATAGAATGGCTGTTTTTTGTGGGAAACCCCCCTGCCTTCACCTGAGTCACCAGGTGCTCAAAGCAGAGGAAGAATGACATGATTTTCTGACTCCTCTGGAGTGCTTTCCTTTTTGCATACAATTAATTTCCCTCTGCCAAAAATATCCTGATCCCAGTGCTCCTAGAAATCCCCAGAAGAGCCCACTTTGGGGAATGATTTCTTCCTGATGGGTATCCCTGAAAACCTGTGATCCCACAGCTTCTCCTCGAGATGCTGCACGTGCTCTCCACATGCCGGTCATGTCCAGATCCATTCTAATGAAGGTACCTTTTCCAGGAAAGAGTTACCCTAAAACTGGCTGTAAATCCTCTGCCAAGTGCTGCTTGGCCTCCTCGCCTATGTCTCAATCAAACAACGTGGTTTAGCTCAAAGGAGGGGGAAAGCCCATAATAAAGTCTGTTCTTTCTCAGAGCACTCTCACCCAGCTCCAGTGTGATCCCCTCGGGAGTGGAGTGGCTGTGCAATTCCAGCTGGAGAGGATTCCAGAGAGCTTAGGGATGGAATATTGACAGCACGTGACAGTATCAGACATCAGTGTGGTGCTTCACAAGGTGTACAGAAGAGGAGCAGTTCCCGTTTCACTGCCCAATCCTGTGCACATTCCCAGTTTAAGTGTGGCATCACTCTGAGACAACTTCCTGGCAAAAAACTGGACAGAGCCCTGGTGGCATTGCTCGTCCGATAAAACTGGGGGTCTGTGTCTCCAGCGAGCTGCTGCTGGAATATGACAGCTTCCCAAGGCTGGATCACTTCATGTGTGGAATTTAATGAGCTGCCAAACGCTTCTAAATGTCAGGAAGACCAGAGGAAAATGGCAGCGTGCAGAACATGGCACAGGCAGGAGCGCGGAGACAGAAATTAATTCTTTAGCTCGCAGCGTCTCCCAGTTAATTTTCCATGAAGGTTTCTCCCCTTCCCCTCCTGCAGTGTTTCTCAGACTGTGAAATGATCAGTGATTCCTTGGAGGCAGATGGATGCCCAGGTTAAGGGCCACGGGGATGAGAACAGTCTTTTATTTCCTAGGAAATGAATAATTTCATTTATTTTCCTAGTGCGACGTGACCCAGTGTTGGTGTTTCAGTTGAACTGCACCTCTTCTTTCTGCTTCACTCCTGGGATAATGCTGCTTATCTGGTGGAGTGTCAGTGAGCAAAGGAAGATAAAGCTGTTCCCAGAGCATGGCCAGGTTGGGAGAAAGGAAATAGTTGCATAAAAGCAGGGGGGAAGAGTAAAAAGCACATTCTCAAGGTAGAAATTTTGCAGAGAAACAAAGTTTTTTCAGCAAAATAGCAATTGAAGCTATTATAGTGATAGAATAATGGATAATAAAGAATGATTTATCCAATTTGCACAGCAATGCCAGTGGTGGGGTTTGGAAAACCAGGACACAAGATGAGAACATCCTTCCTGACACTGCTGTTTGCATTCCAAAGTCTGCTCCTCTTTGGACGCCAGGGAACCAGGCAGTCTGAGCTGTCACTTTTAAAGCCTTTGGAAAAATCTGTTGAGATTAAAAAAAGAAACTGAAGGGAAAAAGAAAAAAATCAAACCCTTTCTCCTTGCCATTCCTCCCAAAGCAAGTTTTCCACATCCAAGGTCTGCTTGTGTGGAAGCCGTTTATAACCCTGGCACAGTGGATTTTTTGCAGAGTGAAATTCCTTCAGGCTAGGTGTTATTTCTGGTGCAGACTCCGTGGCATTTGCTGCTGGCTGACCACAGGCTCTGGCTGCCCAGGGCCTTGGGTTGGTCACCAGGGTTTGATCCGGGACGTGGTTCCCTGTCCAGCAGTGTTCCCACCATGGCACTGTCAGGGCAGCTGGGACGTGGCCTAAATCTTTATTTACTACAAAAGGTGGCAGATGGAATCCCTTGTAAAATGAGCTTTTCCAGTGCTCCTGAGCATTCCTAATCTAAATTTAATTTAGTTCTGCTTTTAATTTTTGTGCTTTTAGCCTCCTTGGCCCACCTCTCTGCTCTCACCACCTCTGTGGAACTCTGAATCCCGTGCTAGATGCTCTGCAGAGTACATAGAAAAGATAAATAATTAATTTTGGCTCCTCCCTTAAGTACCTGCATTTAAAAAGTGCGAATGATTCTTTTCCAGGCCATTTAAGAGTTGGAATCCTCTGGAGCACAGAATTTGCTGAAAGGCATCTCCCAAATGCCTGTTGACAATTCCTGCTCTTCCCTTAGGGGGAAGTCAATCAGCTCTGAATTGGATGAGCTGGAATGATTCATCCCCTCCCTTTCAGAAAGTCTTTGGAAGGATGAGCTGCTGGATGATTTTCAAAGTGGTGATTGTAGCAACCCTGATATTCTGATTCTTTGACATAAAAGTAAACTGGTAACAGGAGAAAGTCAATGTCCTGTTAAAAACCCACCGTGGCCCTGGCAATCCGGGATGGATCAGGTGCTTAAAACACCTCTGGTTTTGTAGATGTTGCTTCACAACTCAGAAGAAAAGAGGGGAACACAGTGGGTGTGTTTGTAGAGTGATAATGGCAGGGCGGTTTTTGTTTTGTTTGAGGGTGCACTTTGCAGTTGGGAAAATGGGAACAACACGTATTTTTACAGAGTGGAGTTATTCCAGCCTGAAGGGTGCTCAGAGTCGTGACAAAGGGAGTTCTGCTCGCAAATCCCATTATGGATAAATGGTTTCTTACGGGACTGGCGCAGCTCACTCTTCCTGTACTCACTCATACACACAGGCACAGCTTTGAAAATGCCTTTCATGGATTCAGCTGCTTTCATTAATGCCCCAATCAGTTCATATTCCCTCGTATGTATCTTTACCTCTCTGAACTTTGTAAAGGAATCGATCCTTTCTCCCCTCAGTTGTTTTCTTTTGAATGGTTAAACGGAAAAGGCTGTTTTTTAATGTTTCCACAGCGCTAATGAAGTCATTACTGGGAATGGGAGAGGTGTTTTCATTACCGCTGGCACTCCCAAGCCTTGCACTGGGGTGGCAGGTATCCTTGGGGAAAAATCAAGCAAAACAGATCAGTCTGGCTGTATATTGAGAGGGTGGATGAGGTATGTTGTGTGTGAGAGTATTATGGTACCTATCCATTAATGTGTGACCTCAGTGCTGTGTTCATTCTTACGGCAGGAGTAAGGGGGGCTAATCACGAGCTGCTGCTGCTGTTATTACCTTATTTATATTCCTTTATTGCCTTGCAACCCTTCGTATTGAGCAAAACCTCACTGCTCCACCAGTTCTGTGGTCTGGAGGCTCAGGGGGGCAAAACTGAGGGTCAGGTGGGCAAAACCGAGCTCTGCATAAGAAAGGCAAAACGCAAAAAGCCGCGGCGATAGTGGTAATATAAAGATGAATGGAGGCAGGACTGAATTAGCAAGGTTTGATTGAAGTTGCAAACAGTCAAGGATATTTTTAGTGTTCCTAGCGGAGGAGCATAAAAATAATAATAAATAATAAGTAATCTTGTGTTTAGAACAGGCATAGTCATTACAAAGGCTGTTCAGATGACCGAGGCTGAGCAGCTCCTTCCCGCTGCCCTGACCTTCCAGTCCAGTTTCCCTGCTCGGGTGGGATTTATCCGTGCCAGGCTGCCCCTTGCAGGCCCAGGAAGCCACGAGGTGTCCCCCTGCCTCCGCCAGTGTCAGTAATGGCTCTCTCCCCTCGCTCCACAGCCCCTTCATGCTGCTGCCGCCGCTGATGGAGTGGATGCGCGTGGCCATCACCTACGCCGAGCACCGGCGCAGCCTGGCCGTGGACAGCGACGACATCAGGCAGACGGCCAGGCTGCTCCTGCCGGGGCTGGACTGCGAGCCACGCCAGCTCAAGTACGTGGGCTAAGCTTGGGAGAGCTCCTCCGCTCCTTGGAGCTTCCTGAAATGTTCTTTCACTGCCTTTCCCAGAAGCCGGATCTCGCTGTGCCGTGCTGACGGTACACGTTTAACCTTCTGGTACTTCCAGAGGTAAAGGAGCTTCGGCCTAGCTCTGCAGCTGGGGCAGAAAGATTTTTGTCTTTCTGAAAGTTAGATGTGCGAATTAAATTAAATATGTAAGTTAAATACAAGTATTTGGGGTTTTTTAATGCCTCAGCCTTAAATACAAGATTATTCTTTGCTTTTTAAGGTTGCTTGAATGGAAGATCTAAACTAGTGAAAAAAAACCACTTTGTTTCCAGAGCACATTATTTGAGCCTTTAAAGCAGTCATTTTGTATCCAGCACATTCAGGGGTAAAGGAGGTCTTGGAATTTATTTATTTATTTATTTTATTTTATTTGTTTGTTTATTCATGGCTTGCTGTGGGATAGGAACAATGTGCAAAGACAGGTGCCTGCCATCCCTTCAAAAACTTTTGGTTTTCTGCAGTTCACTGGATTTCAAGTGGAGTAATTTTATTTCCCCTTTTTAGTTTTTTACAGAATTCTTCTTTTTCTGTTTCTTCTTACTATTATATAAAGATTTGCATCATAGTCTATGTAATATTGTAGGCTGTGATACCAGTTAGAACAAGGCTGTGATAGCCCAGCTGTAGGATTTGATAGCAGATTCATCCTGAACCTTCTGCATGAGGTGATGAGTGGTGTGCTCCTCTGGCTCCTCAGGCTGTCCAGGCTCTCCAGAGGAGGATGGCTGTGCTGAAAGCGTCTCCTTTATCAGAGGAACTTGGCAGGCTGATATCTCACTCACTGAGAGGTTGCTCAAGAGCCTGTGCTGGGAACCAGACGGGTACTGGGGAAAGCATTCACCCCAAAATAACATCAAAGGGCTGAGCCTGTCAGTGCCCAGCTGAGATAGAAACCTCCAGTTGGGAAGTGATCCTTCAGTGAAGGAGGAGGCACACTTCCAGGTCTGGAATTCAGAAGAGTCTGAGCAGACAGCCAGAGGATTTACAGTAATCCCTGGGCTCCTTCCAGATGACATAAAGGTTGTCTTGATAGTCAGATAAAGGATAAGGCTTTAGTAGATCCTCGTAGAAATGTTAAATAACTTATTTTTATTGAGTTGCTGGAAAAGCATTGAGGGAGTTCCCCTGCCTAAATTTGATTTTTATTTCATACTTATAAAAAATTTCGATATTATTTGCCCAGCAAAGACTTAAGGATCCATATCTTTTTTTATGCTATGGGCACCATCCAGGAATTCTTTTGTCTTTCACAGACCTGAATGCTGCTTCAGCTCCTTCCGGAGACTGGATGCTAAAGCTGCTACTGAGAAATTCCAGCAGGATCTGGGCTTCCGGATGCTGAACTGCGGGAGGACGGATCTGATCAACCAAGCCATCGATGCACTGGGCCCCGACGGGGTCAACACCATGGATGATCAGGTGTGCCACAGAACAAGCACTCCCAACCCCGAAATTCCCTGCCTCAGCAGCTCGCTCCTTCCTTTCCTCGTGGCAAATCAATACCAGGTCGTGTTTGTTGCCTCTCCAAGGGTTTTCCAGTTCTGGCTCGTGTTTTAGGCTGAAAATGCATCCCTTAAAACACAAAAAAAAAAACTTCCCCACCCCACTCTCATGCTATCCCTCCAAAAAATCCCATTAGAGCCTGGAGTGGGTTGTTTATCAGCTGGAATGCCTGTTCCTTGGATGGGCTGTCTCAGGCACTGATGGCAGGCAGGTTAACACAGGGGCAGCGAGTGGAAAGTCTGATACGTGCTGAGAGGATGTCAAAGCAAAGTGGTTTCTTTTCCAGTGACACTCCCCTCTGGCTCCACAGCCCAAATCCAGGCTGGGTCAGGGAGGAATGACCACAAGGTGTTACTGTTTCGTGTCCTTTGGGCTTGGAGCAGTTTGGAATACGAGAAGCAGCACTGAGAGCCCCACCCCAGCGGCCTAGTGTCAGTCTGTGTTAGATTTGCTCCAAGTCCATCATGCTGATGTGTCTGTTTATCCTTTTTTAACTGTTCCCTGCTCAGCTACACTGAACCACAGGGATTTGGTAGTCCTGGGAGTCTCTGGCTGCTTCTGCTCGTGCTGTCAGTCCCATCAAGTAACAGCAGAGTCTGTCCTCTGGGGCATCATTCAATGCATGGAATTAGCTTTTAATTTAAAAAGCGGGGGAAAAAAGCTACCTCTCCTAAATAAACACTCGTTATGGCTGTCACAGCGAGGAGAATGAGCTGTCACATCTCTGGAACAAGAGGATACTGAGCAGTGGGAAGGGTTTACGTTCAGGTGGAGAGGTTTTCTCACAGCCAGCATTTTACTGCAGTAGCATTTCAGACCCAGCTCTGAACCTGGCACATCTTGCATGGCACTTCCCACCTTCCTGCAGTTTTAAGGGAAGTGTGAATGTGTACACAAAGAGCAGAAACTGCACCTGGACATATCTGGGTCTGCAGTTGCCTTATTTGCAAATCCAGTACCAGGAGCTTTGTGGTCACTGGGGTGGGTATCACATCATAGATATTCGCTTTATTAAAGTGACTGAGGTGGAAGATTTATGTTACGAAGGTTTCCTACTTCCTCTGTTATATTTTTAAATAAGTTTTTGCAGTTCCTGTAGCCCAGAGGCCTCTTGTTCTCTCAGAGATTATTTTGCATTGTGAGCCACTGGGCCCCAACACCACAGACACTGGTGCCAGGACTGTCACTTCTCGCTGCAGGATGTTCCCCACCTCTCATCCAGCCAGCAAACTGGGAGCTGTCTGGCTTTTGTCAGCGTGGAGACCCCTGTGGGCAGCTCCTTGGGAAGTCAGAGGAGTTTCTGCTGTCACTTAGGGATGTCTCATCCTGTGGATGTGATCCTTGTGCCAGCCCTGCTGTGAGCGGGGCAGCTCTGTCATCTTTGCCCCTCAGGGAGTGTTTTGGCACCAACAAAAAGGGCAGGACAGGCCCCCTCTGGAGACATTGTTGCTTGGAAATTCTCCACTTGACTCTGGAGCAACTCAGCTTTGTGTCCAAGCAAGTGCCTGCATGGCACTGCCAACCCCGGGCAGAGTTAAATCCAAGTTCTGGGAGTGAACTCTGCCATAGCTGGAATAGGGAACCAAAGCTGAGCTTTGCCACCAGCTTGTTTTGCCCCTCCTGGGAAGAAATAAGGCAAAGCCAGATGCCCAAACTTGGGAAAACTGACTTAGGCATGACAGAACTGCTGGACTAATTTAATACAAAGGCTTTAGATCCAGGTTTGGATTTTGACCACTCCCAGGGTGTGAGCATGTCCAGGATGTTCAGACCCACTTCTCCATCTGTGTGCATGGAGATTTGTGGGGAAGAGCTCAGAGCATCCCCTCAGAAACCTGAGTTTGGGGCAGGTCCCTGTATTCAGTTCTGGTGGGGACCAGCCAGCACCCTGGTTTCAGGGGATTTGAGATGTTTAGGAAAACAATCTCTTCTTCCCTTTGCAAGGAGCAAGCAGGGAGTGCAAAACTAACATTGAAAATTTAAAAGAGGACAATGTAAATCTATGCAAGCCTGTAGTTTTAGAAGCCTGGCTGAGGTTTGTGCCTGCAGACCTGAATTTTGAATTCTCAGTTTACTTGTCTGTAATGAGTGTGGAGCCTCCCAAGCCCCACAAAAGCCAAAATATCTCACCCAGAGAGAATCTCACCCAGAAATATCTTTACAAATTGAGCTGGCCCAAAGCAGGAAGCTTGGAGTTGTGGCTGCTTTGAAAAGACACCTTTGCAGAGCCAAGAGCAGAACTCCTGTGTGAGAGCTGTAATTCCATTTTACAGTACAGGTCCCATTAAGGATGAAGCTCTGTTATTGCACACTGAGCAGCAGAGATGCTGCCTGTAAAAAAATTCAAATGCCTGCAATAATTAAGGGGAGGGGGCAGGAAAGCTGTAAGGGATGTGAGCAGGAATGGATTTTACCAGGCCATTTCCTTTCTGTCCTTGGCTACTTCAGGAATGAACTCCTTAAGTAAGGCTCATTTTTCTCATAATTCATCTCTGAGCTGTCATGGTTTGCTGGTTAAGTAGAGGGAGAGAGATTTATGGGATTGAAATGCTGAAATATTGTGGCAAATAGGATTTTAGCAATGGGGAGAAGTTGCCAGATAAATGCATCTTCTGTATTTTTGTGTTGCTTTCTGCCTTCAGTTCATTTGGCTACAAATGAGCCAAGAAATGGCATTTCTTTGTTGGCAGCCTTGGGAAAGCTCGAGAATTGTGGACAATACAGGGCTGGGATTTTCAGTGATCCTTTTTGTGTTCTTTCAGCCTTGTCCGGTGATGTTTTACCCAGGTTATTTACCAAAATCAGTTGTGCCACTCTGCATAGGAACCAAAAATGCTTTATAAACATGTGTGTGCTGTCCCCACACACACTTTGTGCATTAAGATTCAAGCTCGCTGTGTCCGTGACAATGTCACTGTCAAAGATAACTTTGTTTTTATTTTTCTTCTCCTTTCTGAAGGGTATGACCCCCCTCATGTATGCCTGTGCTGCTGGAGATGAAGCCATGGTCCAAATGCTTATAGATGCTGGAGCAAATTTAGATATACCAGTGAGTAACCCTCTGCCCATAATTATCCAGCTGTAAACTAACAGGAGGAGCTCTGAGTTCTCTCCTAGCAACTGAAGGCTTCAGTTGTGGAAGCTTCAAGCGAGGCACTTCTCTCAGAAACCATCGCTTGAGGGATTTGGGAGGGGGGAGAGAACCTTCAAAACCTCTTGGAGCACTCCGTGGCTCCAATTAGGATTGGCACTGGCAAGTCTAATAGGAGGGGGAGGGGAGGGAAGGAGCTGCCACAGGGAGAAACCAGTGAGCCCATTAAGAAGTCCCAGGGGACAGGGCAGAGCGAGTGGTGGTGGCGTTCTGTGCGCGGCCCAGGTCCCCATTCCCTGGGGCTGTCACTCGCAGAGGAAGAGGCTGGTTCTGCACAAGGCAGGGGATGAAGGCAGGCAGGCTGCCGTGGGTGATTGCCTCCCTCCCTTCCCGCAGGTGCCCGGTGCCTCTCCCCGCTGCCCCTCGGTGCACCCCGACAGCCGGCACTGGACTGCCCTCACCTTCGCCGTCTTGCACGGGCACATCTCCGTGGTTCAGGTGAGGTTCCAGCTGGGAATCCTTCCGGGAGGCACTTAGGGACTGAAATGCAGCACTGTGAGCCCTCGCTCTCAGCCTTCCTGACTGTGCGCGCTTCCAAAAAACCAGTGCAAAAAAGCATGTGTTGTTTAAAAAACGGGGAATGAAAATCGGTGATGTAATTCCTAGCAAGGCCTTGATAACAAAACACAGCGTGTTTCTGTATTTTTCTTTGGTTTCAGTATTGATCCAAGGCTCACTGCTTCCAAAACAGTGCTGCACAATCATTTCTTTGGTTTTAGATAAACTGGTGCTTCATGTGGAGTGGCTACAGGTTGGCTGCTTGATCAGGAGCTTTGTGACAGGAGATATTAATTGGTTTATAAATTTACATGTGCAAAAGTCCAGTGTGTGCTGATTTCTGCTCTAATGGCAGCAAATCATCTGTAACTTCCTTTATAATCCTTGGGAACTGCATGAACAAGACTTAAGCTGTCGTGGGATTTGAGCCTGTGGCATCCTCCCTGCTCCCTTTTCTGTGGAGTTTTCACAGGAGGCAGCAGGATGGGGTGGAGCCCCAGAAATGCTACCCAGACTTCCAGGGGAATGAAAAACTGATCACAGCAGATAATCAATTGCTGTTGAATTTAATTTACCTTCTGCTCAAAGGGAAGGAGAAGAAAAAAAGGTGTAAGTAAATGGAGGCTGCACACTCCCATCTTTTGTTTGTGTACATTTGTACATAATTATAAAGATTAGATTCCACCTGGCAAACTGCCCAGGCAGCCTTTGGTATTCCAGAGGTTGGACAGCCTTAATTTATGTGTAAGATAGGAGTTTGATTCTCCCAGGAGATGAAGCCAAGTGTGGCAAAGCTCCTGTTGTGAGCTGCAGTGCCCACAGCCATGGGAGCATGGAATATCCTGGTGGATACACACACACAGGGCTGCTGCTCCCTGCCAGCACTGCTCTGGGTGCTCCAGAGCATTCTGCCAGCCCCACCTGGCCATAAAACATCCCCATCACCCTGGAACCCTCTCCCCTTCCCCCGGGAGGGGGTTCCCTCCCTTCCAGCAGCTCAGTGAAAGCAGGTTCTGTGTGACAAATCCCTGCCAGACCTCCCTGCACAGGCTCCACGAGGTGAGAATCCTCCAGGGCTAATTCCCTGGGGGAACCCTGCTTCCTGTGCACAGCACAGAGCTAAGATGGGCTTCCTGCTCTGATGGCAGAGCCCTTTGGAGTTGGGAGATTCCAATTGCACAGCCACAACCATAAAGGAGATTAAAAAAGGAGGTGGTGCTCCCCTTGGTGTGCGTGCCCTCCTCACTCTGAACCCACTGCTTCTCCTTTCTAGCACGCAGCCCTGGCTGGTTTGTGCTTCTGAATTGCTCTTTTCCCAACTCCCTGTCTCTCCTGTGCCCCTTGCAGCTGCTCCTGGATGCTGGTGCCCACGTGGAGGGCTCTGCTGTGAACACTGGCGAGGACAACTACGCCGAGACCCCCCTCCAGCTGGCCTCAGCTGCAGGTGAGCTCCCTGTGGCCTCAGCACGCTCCATCTCTTGCTGTCACCAGCCTGATGGGCCCTGAGTGTCTGTTTTCCAACTTGTCCCACACTTGATTGCTCCCCACAGCCCCCACAGCAGAGCTGACAGCACCAACTCCTTCACAAAGCACTGCCAGGGAACATAAACCAGCTCCTGTCTAGTCTGGGCATGTCTGTCTGTCTGACCTAAGCAACACCCAGATGCGAAAAATTAACGAGTTTCCATTCAGCCTGGGGAAAAATAACTGTTATTTAAAGAAATTTGGTTTATTAATTTATTAAATGCAAGTAAAAATTCTGCATTTCTTCTAGTGGGCTGTCAGGAGTTGAGCATTCTGTGAACGAGTCTGTGCTGGCCTTGTTTGTCAACACTTTTCACCTCAAAGTGGTTTTAGTTTTTCTCCTTAAATTTCTTTCTGCACTATTTTTGTGCCTTTATGAAGATGAGTGTCTGGCTTGCTCTGCTCCAAGCTTTATGGAAGGGATAGAAAAGGCTTCCTCCCCTCCCAGTGAGACCCAGTGCTGGGTCTCCTGCCCCACTCCCTACTCCATGAAATGGGAATGGAGCAAGGGAGTCCTGCCTGAGGCCAGTCCTGTGTTTGAGGCTTCCAAAGAGTCGACCATCCTGATCTTCCTGTCCTTTTTCCCCAGGGAATTACGAGCTGGTCAGCTTGCTGCTGAGCAGGGGCGCCGATCCACTCCTCAGCATGCTGGAAGTCAACGGGATGTCATCCTCACTCCACGAGGACATGAACTGCTTCAGCCACTCAGCAGCACATGGGCACAGGTAACACTCTGTTCCTGCTCAGGACAGGGGGGTTTTGCACCCTGGGTGTTGCTGTGCGTCCTGTGTGACTCTGTGACCCAAATCCCTGAGTGTGCAGTTCAGCAGACGGGGTTAAGACTCTCCTGACAACAATCAAATAAGAGCAAAGATCTCTGTTTGCTATTTCTTATTCACACTTGCTGGTCTGGCTGTGCAGCACTGAGAGTGAGCTGGTTCTAGGCCCTACACCAGCAGACCAAGTCCCACCTAAGGGTGGGTTATGAGATCAGGGTTACGAGGTCCTGGTTCGTGTTCTGAGATGGAATCTAATCAGGTTGAAGTGGCCTGGTTTCCTGCATCTCTGGTTTTTGGATGGCCAGCCAAGAGGTGAATCATGAAACCATCCAGCCTGGGCTCTCCAACCCTGTTTTCAGGGTAGTTGTTCAGAAGTAAGACATTACTTGCAAGCTCCTCCAGAAATCCCTGTGTTCCCAGAGAAAACTTGGTGAGATTCAAGGCTTGCTCTGCCATCGGATAGGATGGGGTGATCCTAAAGCCTTAAATAAGCTGGATTTAGCCCCAGGGAGTGGTGTGGGTGCAAGGAGAGCACCGGCTGGAGGCAATGCAGCAGCACAGCCGAGTGCTGGGTGGCCCTGCTGGGCTGGGGAATGTGTGGAGCAGCTGTCCCCAGCTGGCTGAGGGACACCAGTGATGCAAACTCCCCAGGGCGGCCGGACACAAACAAGAAAGTCTCTTCCTTACAACATCCGTGTGAAATCCCAAACAAACCCACCAAATGAGGAGTGCAGGCCATGCTTTTGCCTTTGCTGCCGGGGCACCAGTTTCTAGGATGTGGGGTAGGGAAGGACAAGTGGTTTCAGTGCTGCTCCACAGTGCCAGCTGTCTTTGGGAAGGAAATTATAGTTTACTGAGCCGGATCCCTGACCCCAAATCCCCGCAGTCCTGTCTGAGTCGTTGAAATTTCATTTTTTAATGAGTGAAACCTCTGCTCCCTGCTCAGGAACGTCCTGCGCAAGCTCCTGACGCAGCCCCAGCAGGTGAAGGGGGATGTGCTGTCCCTGGAGGAGATCCTGGCCGAGGGGGTGGACAGTGACACCTCCAGCCAGGGCAGCTCCAGCGAGGGGCAGGTGAGGCTGTGCAAGACTCGGATGAAGGCTCTGCAGGAGGCCATGTACTACAGCGCCGAGCACGGCTACGTGGACATCACCATGGAGCTCAGGGCACTGGGTGAGCCCTTCCTGCTTCCCTCCTTTAATCTAAGGCATGAAAGTCTTCTTCTTCTGCCCCTCTTACATAGAGGAGCAATAACCCCAACTGCAAAGCTGTCTGGTTTAAATTTAAAAAGGGTTTAAGGCTCCTCACAAGGGTTTTTTTTGCAAATTCCTGCTGCTCTGGGATGTCCCTCGCTCTTGGCTGGATCCTGTGTTCCCACGTATCAAAAGCAAGGGGCATCTCTCCCTGTCAGGTACTGACACCTAAAATTCAGTGTTTGTTCAATGGTTTAAGGTGAAGGAACAAACCTGATCTCAAGGTAGGAGAGGGAAAAGCTTTGAAGCTTGTGTGTAACCAGGAGGAAAGACCTCACCACATTTGTGGGGGATTACGTATTCTTACAACTCCAGTTCAAATTTATTTTGTGGTTCTGACTAACCATGAAGCTCAGAACAAAACAGGGGAGTCTCTGGTACTTAATAATCAGCAGAAATTTCCAATTTATGATCCTGGTACCAATCCTTTGTCACTTAATCTGTCAGTGACCCAGTTCAGTCACCTTTAATATTAAGGTAAAAATCTATCTGCTGTTAGGATGTAGGTAGAGCTGCTTCAGTGCTGCCAAGTGTTAGTAATAGGAGCAGGATAATCTCCTCACAGGCACTTCTGGAGATCATCTTTCACTGTCCCTTTTCCCTGTGGCTGCAGGAGTGCCCTGGAAGCTCCACGTGTGGATCGAGTCGCTGCGGACAACCTTCTACCAGTCCCGCTACTCCGTGGTGCAGACCCTGCTGCGGGAGTTCGTCACCATCAAAGAGGAGGATTACAACGAAGAGCTGGTCACTGAGGGGCTGCAGCTCATGTTTGACATCCTCAAAACCAGCAAAGTAAGTCAGAGTTTTGTAGCAGTGTCAGCGCTGAGCGTTCTGGGTTTTTGTTGTTGTGCACAACAGGAGCAAGGGAATGGCTGGGCAAAGTCCCTGAGGAGTTATACCCTGAGGCGTGGAAATGGCCCTGGAAGCATTTATCTAAATCCATATACAGCCCCAAAACAGTCCTCAAACACACACCTGGGGGAGGCTCTGCAGCTCTTTATAATGCCCCAGATACTGTAATTCCATGAAATTAAAGCTTGTCCCTCTGTGGGGAGGTTACTCCTGGAGGGTGCAGGTGCTGTCGGCCCCAAGCGAGCCCTTACAGCACATTTGGAACCTGCTGGATGTCGAGGTGCTGATCCCTGTTCCATCCTCCTCACAGAACGATTCCATCAACCAGCAGCTTGCATCCATCTTCACCCACTGCTACGGCAGCAGCCCCATTCCCAGCATTCCCGAAATCCGGAAGGCTCTGCCAGCTCGGCTGGGTAAGGTGCTCACCTGAGCAGTGAGCTTATTTTGAGTGCTCTTGGGTTTTTTATTTGTTTGTTTGGATTTTTTTTCTGAAAAGCATGCACAGTTTTTGGGTGCAAAAAAGTCACCTTCTTTTTTTTGGTCCCCTTACCCAACAGATCCTCACTTTCTGAACAATAAAGAAATGTCTGATGTAACTTTCTTAGTGGAAGGAAAGCTCTTTTATGCACACAAAGTCCTGCTGGTTACTGCATCTAACAGGTGAGTCACTAACCAGGGGCATAATTAACCCAACCGTGATTATCCCTGAAGTCATGTGTGGTAGTTGGAGTGTCCATATCCAGGCATTCCCTGCCTTCCCATTCCTTCTCCCAGAGTTTGCAGGGAGAGCTGCACTCGATCCAGCTTTCCTGGAATCCCACACTGGCCTGGTGCACTTGCAGTTAGTTTCTTTCTCTGTTCTTGGCATAGTAGCAGGGTTTTTCAGCTGTCACAGGGTGGGATTAGATCAGATCCAAGCAATTTATGGGTTAAATTGTCCCTGAACTAATCTTCATTAAATTGAAGGAAATGTTTCGATTTTCAACTTGCAAAGAACAAGGAAGGGTCTATGTTTTCCCCTTGCTGTTTGTGGTGAATGTGTGACACACTAATACAGCAATCTGTTAAATTAAATCTCTTCAATTAAATCTATTTAAAACCATTCCCAGGTTCAAGACACTAATGACCAATAAAACAGAGCATGATGGCCACGGCAGCAAGACTGTTGAAATCAGCGATATGAAATACAACATTTTCAAGGTATGGCACTTATTCCACTTTTTCTTTGTTCTTTTCCATCTTCTCAACGACTTGGAAGGTAAGACAAACCCAAGGAATAATATACAAGTAGAAATGGAGTTCCTTTCAACACACCTGAATTTCAGGAGTATTCTGAAATATCCTTGTTCCAAAGTTCTCAGGTGTAGGACCAGCCTTAAAACAGAATCCTCCAGTTTATATTTTTATTTTCTTACTAGGAAGCTGACAAGTAAGAAAATACTAGCCAGCCCACCTCCATACAGTCCCACCTTCATAAAGCAGGAGAAACCAGTCTTCTACTGAAAAGTAGTTTTTATACTTTTCACGCACCATTTTCATGCTTTGCTAAGCAAAAAGTAACTTATTTACAGCAGGTGCATTGCCAGGCTTCATATGAATTCAGATCAGATGATCAGAAATTGATGGTGTCCCTGTCAAGAAAGGCTCAGAACTGAGAACTGGGCTTTGCTTTTATGACATTTCCGTATTTAGTGGAGGAACAGGGCAATGTGAAGTGCAGAATAGGTCGTGTAAGTGTTTCACTAAAGGGTTGAAGCTTTTCCTTTTTTCTCTTTTTATAAGCAAACAAACCTGATCTGTGGGGCTGCAGTGGTGTTACCTCACTAGAGGGAAGTAAGCTGACCATGAGAACATCTTTGTTCTGCTTGTAAGGGGATGTACAAGTTTGTGTTGGATAGGTGACAGCCAAATTTTGCACCTCAGGCCACGACAGAGAAGGAAATGTAACTGAGTATTGAAAGAAGCTTCCTTAACAGCATTTGTACATCAAAGAGTTTCTGAAGATAAACTTATGCTTCAGTGGAGAAAGAGAGAGACAAATCAGAAAGAATTGAAACAGTGAAATAGTTCACAATTTGATGGTAAATGCGGTCAGATGGGTTAAAGAGAGGCAGTCTCAGGTAGGGTGGAGGATGCTGAGCCACCAGAGATGTGTGTCCAGCTCAGGGCTCTGCTGGGAAGAGCTTTGCTCTCATGTAACTCTGTTACAAAATAAGGCAATCTTAAAAAGAGCAGCTTAGCTTTGTTCCCAGCCCCGTTAGAAATGGCAAGCAGGGCTCACAAGCCCCACATGATGCCTTGAGTGGCTCCCTAGAAACAGAGACTAGACAGGAATAAGGGAATGAAGGCAGGTATTTATTTGAAAGGCCTTCAGAGGTGCACCCTGGGAGCCAAGGGCTCCATCCAAAAATGGACCCCAAGATGGACAACGAGTCATGAGTTCCCCACACCTTTATAAGTTTGGTCCATTTGCATATCAGCATAAATTCGCCAATTAAAACTTTAGCTCATGATGTAATTTCCCTCAGCTTGCCCCCCCTTTAGAGGCTTTGGGCCTGGACAGTCTGGGTGTTCTTGGAGAGCAAACCTAGAGAGGTTTTATGTCTACAGCAGCTCACAGGCCACAAGACACTGCAGAGTTACACACCAACAACACAAAACTTGAAAAACAGAAGAGTTAAAACCTAAGGCATCAACAGAGCACCCAGGACACTTCTGTTCCAGCACCAGATCCGTTCCCTCCCCGGACACTGCTGGGGCTGGGGCTGGGCCCATGCGATCAAGGAGCAGGAGCTGCCTCTCGCTCTCCCTGCAGCCAACTGAAGCCTTTTCCCGCGGGCCTGGGGGGCTGCGGGCTGACAGGAGCCCAGCAGGGCAGCCCGGTGGCGGGGAGGTCCCCGGGACACTCACGCTGGGCTCGCTGGCAGCTCCCGCCCGGCCGGCACAAACCCGCGTCCGGGACAGGAACAGCGGCGTTGCTCGGAGACTCGCTGTCACCCTCGGCCCACAGTCCCCAGCAGGGCCCTTTTCAGGGCCCGAGAGAGAAAGGGCTGTTGGAAAGCAGCAGATTTGCCACGCTAGGGAAGGGAAAAAAGCCACCAGTGGAGGTGAGAGCTGGCACAGGACGCGGTTCCCGTCTGCTCAGGAAGGGGAGCCCAGCCATCAACAGCCCCTTGTGAACTGCAGTGATAACTCCATGCCTGGCCTTCTTCCCATTCCAGATGCTGATGCAGTATTTATACTATGGAGGGACAGAATCCATGGAAATTCCCACCACTGATATCTTAGAGGTGAGAGCTTTTTCTTCCAAGTCTTGCCAAGTGTGCTGGGGCATAAAACAGAGCTGAAAGGCAAAATCCAGGAGCTAACAGCAAGCTCCCGTTCAGTGCAGGAGCATACTCAGCACTTGGAAATGAGCTTAAAAGTTTCACAGCATCACTGCTTGGTGTTTCTGTGTCTTAGTGACAGAAAGGAGTGCAGATATGCTTGTGGGAGGAGCTTTTGCTAAGAGGGGAAATGTGTCAGTCTGTCACTTCAGCACGGAGCGGCCCTTCTGCTGTTTCATGAGGACTTGGCCATTAAAACAGGGAGTCAGAGACTCCTCAGAGAGGAAATCATCCGTCCTGTTTGCCTTCCCCAGGCCTTTCAAGCCTCATGATCTCACATAGCCTCTCTCTTGTCCCCATAGCTGCTGTCGGCTGCCAGCCTGTTCCAGCTGGACGGCCTCCAGAGACACTGTGAAATCCTCTGTGCCCAGACCATCAGCATGGACAACTCTGTCAACATCTATAAATATGCAAAGGTAGATCCAACCCCCTGGTTTAAGAATCCCAGTGAACAGCCTGTGTGCTCCTGGTGGTAACTAAAAGCCCCAGGTGGGCCCCCTCCTCTCCAGGTAACTCTCCCCCAGCCACAAAGCGAGTGAGATGATTCCCAGCTCCAGGCTGGAAAGTCCTGCACGGCCCCGGTGTGTTGTCGTGTCTGAAGCAATCATGGATGAAATGGATGGGGGATCCCTGCAGAGCAGGGGAGAGCTGTCTTAGCAGGCTGATACAGCAGCATCAGCAAATCCCAAGAGATTAAAATCCTGGGAGCAGCGGGGGCAATTGATCACAGCACAGCAGCTAAGGAATAAACCCTTTCCTAGCACCCCTGCTGCTAGAAAATACTCTTTTCAGCTCCAAAATGAGCATAAACTCTGTTGTGTGATAGATATGCACCTCTGTAGCAAATAACCTAAATCATAGAGAAATACTCTGCCTTTCCTGGAATTTTGCAGGATCAGATCCCTTAAAGACAAGGAGAAAACTGAACAGAGGGCTGGTAATGATTTTTTTTTTGCTGTGTGTGTAGTGTCCCACTGATGCTTTTCAGTTTCTCTCGCACTGGGCTGGTTTCTTTCAGACCTAAAATTTAACAGTGTGCAGTGGTAAAATGGGGAAACAGCATTCCCTACTGGCCTTTATGTACTTTTTCTTAAATTATTATTTGCACAAAGTTCCCAGGAAGAGGCTGCGTGTGCACAGAGCTTCTTAATATTGAACTTGAGTTTCGTTGTTCTCATTACTGACCTTCCCCCACTGACCCTGAAGCAAAAGGAGCCAGATTCCAGCCAGAAACCACCTCCTGGTGGTTCAGGAGTGCAGCATCGCTGTTCCCCTGCGTTCAGCCCCTCGGTGTAGGGATGGGGCTCCCGTCCTGTGACCCGTGTCCTGATTGCCCCGAGCCCTGCTCGCCATCTGCCAGCGCAGGGCTGTTGTGTGTCGTGCCTCAGCCAGACAGGTACCTTGGCCACCTCATCAGCCAGCTGCTCTGCTGCAGGAAGGGAAGGGGCTGGAGTGCAGGCCAGCAGCCCTGCCAACAGCAGGCCAGCAGGGGAAGGAATTAAAAAAGCCTGGATGCCTCCCTGCTCACGCCTGTGCCTGCAAAAAATACTGGGAGAAACGATCAGACATCAGAGTCCTGCCTCCAGTGCTTTTCCACTGTTACTCCTGTCTTTTTTTCTGTCTTAGAAAACACTGAAAGGAGAGGAGCATTAGGAAGGAGAGGCTCAGGGATGTCATGCAGGTCTGTGACGTACAGAAGGGGTTAACAATCCTGCTGTCTTCCGCAGATTCACAATGCACCAGAACTGGCCTCTTTCTGCGAGGGCTTCTTCCTCAAGCACATGAGCTCCCTGCTGGAGCAGGACTCGTTCAAGCAGCTCATCTACGGCAGGAACAGCAAGGTGCAGGGCCTGGAGCCGCTGAGGGACCTGCAGGCAGCGCTGGCCGGCCGCCTGCACTCCGTCTACGTCACCTCCCGGGTGTGAGGCAGGACGGCGCTGGCAGACCGCGGCGCGGGCCTCGCTGGGGCCGCTTGCCTTCTGCATCCTCCTGAAAGTGCTGGAACAGGCACCCCCGGGTGCTGAGGGAGGGCGAGCTGGCTTCTCTGTGCTGCTGAGGAACAACACTGCCACACAAACAACACTGCCACGGCCCACACACGAGCTGAGGGTGCAGGGGGAGAGCCCCACCTGCGGAGATCGGTGCTGCCCTTCCCACCAGCACAGGGCTGTGGAGAAAGAGGCAATTTAACTAAGCCCAGCAGTAATACGTGGGCTTAAGTTCATCCACACAGATGTTTTCCGTGTAAAAAGGCTGCCTAGAAGGAGTTTCCTGATCCTAAAGCCCATCCCACGAGCCATCTGTCTGCACACAAAGTACTTCCCCTCAGTAGTCCCAGCGTCTGTACATCGCAACAGACCGACAGAAACTTCCCCCAAAACTCTTTGCACCTTGAGAGAGAGGTTTTGTATGTTCAAAGCTGAGTAGAAGCTAATACTAACACTGAAATTACTCACTCTTTAAGCCTAATACGAAGAGCTGAGCTGGGGCGGGGAGGGGAGAGTTGGGGGTTTGCGTGTTGTTAAATACAGTTTCACTGTGCCAGTTGTTAATCTGGATCTGTTTTGAGGAGAAAGAAAGACTGTCTACCTTTTTGCTGTCAAGGTCTGATAGTTTCAGTCACTTTCACCTTAAAAATCTGGTTTTGAACATTACCCGTGAGACCTGACACCACAAAAGACACTTTGTCGAAGGCTCAGGTGTAGCGGGAGCCAGCACTAGGCTGAAAAACTGCCCAGTTGCAAAAATAGCAATAAAAGCCTCCCCAGGCCTCCAAAGGACATCCAGCTCAGTGGTTTGTTCTCTCTCTGCAGCTGGTTGGGATTGAGGAAAGACCTCCAGCTATTCCCACTGAGCTTTGCTAAGCACCCACCAAAAATCATTTGCCAGGACACTTCCATTTGTTGTAGGTGGGTGAACAGGAGGAAGCCAAGTTTTCAGTGGAGAATTGTTTATTCCTTATTAGAAATCCAACTATTTATTCCTATTGTATCTAAACATACTGGAAGGAGGAGGCTCAGCTGGGCCCAGGCTCCAAAGCTCAACACAGTTTAGATAAAGGGAAGGAGAAGGAAGCACCAGCATCTCCCAGCAAATCCATCAAAATCTGACATGGGCTTGCTCCTAAAGGATTTACACAGAGGCAAATTGCATGCATGGATAGGGATTTTTAGTCAGCTGACAGACAGGTTGGTCAGGGCACACTCCCTTTGTGCTTTAGGTTCACATCTGCTGAACACCACCAGCTCCAATAACCCTATTTATTACCAGAAAGCCATACGGGGGGGCAAAATTATCACTGAGAAATGCCACAGAAGGCTTTATTTTGGAAAGTATTTTCGAGTAGCTGCTCTGGCTATCTGTACAAATATGTAGGTTCTCTTTTGTTGCTGTAATATTACAATGCTTTGTTTAATTGTACATTAATGTTGTCATTTATGTAAATGTACCAGGATTTTATTAACAACGTAATTTTAAAATACACAGCTGCTGTTATTTATTCTGCTCCTCTAACAGTAAGGGAAAAAAAAATTTAAAGACTTTCATGGAAAAGGCTGTTGCAGTTGAAGCATCTTAAGTTGGTTTTGGTGTAAATATACCTAATTTTAGGGATCCAGAGGCATTCATTTCCCCTTCCTAGGCTCAGACATTTTTGTGAAGTTAAAAAGTTCCACTTGCATTTTTCCCTAGCTGGAATAAGATTACCTGCTTTCCATCAGAAAGCAGTAGATGGTAGTGTCCAAAAAAAACCCCCCTAATTCCAGGATTCTTCTCTGCAGCAGGAGAAACAGGGAGGGTTAAAGCAACTCTTATGACAGAGGTATTAAAAAAAAAAAAGCAGGTGATCCTTCCCTTCCATGTCACCTCAGGATCCCAAAGGCCAGAAGGGCTCTGGTTGGTGCTCTGTGGGAGGATTGATGTCAGAGCACAGGATTCATCTAAGAGGTAAGAAGTATAAAAGTTTAGGAGCAAGAATTTGACCCAGAAGTATCTTATTTTTCTTTGTTTGGAAACCTGCCAGCATAAACAGTGAGTCGTTCTGGAGAATCATGGAATACAAACACCTCAGATTCCCTTTGGAGCACTTTAATAAGTAGGCTAAACAGAAATTCCTTGTGAAACCAGTTGCACACTGCCTGTGTTTTATAGAGTGCTGCCCGTGGAGCCTGAGAAAGTACCAGAGCAGTTTGCCCAGCTTTGGGGAAGCACAAAACTTTGCTGGCCATAATGACATCATTCCAGGGAGCAGAGGAAATAAACATCTGCCTCAACAGGCTCGGTGACTTCCAGCCTAAAAGAAAGCCTTTTTTGCTCTCTAATAAGGCTGTGCACAGCAGGCAGGCCCTGGCTAATGCAGCAGCACCACTCACAGGCCCTTTGCCCTCGCCAAATGCTGCCCGGCAGGCAGAGACAGCTCCCTGCACCTGCCGCGGGACACACCAGGGACACGCGGGGAGAAGGGAGGAGACTCCCAGGGGAATGGGGCCGCAGGCTGCTGCCTGTGCCAGAGGAGAGGGCTCCCGAGCTGGGCCTGCCTCCCCAAAGGGCAGGGTTGAGCCTGAGGGATCCATTAATCCACAGAACGTTGCACATGGCGTTATTTGCTCAAGAAAAAGAAGGGCAGAAAGAAGGCGTCTTGTGATAGCGATGAAAAATCACAGCAGAGCAGGGATAAAGGAGCGACACAACGCAGAGCTGGAGAGGTCTCAGTGCTGTCCCTGTTCCTGCTGTTCCAGGCACAGGATTTCACCTGGTGATCCCCTCCCCATGCCTGGCTCAGGCAGGAGAAGGTTTCCTGTGTCCCTTTCCACCTCTCGCCATCCACAGCCCTCACACCCACAGTAAGTGCCCTGCTCAGAAATCACACACCCTTCACACGACAGGCCTGTGGTTCTCAGGTCCACAGGCAAACAAAAATCCAGCTCTGGAAGTTAAAAACTCTCAGGGGCATTCCCAAGGGAATATCAGAGGGCCAAATGGGAAGGGCACACCTCCCTCCTGCCCCTTATCCAGTGCTTCCCAGACAGTTCCCTTCTCCTTCGCGCTGCTTTGGGATGCGAGACCTCTCCCGACAGCGCTTCCAGCTCACAGCAGCCTCAGCTTCCCTGGTTCTGCTTCCTCCCAGGCCGTGGCAGGGGTCAGCTGGCTCCAGCTGTCGGAAGAGCTCGGGGCTCTCCGAGCAGGCGGGGTGATTCCAGTGACAAGTAGGTCACATCTCGCCGCCACCTGCAGGGAGCTGCTCAGCCGGACGCGGCTGCCGCATTTGCCCCCGATCAGCCACAGGACCCCGTCACTGCGGGCAGGGGCTGGGCACGGGAGAGGTGGGAGAGACCCTGCTGCAGCGGGAGCAGCGACCCAGGGAGCAGGCAGCGACCTGGAGGGCGTGGGGCAGGCCGGGGACTGCTGCACCTGGGGCTGTGCAGGGACCTGTCCTGGCCCCCTCTGGGACAGGCTCACGGGGCTGAGCCGGCTCAGCCCGGGATTAAAGGCACGCTCTGCAATTAGAGGCACACCCGGCTCCTTCCGGCGTTCCCAGCCCCATCTGCGCAGGGTTTGGAGAGAGGGGGTGGTGAGAGATTTGGAGAGAGGGTGTTCATCCCCAGTCCATGGCCTTCTCTTTTTTTGTCATTCCTTGGCTAACAAAAAAATCCCTTCCCTAATGCATCAGGATGTTTCCAGCCTTCTTTTTTTTTTTTTTTTTTTTTTTTTTTTGGGGGGGTGGGGGGAGAGGAGGGGGATACAGCTAGAAACTGTAGGATCATAAGGTTTTCCAGGAAAGAAAAACAAGAGCAGAGATGAGAGAATGAGCTTCCAGTTAATGATTTGACGGATGTAGGAATGGTTCTTGTATGTTTTACAAATCTCCTTTTTATTCCTGGAATAATTTTTTTTTTTTTTTTCCTTAAACAAATCATCTAAATTTGAGAGGAAACGATGCAAAATAATACAGGGGGAGATCATGGAATCATCCTGGAATAGTTTGGGTGGGAAGCTCCATCTCTGAGCCTGTTCCAGGCAGGCTCCTGCCCCTCGGCCACTCTTTGCAGGTGGACATGGAAGGGACAGAGGCGTTCAGGGAATGCTGATTGTTTTTCCCTGCCTCTGGCAGTCTGGTCAGTAAAAAGACTAATTGACCTCTTCCAATGGGGACACATTGAAACAAGAGGTGCCAGAAAGAACTGGAGCTTCTGCACAATGAAATCTGCAAGTCTCCATCTTCAAATCCCCCTGGATTGTCACCGGTCCGACTTCCATGGACTGGTCACCTTGGCCAGGAGTGCCCAGTCCTGCTGTAAATGCACTGGACCAGGATGTCATTTTCATTCCATGCTGGCACAGACCCACTGGGTGACCCCAGTCACTGGAAGGACCGGACTGGGCTCCCAGGGCACTGGTTCAGGTGTTCTCTTCATGGGAATAGCACGGGAGCCTTTCCCTTGCCCAGAAGAGCTGCGGTGTTTCCCTGTCTGGAGCAAAGGAGGTGGAAAACTCGCTGGGGCAGTGCGGGGGCTTGTAGGGAGAGGGGCATCCATGGGGATGGGAGACTTCCCGCTGCAGTTCCCATCTCCCTGCAGGCACGCACAGGTGATGCCGAGCCAGGACCAAGCGATGGTCGCGGCGCATCCCGGGACGAGCGGCCCCGAACGGGGCGGGGCGGGGCCGGCTCAGGTGTGAAGGGCGGGACCGAGGGGATTTAAACCCCGGGGATCGCCCCCGGCCCCTTTTGCTCGTTCAGCGTTCGGTGCGGGCGGCAGCGGCCGGGCCGGGTTCCCCCAGCGGGGCACAGGTGAGGCGCGGGGGTCCCATCCTGTACCTCCCCCTACCCCTCCTTCCTCCTGCCCTTATTCCCTCTTTCCTGCCCCACCGCTCCCCTTCTCCCTCCCCCCCTCATCCCCCCTATCCCCGCTCTGTCCCCGCGGGGCTCGGGGCGCCGGAGAATAAAGCCCAGAGGGCCGGAGCCCGGCGCCCCCCGCCCTCGCCCCACGCGGGCCGGGACCCTCGGCGGGTCCCCCCGTGCAGTTCAAACCCAGCGCCCGACACCGCCGGGGCTCCGGCTTTCCCCACATCCCACTGGGGCTCCCGGGGGGGCCGGGGCGGGTCCTGCGAGTTTGGGCTCAGAAATAAAGCCCGAGGTTTTTTTCTGGGACCAAACTCAGGAGCGCCGCCCGGGGAGAGCGGGAGCTGCGGGCGCGGGGCACCGGAGCTGCCTCTGCCGTGCGGGGCCCGGGGCGCCGCTCCGGGGCGGATCCTGTAGGGGACAAAATGAACATTTTGGGGTAAAATCTGGGTTAATCTGCAGGGGAGAGAATGAATGGTTTGGGGTAAGAATGAGATCGGTGCTCTCCGGAGGGACCAGCTCGGGCCGGTTGTGTGTTGCTGTGAATAATTTGCTTTATGGA
>VZRO01008260.1:17265-28297 GCA_013397915.1 Daphoenositta chrysoptera | reverse complement strand
ACCCAAACCATTCCAGGATTTTGGCCGAGCCGCTGTCACCCCACACCCCTGCAGTGTCCCCAGCGAGTGGGGTCTGTTCCAGCTGTGGGATCCATCCCCTCCCGGAGCGGGAAGCGGACACATCCCAGACCCTCGGCTCGGGGTCCCTCCCTCCCAGCTCCTTTCCAAAGGGATTCCTGGAAGCTCCCGTGGTGACAGATTCTCGGGGCTGCTCCTGATCCCTAAGGACATCCTGGATGTTTTTATCCAGCTCCTGCCCGGCCTCCATGCATCCATCCCTGGAGCAGCAGGCAGGGCCTGGATGTCCCCACGCCGCCCTCGGAGCCATCCCCAGCCACGGAAAATTCCAAACCCAGGAGGCTCCCAGGAAAATTCCCCAGCCCCATGGGCTGGATGCGCTCCAGGTTTTGTGCCAGGAAACCTGGGGATGTCCTGCTGGCCGGAATTCCAGGGAACATCACTCTGTTTGAGTTTGGGATGTGTTTTTATGACTCTGCTTCCCTCAGAAACCTCTGATCCAAGTGCTTCACCCCCTCTGGAATTCAGCAGCTGGATGGATACCCCACCCCTCAGCCCTCAGCAGGGACAAATCCCATCCTGCTGGGAGCAGCTCGGGAATCCCTCCCTGGATGGCGACAGCACCAGAGCCCCAAATCCCTCCCTTTTCCCCCAATTTCCCGGAGCCGGGCAATGCCCATCCCCCTCCCTGCAGCAGCGATCCCTGCTCGACATTCCAGGCGGGAAGGGCCTCCCAGCCCGGTTCCCAGCCTGCCCCAGCCCCAATAATGACCCCACTGTGCCGTGCTTGGCAGAGCAGGAATGAGCCCGAGGTGTTGGAATTCGGGCTGAAGGCTGGAAACAGCCTCCGATTATATCCCAATCCCCATTTTTTGTTTATTTTTCCCCCCAATGGCTCTTACAGGAATTTTCCGTTCCTGCAGCGCCCGGGATTGAACGGGACAACCCCAAACGTGGTTTATTTGGGATTTTTTCACACCCTGTGAATCAGCCTCTATAAATCTCTGGGATGTGAGCAAAGTTGCCAAAAACAACTCCGGGATCGGGGTTTCACCTGGAAAATGAACGGCCCAGAGGCACCAATCCCGCGGTGGCTGGCAGGGATTTTAGGGAACGGCACGGGAACGGCCACGCCGGAGGGGCCAGGGGACCTCCTTGGGGACGCACAGCTGGGAAGGGGCTTCAGGGTCCCAAATCCTCCCCGAGCTTTTCTGGATACCCCAAATAAAGAGGATTCATCCCCTGGGAGCTGCTCCCAAGGCTCACCCCAGAAAATGCTGCTCCACTCCCCCTCTCCATGGACACCGTGAGTCCCTTCCCGCCTCCCCATCCCCGAGCTCCGGCAAAATCCAAGTCCTATTTCGGGATCCTCCGCGTTCCCGGACATAAACAACCCCTCCCCATCCCCATTCCCACCTCTTCCCGTTCCTCCCACCCTCCCTCTCCGAGGCTCCGCAAATCCTCCTCACCCGAGCCTCCTCCGCCTGTTCCTTCCCACCTTTTTTAGCTCCTGGCCTCTTTCCCTCGCTTTCCAAGGACAGGAAGCCCTTCAGGACAAAGCGCTGAAATCCCGGCGGGACCGGCCGGCTCCAGCTCCCTGTCCTGCTCCGGAGGCCGCCTGGGAGCGATGGAAATCTGGGAACAGCGGCCGCTCCGAGGATGTTCAGGCCATTGTGCGGGACTGGAGGCAAAGAGCAGAATTCCCGCTCCGGGAATTCCAGCATTTCCTGAGCGGCCGCGCCAACATTCCCTGTTATTCACCTGCTCCAGGACAATGGGCAGGGGGAATGCACCTTTGGGAATTGCTGCCCCTCCTATTCCCGCCTGTTTCCTGCCCTCCAATTGTTTTTCCCGAGGCTGGATCCAACCCCGTGCCGGGACGGGACAGCTCGGCCCGTGTCCCGCATCCCGAAAGGACAGAGAATTCCCTCACGGAATATTTCCCGCTATAGAAACGCTCCGTGCTTTTCCAGGATTGCTGGAGCCCGGACATTCAGTGCCTGGATCTGCGTTCCATGAGGAATTGCGCCCGCTGACGGATCCATGCTGGATCTAACGAGGAACAAAGGCAATTAAAAATAATGGGGAGGCTCTGCCTGGAACAAAACAGTGATAATTAATTACAATTAAAATTAAAATTATAATAAAGGCCAAACCCATCCCAGAATTCCCACTCAGATCAAATCCAAACCTTCCGAGCAGATCCTGCCTCCCTCGTTTTTTGTCATCCTCTCCCATCACCACGGAGTCACTGGGAATGGGGAACTGGACAAATAAAAAATTGATAAAGCTCCCAACTGATATCTTCCCTGGAGATGAATTCCGGAGGAAAACACGAGCGCTGCTCCCACTGTGGGTGGGGATTCCTGGCCTGGCCTTGGGATTTCTCCCTGGATTTGGCCCACGGAGCCACAGGGAGGCTTTAAACAGAGCAGGGTGGGATTTTGGGAAGGAATTCCCAGCTGGGCGGGTGGGCAGGGGCTGGGATGGAATTCCCAGAGCAGCTGTGGCTGCCCCTGGATCCCTGGCAGTGCCCAAGGCCAGGCTGGACACTGGGGCTGGGAGCAGCCGGGGACAGTGGGAGGTGTCCCTGCCATGGCAGGGGTTGGATAAGATGGGATTTAAGGTCTCTTCCAACCCAAACCATTCCAGGATTCTGGAATTCCTTGAATTTTGGGGAAAGCATCGTGACAGAGGTGGGAGACACCCCTTTCTCTCGGAGCCTGGGGATCCCTGCAGCTCTGATCCAAACCCACCTGGCAGGAGGAGCTGCTGGGTGATCCCTGCATCCCACCCCAGAAATCCTCAGCATTCCCATTAAAAACCACCCCTGGAGAAGTTTGGAAGTGCTTGAGACGCCTGCCAGACCCCCGGGCCACCCCGCTGGATCCAGCTGGATCCCGTCCCATCCCAAAACCTTTAAACAGGGCAGGAGCTCATTTGGGAACGTGAGATGAGGTCTCGGTGTGGAAAAGTTCCCTCCAGCCGCCAATCCTGGCATTAAACAATCCCTGGGATCCTCCTCAGGCGGGGCAGGAGGGATTTCTGCCAGGAATGTCGCAGCTTTGCAGCTCAAGGTCGATAAATTGGGGATTTGATCCCTTTCCCTGCAAAACTGGGATGCTTGAAGGTGACATCCCCTGGGAAGAGGCTGAATTTCCCACCAGGACCAGGAATTTGAGGGGCAGCAGGAGCGGGAATTGGGAATCCTCCCCACTGCCCTGTCTGGAGCATCCTGGAGGAATTCCAGATGGAATCAGCTGGGATTTGAATGGCTGAACCCGTGTGAAATGTGCTTTTCCCTGTTATTCCCTCACCTGTGTCTCCTCCAAACATCCCTGGCTATTTTTAGACACTGGGAATTAACACCTGGATTTGCATTTTCCCTCATTTGGCTGCGGCCCAAGGCGATTCCGGGGTAATTGGATCATGCCAGGGCTCTCAGCTGCGGGGCTGTGACAAATCTGCACACCTGGGTCACCGCAGGGGCTGGGAGCGACCTGCGGGAGCGCCTGGAAGAGATGGGGAGCAGGAATTTGGGGCAGAGAGGGAATTCTTGGCAAAATCCTGGTGGAAGCGGGAGTGTTTCTGAGTTTCTGGGCTGACCTGTTTCTTTGGGAAACTGAGGCCCAGACAGGGATTTCTCTCCAATCCCCCTAATCCAATATTTTCCCTCCTGGCATCGGCTGAGGATGCAGCTGGGGAGGGAAACGGTTCCTTCTGCTGCTCCCCGAGCTGGAGCCGGAGGTTCCCTCTTGGCAGGGAGGGTTTGGAGTCAATCCCTGCTCAGGAAGCCGAGGCCTTGTGCCCGGTGGGGCTCGGGTTTCCATCCGAATCCTCCTCATTGTCCCCCAGGGAATTCCCGTGCTGCTGGCCCAACCCTTGGAATCCAAAACCAGGCAAGAGAGACCAAAATCCATGAAAAAGCTCAAACACTGAGCCGGTTTTCAGGGATTTCTGCCCTGCGTGCATTGGAATCACGGAATCCTTCAGCTTGGAAAAGGTCAGGGAATCCAAACTTTAACCCCAGCGCTGCCAAGGCCACCCCTGACCTTGTCCCCGAGTGCCACATCCACAGGGATTTAAATCCCTCCAGGAATGGGGACTCCACCCCTGCCCTGGGCAGCTGTGCCAGGGCTGGACAGCTCTTTCCGTGAGGAACCATTCCCAAACATCCAATATCCAGGTAAAACCTGGATTTATCCCACTGGGATGGCAACTCCTGGCTCTGATGGGTGAGCCTGGATTTATCCCACTGGGATGGCAACTCCTGGCTCTGATGGGTGAGCCTGGATTTATCCCACTGGGATGGCAGGGATGGCTCCTGGCTCTGCCCAGGTAATCCTGGGTTTATCCTGCAGTTCCAAGTGACTCTGGAACCCTTTGGAATAAGGATGCTCACAGGGAGCTCTTCCCAAACTTTTGGCTCCTGGCCCCGCCACATCCCTGCCACCCACATGGAATTCCTGTCATTCCCAGCCAGGATCCTGGGGGAAAACCAGCTTTGAACATCAGGCCCCGAAGTGCTGCTTTTGGAGAGGGATTTGTCTGGAGTCTGTTCCTGTGATCCCGAAGGAGCCGCTGGCCATTCCTCAGTCCCTTCCCGCTTCCACACATCCTGGAGTGCAAGAGGAGCCACATCCCAGGTGGAATTTCCCTTCCCAAAAACCCCCACGTGGATTTAACTCATGGCAGGGACTCTGCAGCCGAGGAGATCCGGCTGTGCCTTGTCCTGGCTTCTCTGGAAAACAAGGGAAAAACAGGGAATCAACCCCAAATCCAGCCCCACCACATTCCTTATTCATGGAGCTCCGTGTCTGTGGGATGATGCAAAAGGGATCAGGGATGCAGAAGGGGCTGAGGGCCTGGTAGATTCCCAGAGAAGCTGTGGATGCCTCTGGAATTGTCCCAGGCCAGGCTGGAGCAGCCAGGGACAGTGGGAGGTGTTCCTGCCCTTGGGATGGGATGGGCTTTAGGGTCCTTCCAACCCAAACCATTCCATGAGGACCCCACGCCGGGAAGCGCTGGGCAGCGGGAGGGGAGGGCTGCAGTGGCGGGGGCTCAGCAGCCTCCCTCTGGAATAAAGATGGATTAGGGAAGCGCGGGAAATGGGGTTTTCCCAAGTGTTTGAGGTGCTCGGGAGAGGGACGGGAAAGCAGCAGCAGGAAATTCTCAGGTCTCCATGGAGAACTCCACAGGAGAACCTGGAGGAGCTTTGGGTTGGGAACACGATCCTGTGGGATTTGCCCAGAATGTGTTCCTTGTTCTCCTGCTCCACCCGAGAGGATTTTGGATCACCATCTTCCCATCTCATCAGGGCAAATCCTCCTGGGGAGGGCGGGGGATCCCAAACATCCCGACATTCCCAGCTCTCCCTGGCACCTCCCAGTCCATGGAATCCCCTTCGGCTGCGGGAGCGGGGGAGCGGCCGGGGCCGGGCTGAGCCCGGGGGGTTTTAAGGGACCCCAGAGCGGCTCTTGCACTGATCCGGGAGCTCCGGGATGATCCCATTGGATTCCCGGCACAAAGGCAGCTCTGTGGGGCCGGGAAAGTCCTGCGAAGGGCTCCCCATGGAATGGGAGGGCTCCCCATCGAATGGGAGGGCTCCGCATGGAACAGGAGGTTCCCCATGGAACTGGAGGGTTTTGCATGGAACAGGAGGGTTCTCCATGGAGCGGGAGGGCTCCCCATGGAATGAGAGGGCTCCACATGGAATGGGAGGGTTCCCCATGGATCGGGAGGGTTCCCCATGGAATGGGAGGGTTCCCCATGCAGCGGGAGGGCTCCCCATGGAGCGGGAGGGTTCCCCATGGAATGGGAGGGCTCCCCATGGAGCGGGAGCCACGCGAGGGCGGCGATGGCTCCGTTTGAGGTCCCGGCGCTGCCGCGGGAGGGGCCCGGGGTGTTCCCGGGAAGGGGGCTCGGTGTTTTCCCAGGGATTTTGCCTTTCAAGTGCAGCCGGCGCTGTCCCGCCTGTGATGCGGGCGCTCCCAGCTGGAGCTGCGGAAAGGACGGGATTCATCCCGGGCAGCGGGGCGGTGGCAGGGACGGCGCCGCCGGCCGCCGTTCCCATCCCCGGGCTGCTGCCGCTGCGTTTTCCCGCGGGGGAGAAGGGCCGAGCTCCGTCTGCCGAATCTCTGCCCGGCAGAGCCCGGGCGGTGCCACCCGGCGGCTCCAGCAGGGCCAAGGGGACGGGAAATTCCCGCCTGACCCCGGACCCGGCCCTGCTCCCGCCGACGGCTTCCCCGCCGATCCCTGCGATGCCATTCCAGCCGCTCCCAGAATTTGCTCCGCTCTGGGCTGCCGGGAATTCGCGCTCCTGTGGCTGGGAACAGGGTTTGGCTCGCTGTCGGAGCATCCCGGGCTGCTGGAGGCTGGGATGCGGCGTTCCCGTGGCTGCCGCGGTCGGAACAAATCGGGATTTCCACGCTCAGATGTGGTTCCTGAGCGCCGGCGGCTGCTCACAAAGAAATCCATGGAAACGGAGATTTTATGGGGTGGGTAGAGGTGCCACCCCCTTTGGAACACCCGAATCTGCCTGGTGAAGCCTCTGTTTCCATCAGGTCTCATTGTTCCAAGGGTTTCCTCCTTGGATTGAGGCGTCCCGGGTTGAAAGCTGCGGGAAGAGTTCGGGAAAAGCAGCTCAGCTTTTGTGGGATGAAGATTCAAAGGAGTCAGGCTGAAATCCCGCCTGGAAAAAAAAAAATGAGACCCCCACTTATCCAGGGACGTGGATCTGAGGATTTATGGGAATCTCTCTGAGGATTGATGGGAATCTCCTGCTTTCCGGGCTGAAATCCCCCCCGGAAAAACGATGGGACCACCGCTTATGGGATGGGATGTGGATCTGAACAAAGAGAGAGGTTCCAGCTCAAATCTGAGCTCCTCCGAGCCAGCCACGCACCTGCCCCAAATCTTCTGGCTCTGAAAATCGAAATTTGCCTCTGGAATTCGCTGGGCTGGAATTCAGGCTTGAGCAAAGGGGGTTTGTGCATGTCCAGGACGAGGAAGATGAGGATGCTCTTCCCTCGGAGCAGCCTCCTGCAGGCTCCCCCTGATCCCCCTTGGATCCAAACCTCTGGAAAATCCCGTGGCAGGCCGCATCCAGAGGGGAATCCCGTGGGATGCGTGCTCAGGGAGCGTGCGGGCAGCGCTGCCAGCCCTGCTCCGTCACTCCCCGGGGCTCCGACCCTTCCTGCTGCTTTTCCCTGTCCCCTTCCGCGCGAGTTCATCCCGGCGGGAGCTCCAGGGCGGATTTCCATGGAGAGCACGGCCCTCGGTGTGTCCAGGGATGATCCCGGGTTTCAGCTGTCCCTCTGCGGGAAAGGAATTGTGCTGGAATGACTCTGGGAGAAGCTCCTGGCTCTTCCCTGCCTGCTCCCATCTTTTATTTAGGACCTTGATTTCCCGCTCCATTTTTACCCAGCGCCGTCACCCGGGGACAGCCCCAAACCATCCCTGCATTTTCCTCCCGTGGGATTCAGGATTTTCCATCCTCGTCCTGATATTTCTGCGGTTCATCTCCAGGATTTCCTCGGAACAAGGATGAGGAGTTGGATTTTCAGGCTTTTCTCCAGCTGATGTTTTCTCAGTTACTTTCAGGATGCTTTGGAGTGTCGCTGATGGGAATTTCGGGAGCTTCCAGATCACATCCAGGGAGAGAACAGCAGAAAAATCCTCTTGGAGCAAACTCGGGAAGGAGATCTGGCTGGGAATGTTATCCCAGGGAATGGGTTGGGTTGGAAGGGACCTAAAACCCCTTCCCCTTCCTTTCCTGGGGAGTTTTCCAAACCAAATCCACATTTTCCTGCTTCTCTGGAGGGTTTTCAGAGCCAAATCCACATTTTCCTGCTTTCCTGGAGGGTTTTCTAGAGCCAAATCCACATTTTCCTGTTTTCCTGGAGGGTTTTCCAAACCAAACCCACATTTTCCTGCTCCCAGCTCTGCTCAGCTTCTCACAGATTTCCTGGGAATCAGCCCCCAGAAGTGTCTCCCGGGCCTTCAGCAATGATGGAATATTCCAGCAATATTCCTGCGTGCAAAGTGCCAGAACTTCCATTCCAGGGAAATCCTCCCAAACCCATCCCAAGTCGCTTTTTCCCTTTCCCTCCCTCAGTCGGGACCCGCCGTAGTTGGGCTGGGGGCGGGATTTATTCCCGGCCTTTGAGCGTGACCTAAATCCAATCTCGCTCCTCATCAGGCGCCTTTGTTCTTGGGCCGGGTTTAATCGCGCGTCTCGCTGATCCGGACTGATGGTCCGCTGCCTCCCGCACACCCGGCTTCCTCAGGGCGGGCAGAAAAATCCAGGAAACGCTGTTTTCTTGGGATTTACCGATTTTTTGGGGATCACCGATTTTTTTGTGGGATGATTCCAGGGCCTCTGGATTGGTTCGGGTGTTGTTAAACCGGGATCGGGAGTCATTCTTTTGTCCCTGTTAATTTCTGGGTGATCTCAGCTCCACCGGACTCGGCAGCGGCGCTGGGCAGGGCTCATCCCGCCCCTCGGCCCCGCAAAACCGGGCTTATCCCGGCTCCTCCGGCTGAAGGAAGGGCTGGGTCCTGCTGGGGATTTCAGAGCTCTGCCTTGGGATGGGGAAGTGCCTCTGGAGGGTTCCAGAGCCACCTCGAACCCCTCGATATCTCACAGGTGTGAATTTCAGGGAATATTTCTGGGTCTGAAGGGCTCCAGAGCCACCTCAACCCTACAGTACCTCAGGAATTTGAATTTAAGGGAGTATATCCACCTCTGGAGGGTTCTGGAGCCACCTCAAACCCCTCAATACCTCAGGAATGTGAATTTTAGGGAATATTTCCACCTCTGAAGGCCTCCAGAGGCACCTCAGCCGGCCCTGAGCTGAGCCGGAGCTGTTTCCCTCCAAATCCCAGAACTCCTTTCCACTTCCCCCTCCAATAATTCCCCTGTTTCTCCTCCCTTTCCCAGCCCATTCCTTCTCCTCCCGCTGTTTTTGCCTTTCCCTTCCCCTCCCTGCCCTTTCCTCCCTCAGGAACGAGCTCAGGTTGGAAATCCCTGTTTTCCTTTTGCTCCGGGACTGTTTTGTTGCCGCTCCCGTGCCCGGTGCTGTCGGAATTCCGGAATTCCAGAGCCAGGCCGCGGTAAATGGGCTGTTCCATGGCAGGGATCATCCATCATTCCCGGGGCTCCTTCTGGGCCAGCCAAAGCTGCTCCGTGGACAAAAGGAGGCAAGAAATGAAGAATCCAACGGGAGGGATGATGGGAGGGGATGGAGCCGGTTGGGAGGACAGGGAAGAACCTGGATCCATTTCCCGTTCATTTTTCTGCTGCCAGGAAGGCACCGGATCCACCCCACCAGCTCCGGGTGGGAATTGGGGTCGGCTGCTTCCAGAAAACCAGCGACAGGATAACAGGAACGGCCTCAGGCTGGGCCAGGGGAGGCTCAGGTTGGAATTCAGGAGGAATTTCCTCATGGAAAGGGTGCTCAGGGATTGGAACTGCCCAGGGGGGTTTGGAGTGCCCATCCCTGGAGGTGGCCAAGGAATTCCTGGAGGTGGCACTCGGAGCCCAGGTGGGGATCGGGCACAGCTCGGTCTCGATGACCTTGGAGGGCTTTTCCAGCCTCAGTGATCCCGGGATTCCGGGATTCCGGGATTCAAATCCAGGCTGGGCGGTACCGGCGGGAATGGAGCGGCCGAGCCCGGGCAGGTCCTGAGCGCGGAGCGGTCCCGAATTCCATTTCCCAGCGATCCCAGATGCCGGGCACGGCTCCCAGGTGAAGAGCACCACCTGCTGACATCCCCGCCGGCATTCCCGGGATCCGGGATCCGGGCACGGCCGCGGCGCCAGGGCGGGCTCAGAGCCGCGCTCCCCACGGGTGGCTTTGGTTGGTTGCCGGATTTTTGGGAATCCGCGGAGTCCAGAGGGAGGAGCCGCTCTGTGCCAGGCACCGGGACCTCCCCCGGCTCCTGGGAATTGCACAAATCCCTCTCCATGCCCGTCTGAGCAGGATGTGGTGCTCACAGGCTCGCTGGAGCATCAGTGATTTTGGGATCCAAATATCCAACGTTATCCCTCAACATTTTAATGGAAAACTGCTCGAAACGCCGTAGGAAAGTGGGGAATTCTGGCTGCCCGGACGCGAAGCCAGCCATGGAATTCTGTCCCGGTGTCAGATGATTGTCCTTTGTCCCCCTGCTGGGCTCCTCTGGAGCGTGGCTTTTCCAGGCGGGAGCTCTCCCGCAGCCCCGGATCCGGGATATTTCAATATGGATGAGCCGATGGAAAGCAGCCGCGGGAGGAAGAGCGCGGCTGATGAGCCGGAGTGGGAATTCGCTGTTCCCGAATTAATCGCGGCAGGAGATGAGGCAGCCGCAGGAATCGCCTCCCTCCCTCCCGGAGCACTTGGATGGAAAACGCTCCGAGATTCCCTCTGTGACTCTTCCTCCTCCTGTCCTGGCTCTGCTGTCCCTGAGCCTGCTTTTCCTCTTTCCAGTCATGTTTTTGGCTTTCTTGTGCTCTTATTCCATAACTTTCCCTCAGTATTCCTGCCCCAATCCCTTCAATCCGCCTGGAGCACTGGGGTTGTGCCAGGACTCCCCAGATGTTTTGGAACCCGGGTTTGGGATACGCTTTGGGACATTCCCACAGCATCCTACTGATTTAGGGACACATCCTGGAGGCCCAGGAGAACCAGTTCCTCCTCTCCCAACCCTCCCGGATGGATGGAGCACATGGAAAATCCCCTGCCCGGCAGCACTTACGGATCAGGGATCAGGGAGCCCTTCCCAGTCCAAGCACTGGTCCCAGTTCGGGGCTGCCAGGGGTTGGTGGCACCTGAATTCCATGGAAAAGCTGGTTCCTGACAGGAATGGGGAGCACTGGGAAGGCGGGATGGGGACCGGCCAAGCTGGGATCAGCTTCCCTAGGGTTGGAAATGACCTGGAAAAGAGAGGAGCACGCGAAGAAAAGGTTGTTCCAGCTGCCGGCAGGCACTGGGATGTACCGGGATGCACTGGGATGTACCGGGATGCACTGGGA
>VZRO01008260.1:1765-16992 GCA_013397915.1 Daphoenositta chrysoptera | reverse complement strand
GGATGCACTGGGAGGCACTGGGATGTACCGGGATGCACTGAGAGGCACTGGGATGGCACTGGAATGCACCGGCATGTACTGGGATGTAGNAGGCACTGGGATGCACTGGAATGCACCGGCATGTACTGGGATGTAGCGGGATGCACTGGGATGCACTGGGATGGCCGTTCTGCCATTCCTGGAGCTGTGAAAATCAAGGATTCAGACTCCAACCTTCTTCCCCCCCCAGTTAAACACGTGAAGGAAAACCCCGCTGTTCCCTTTCAGCTTCACCTCGGCCTTTCCCGTCGGGGCTTTTCTCCATTTCATTTCCAGGAGTTTAAAGGAACGCTTCAAATCCCAACGAAATCCATTCCTTTTTCATTTGCCTGGTGGGGTTTTTTTCCCCTGATTGACCCAAATTCTGTTTCCTCATCACAAATTCCGTTTCCTCGTCACCTCTTGCCCCAGATTTTTTTTTCTTTGCATGGCAAGAAGCCAAAAAAGAGAGGGAAAAAAAGAAGAAAGTGGAAGGGAAATAAAAGAACCAGGAGAGATCTTACAAAGCTCCATTTGTTGAATTTCCTGGAGGAGCCTTATCCGAGCTCCAATCATAAAATCGTGGAATATCCCAAAGGGGAAGGGATCCACAGGGATCATTGATTCCAGCTCCTGGCCCTGCAGAGACACCCCAAAATTTGGGTCAGCAGAGCCATCGGGAGTGTGGGTGGGAGGTGGGAAATGACTTAAAAATCCAATTGTAACATCGTGGAATATCCTGAGATAGGAGGGATCCACAGGGATCATCGAGTCCAACTCCTTCCCTGCACAGACACCCCAAAATTTGGGTCAGCAGAGGCACGGGCATCGTGGATGGGAGGTGGGAAATAACTTAAAAATCCAATCACAAAACCATGGGAAAAAGCTTAAAAATCCAATCATAAAACCGTGGGATATCCTGAGGTGGACGGGATCCACAGGGATCGTCGATTCCAACTCCTTCCCTGCGCTCCCTCCCTTCCTCCCTCCGCAGCTCCCGGCAGGGTGGGAAGGGGGGATGGATCCACGGAGAGCCGGGAACCCCCCAGCCCCTCCCGAATCCAAGGGCGGGTGACAACCCGGAGCTCACGGAAGGACCGGGCGGTGAAAGCCCCGCAGCCCCTGGGTTTGTGAGGATTCTCCCGGTGTACACCACATCCCGCTCCCGGGAATTCTCCTTTTTCCAGGCCGCGTTTCCGTTCCCATCCCTGCCCTTTCAGCCCAGCGAGCTCCGCTGCTCGCAGACCCCGGCGGGCTCCCGGCGCTGCTGCGGATCCAACGCCGGCGCTGGGGGAGAGAATTCCCTCTGGAAGGGACGGGAGGCAGCGCTGGGGGCTCCCCATAAATCAGGGAAAAGTGGAAAACGCCCGGCAGGATCCCCGGGCCCGGGGACGTCGCCTTTGGGCTGAACAAACATCTCTGTCCCCACGGAAAAGGTCACCCCCTGCTCATAAACCTCCTGGGGAAGCTCTGCCGTGGTTGTAAATTTGGGACGGGGGGAGCTCAGCTTATTTTAATAATTATTGAATTTTATTTTAATGATAAGTGGATTTTCCATTTTCCCTCCCTGAATTGCCCTCCTGGAAGGAGGGGCTGGAGAGGTCGTGGTCGATTCCCTGCGTTAAGAATTCGAAAAAACGCGTGGATGTGGCGATTTTGGGGGCGTTTTCCAGCATTAACGGCCCCGATTCTTTGTGCCTCAGTTTCCCCAGCCGCGGTGAAGGGAGCGCCGCGAACCCGAGGAGGATCCGAGAGGATCCGTGGGAAAAGGTCCCTTTTCCAGTTATCCCGGTGACGGGAGCTGCTCTCGGATCATCCCGGGTGGGTTTTGGGGGAGCGCCCGGCCAGGTTTGGGCTCTGGAAGCTGCAGGAGGGATCCCCCCAGCGGGGAGGGGAGGAAAGAAGAGGCAGCGGGGGCTCAGCCAAGATTCCCTCAGGATTTTCCAAGGATCTGCCGGCCCTGATGGGCACTAATTACCCCCCCCGTCCTCCAAACAAACCCGCAATTAGCGCTCGGCGGATCCGCGGAGCCATTTCCACTCCAGCGCCGCTTTTCCTCTTCCCTCTTCCCTCCTCCCTCCTCTCCAATTACGGAATTAGAGGAGAGAAAAGCAGGGGTGGCCCTTGCGCTGATTGCTGCTGGAGGTGCCCGCGCGGGGGAGGGGGGTAATTAATGCTAATTAATGCCTAACGACCTGCCTGGCGTTCCCAGCGCGCTTCATCTCCCGCGTGGAGCGGGAGCATCGCTCCCCAAATTCCCGAGCCTGGGAAAAGCCACCTGTTGGCAGCAGAGCTCTTTGTGTTTCACCCCAAAATCTGCCGGGAGCCGCGGAGAGGTGAGGCCATTTCAGCCTCCCAAGGGCTCCAGGCTGCCCGAAAATGAGGAATCCCAAATATCTTCATCCCAATCCTCACAGCGAGGGAGTTATCCCAAATATCATCATCCTAATTCCCAAACTCCATCCCTGATCTGTCTCCTCTTTGTGTCTCTGCATCCCCGCTTCTCACCCTTCCCTGCTGCCCATCCAACTCCCTGCCACCAGCTCAAGCTGCCTCCAAAGGGATGCTCATTCTTAAAATCCTATTTTTTGGAGGTTTGGGATCTTCCTGGGATTATTTTGAACAGCTCCAGTGAGGAAAAGCTCCGGAGAGGAGCGGGGATGAGAGGAGTGAGGTTGGTTGGGGGCTGCATTCCTGCTCCTCACCCTTCCCTGCTGCCCATCCAGCTCCCTTTCATCAGCTCGAGTTGCTTTCAAAGGGATGCTCATCCTTTAAATCCTATTTTTTGGCGGCTTGGGTTCTTCCTTTCAGGGCTCCTCGCAATCCCAGATCCCTGTACGAGGCTGGGATCACCAGGCACCAGAAGGAAGGAGAAACTCACACAAACCAAAGCAGAGGTGCCCTAAAGAGCCCAGCACGTTTGGGATTTGGTTTAGGGAACCCATAGCTCTTCCCTTGACCAGCTCCAGGTGTAAACCCGGTTGGCTTGAAGTTGGAATATCCCATTCCTTGGAGCTGTTTCTCAGGGACTCTTGGGCGCCTTTGCAGCCTTGATCGTCTCTCTTGAAATGTAAGAAAAATATCCTTATATACGGAAATATTTTATAAAGGCCGGTTTTGGGGTTGTTTTGGGAACAGGGTTGGTGAGAGGACCTGGAATTCTCGGTTTCAGCACTCCCTGCCGGGCTCAGCCCAAATCCCAGCTCAGCACGAGCTGCCCGCGGGTTTGCAGGGGCCAGTTCGGGTGCCCCTGCAGGAACAGCTCTGCCCCCACCCCATAAACAAACCCCAGACTTGCCCAAAGGCCGATTCCCGCTGCTGCCATTCCCTGGGGGAGCAGAGCCACCCCTTCCCAGCCGGGCTCGGGCACCCCCACCCAGCGCTTGACCTTCTCCTGCTCTCCCACCCCTCCGGGGACGAACCTGGCTGGGGACGGAGCCGGGACCTGAGGGGACATGGAAACCTTGGCAGCTGCGGCGGCTCCGGGAGGGCCGCGGGGCCGGGATGTTGGGATTTCACCCCCTCTCCCTTTCCCGTCAGTAATTCCCTGTCCTGGGTGGGTTTTGCTCCGGGGAGGGGATGTTGGGATGTTGGCAGGGGACTTTGTGACCCTTTTTTCTGCAAAGTGGGCGTTGAGAGGGGCTGGGAGCTGAACAAGGGGCTCTTGTTCCCAGGCCATTCCCAGCACGGAACGAAGCTCAGACAAACAACAGGAGGCTGTTCCCGGTGTTTTTCCGCTGGAACCCCCGGGATGGGGCAGGGCTGGGAATTTCCAGCAGTTGCAAACCAATCCCAAAAGGTGCTGGGAAAACCTGGAAGGCTCAAGCGCAGAAGCGCCACTGCAGCCTTAAAGCGTCTCACGCCTTCTGGGGAATGGAATTTTAGAGTCCGAGAATCCTGGAATGGTTTGGGTTGGAAGGGATCTTAAAGGTGGGGTCCTGATCCATCATCCCAGGGGTTCCTGCTGGGTCCTGCTCCATCATTCCAGAGGTTCCTGCTCAATCATCCCAAGGATTCCTGCTGGGGTTCTGCTCCATTAATCCAGAGGGTCCTGCTCCATCATCCCAAGGGCTTCCTGCTCCATCATCCCAAGGGGTTCCTTCTGGGTTCTCGTTCCATCATCCCAGAGGTTCCTGCTGGGTCCTGCTCTGTCATCCCAAGGGATTCTGCTCCATCATCCCAAGGGGTTCCTGCTCCATCACCCCAAGGGGATCCTGCTGGGTTCCTGCTCTGTCATCCATGGGGTCCTGCTGGGTCCTGCTCCCCCATCCCCTCCATGAGGAGCAGCCCCCGCGCTGCTCCCGGCGCTGGCCCGGGATGGGTTTGTGCTGCTTCCAGAGGCTCTGGAAGCGCTTGGCACTCCCGGAGAGGCAGGTGCTGATACCGAGAGATAAAGAGGGATTTGTGGTGGGGTGGGAGCAGCATTCCCGGCAGGCAGGGCAGGAATTCCAGGAGCTTTTGTGCTCTGAAAGAGGCTCCATGTGCTGCCCATGGAGAGGGAACATCTGCAGAGGCTCCTGCAGCTCCGCGCTGCCAAATCCCTGGATCTGAACCGCGTTTGGAGCCGCATTTCCATTATTTATCTGTTCGCTGGAGAAACAGAGCTGAGCTCGCTGGAAATGCCTTAAAAATGGGGTTTCAAATGTGGTTTATTTCCGAGGAGGCCATAAATAAACCCCGTTACGGGAGGGGCTGTGAATGGGGCCGGGATGAGCCTGGCACGGAGCTGGTGTTTCTGGGGAGATTTGCAGAGATCAATCCCACTCCAATTTCCCTAAAAAAACCCAGGAATTGTGGTCTGGGGGAAGATTTGGCTCCGGGCCTGCAACTTTTCATATCCAAGGACTCCAGGGGCTCCGCGGGATGGAACAGCTGGAATTGTGAGGCTGCAGGTCTGCTCCTGGCAGCTGTGGGGTCACTCTGGGGGTGCTCAGGGATGTGTGGGTTCAGGGACGGTGACAGCTCCCAAAGAGTCACTCTGGGGACACCAGGACATTCTGAATCCCATTAAACCCCGCGCACGGGTGGCACTGGGATATTCCTTACGGATCTGCTGGTTGGTGGCTCCCAAAAAGCGCAAAATGCCTGGAAATCTGGAGGAATGAGGGCTCAGAGCATGGATCCCTCCGTGCCGGGGGATTTCTCTGCCTCCCAAAGGTCTGGGGAAGCTGGGATGGGGAAAGGCCTTCGAGGAATGAGGGGTGGGAGTTCCCAAGGAAAGGAGAGGCTTTGCTGAGCCCGGCTCAGTGCCCGGAGCCCGGCACGGCCACAGGGGAGGGGTGGGAATGAGCTGAGGACATGGAAAATTCATCCAGGATTTTCCTGGAGGAAAGGCAGGGGCTGAGTGGGGCGTCCTGCAGGAGGAGTGGGAGATTCCTGCTCCCAGCTGGGATTGAAGGGGAGCAGGCAGGAATTTCTCCTTGGGTCAGCCAGGGCTCGGTTTTCCAACCCATCCCTATTCCCAAGGAAAGCGTTGGATATGGATAATGCCCCCATCCCAAATCACCTCGTCATTCCCACTCTTACACTCCCACGGGTGCTCAGCACTGATATTTTCCCTAAATCCCTCTTCCCAGAGTTCCCAGAATCCCACAAATCCTGGTGCTGAAGAGCCGGGTGTAAATCAGAGGAGGCAGAGCTTGGGAACAGGTAACAATTCCCGGAATTCCCAGTGCGAGCTGTGCTGGAATCGGTGCCCGTGGCCTCAGGTAACAATTCCCGGAATTCCCAGTGCGAGCTGTGCTGGAATCGGTGCCCGTGGCCCCATCCCGGGTGGGAGCTGCGCTGTTTTTATCCCGCTTTTCTTTATTTTATCCCCCTCTGGACCCCAGCCCAGCCCCCAGCCGGGGATAACAAGCCCCGATCCCGGCGGGCCCGGCTGATTCCAGGAGCGAACGGAACGGGGTGAGGGGAGAAGGAGGCGCGAGGAGCCGGGATTTGCGTTAATGGGTTTCTATAAATAGCTCCGCTGGCTGCGGAACGCCAGCGATTATTCCCAAAAAACCGCCTCAGGTGGCCCCTTCCGGGGCGGAAATCCGTGGAGGGATCCTGCTGGCATTCCCTGGGAATGCTGGAGGGTGTCCCTGTGCTGTTTGGGGATTTGGGTGACAAACCGTGTGAGGGCACTTTGGAACAGGGATGAATTCAGGGATTCGGGGGCTTCTCCGAGGATTTGGTGCTTCCCCAAGGATTTCTGGGCTTTTCCATTTATCTCCACAATTCCATCTTCGGGATGAGGGTGCGTTGTTGTCAGAGCAGCTCAGAGCGTCATTCCCGTTTTTCCAGGCTGCTTCTCCCCGCAGGGAGGTGGGGTGGGATTGGATCGGGTGCTGGATTTGGGATGAGCCCCTCGGGAAGGCAGGAGTGGCTCTCACCTGGAGACAAATCCCATGAAACCCTGCCCTGACCTGGAATCGGGAACTCATTAGGAATTAATTAACTCTGATGAGGAAAAAGTCCCGGAGCAGGAGGTCCAATATCCCGATGTTGCCTCTGGAATGTGTTTTCCTTCTCCTTGACATTTCTCTCCTCGCTCTCGGAGCATGAAATGATCGATTAAATTCCCTTTGAAATCATTAATAAGATCCCGACCCTAATTCCGTCCCGGGATTGGGATGACGGGATCAGCGCCGATGTTCTCCCTTCTCCCTTTCTTCTCCTTCAAAGCGAGAGGCCAAAAATAAAGAAAAAAGGGGGGAAAAAAGAAAAAAGAGAAAGAGAAAAGCAGGATCCTTTTGAATTTAAACTCCATGGAAGTTGTCGTGTTCAGGGCTGAAATCTCCTCTCCTGCTCCCGAGCGTGGAAATGCTCCTGACATCCCAACTCCAGCGGGAGCGGAACATCCACAGCGGATCGAGGCCGGGAGTTTTCACTCCCCTGGAATGTTAATGGCTCTGGGACGCGTTGTTCCCTTGGGATCTGCGATTCCCGGCCGGAATCGGGAGGTGCTGGGTGGATTTCAGGGTTTCCTCACCCTGGAGCAGCGCAGGGAATGGGGTGGGAATGATGGGAGAGCTTCGGGAATGCCGCCGCTCCCTGTGCCCAGGGAAGGGAATCATCTCCCTGTTCCCTCCACGGGCTGAGCCTCGGTGTCCCTGCAAGGGGAAAAAGGCTGTTAAAAGTGTAGGATTTCTAATTTTAACGGGATTTTTCTTGGGGTTTTTTGGTTGGTTGGTTTGGGGAACTCTGCTCCCACAGCAGCTCATCCCCTCCTTCCTTCCCTGCCAGGACTGCAGCACTGGCAGCTGGAATTCTGCTCCCAGGGTCTGGAGGAGCTTTCCCTGCTCAGGAGCTGAGCTCTGCTGGCTGCGCCCCCATCCTGCTCCTGCTCCAGCCCACGGGGGCTCAGCTCTCCCCAGATTCTCAGGATCTTCCCTGATCCAAGAAAGCTGATCCAGAGCCCCCTCACCCCTGGCCCCCTCCTCCCCATCCCTGCCGGAATCACCCTGCAGAAAATCACCCCCCTCTTTTATTTTGGCATCGCTTTTTGGCTTCCAGGATTGGCCCCTGGATTTAATTTGTTCTTCTGTTGGTTTTTTTTTCACCTTCCACCTTCTCGTGGAGCTAAAAATAACCCGAATATCCCATTTCCTCCTCGTTAGCAGCCAGCAGCTCTGCCCTCGTTGTTCCTGGAGGTCTCCCTGCGTTTCTCGGCTGCTTCCACAAACTCCTGTGTGGGCGCCGAGCGCTGCTCGTTCTCGCCCTAACTGGGAGGCAGCGAGGAGCCGCAGCTCTGCCAGGAGGGTTTCTGAAGGAATAAAAACAGCCAGCCAGGCATGCACAGAGCCGGTGAAACGTCCCCCGTGTCCCCAGGCCAGCGGCACCCGGAGTCACGCCTGATCCGATGTTTGATTTGGGAAAGAAATCAACCCTGGCCTGCAGCAGCCCCGGGAATTAACGGGGCACGAGGTGCCCGGTGCGGGTTTGCCACCTCTGCGGGGCAGGAGCTGCGGGAAAGGCACCGAAACTGGCACCGAAACCCCCGGAGGAGCAGCGGGACACGGGCCGGGACGGGACACGGCCCGGGATGGGACACGGCCCGGGATGGGACAGAGCTCAGGGCAGGACACGGCCCAGGGCCCATCCCAGCCCACGGACCTGCCCTGGCACCGGCACAGTTCAGTGCAGCCACCAGTGTCCCAGGGCCGGGGCAGTGACAGCTCTGGTGTCCCCTCTGTGCCAGGGCCGGGGCACTCCCAGCTCTGGTGTCCCCTCTGTCCCAGGGCTGGGGTAACTGGGATATGCTGGGAGCAGGACAGAGCCGGGTCACAGCCCCAGAGCTGGGACAAGGGACAGGGACAAGGGACGGGGACAAGGGACAGGGACGTGCTGTAGAAGCCACCCACCCTTTCCTGCTCCACCCTCCCTTCCCAGCCTGGATTTCTCTCCTTCCCTGATTCCCCTGGGCCCCCTCGGGGAATGTCACTAAATGTCCATTTGAGAGGTGTCACACGAGCTGTGCCTTTTCCGATCCATCCCTCGGCGAGATTCGCTGTGTCTGGAAGCGCGGCCAGCTCTGATTTCAGTGTCGGATCCCAGCAGGGTGACAAATCCCTGGCCCCGAGGGTGGCAGGGCCCCCGCACGCCCCGCTCCCAGCTCCCGGGTTCCTGTCAGTGTCCCGGGTGGGATTTAATTGTTCCAGCACCGGCAGTCTCCAGGGAGCGGGACGAGATGGAAGCTGCCAGCGTGAGGAATGGTTTGGGATATGGGTCCGGGCACACCCGAGGATAAACACGAGGAGTGGCAGCGCCTGTCGGGGGGAAGCGGCTCGGCTGCTCCCGGCTGTCACAAGCGGCTCCTCACGGGGCATTTCCCGGTCTCATCTGGCCACTGGCACCTCCCGGGCTTTCATCTCCTCTTTTCCTGAGGATTTCCCAGCTCCTCATCAGCCTCCTCCCACTGGGGACCCGCCGCGGTTCGATGCGAGCGGTGACAAATGGAGTGGGTGCCACTCCCAGAGGTGTCCTGCCCCTGGGGACATTGCCACGGCCCTCAGGGGGACCGCAGCGACCGCAGAGGTGTCACAGAGGGTGTGACAGCGGGGTGTCACACAGAGGTGTCACACAGGGGTGTCACTGTCCCCGGTCCGCAGCCCCGGGAAGGGCTGGCGGAAAGGGAATCCATAGGAAATCTGCGGGAATCCCGGGAACACCGGCACCGGGACATGTCCTTCCAAAGGAGGGACAGTGACGAAAATAATCGAGCAGGAAGTTGACGGTAATGAGCAGCTAATTCCTTCAGCGTAATTACCATCTTTATGGCCTCATTTGCATGATTTTGCATATCGGAAGATAATCGGCTGCCGGGATGGGGAGGGGGAGGGCTGGGGAGGGGACGGTGCCTGGGGACAGTTTGGGGACAGCCACCAGGAGCTGGCCCTTGCCTGTCCCCGGGGGCTCTCAGGGACAGGGGGACCCTGCAGGGACAGGGACAGGGACAGGGACAGGGACAGGGACAGGGACAGGGACAGGGACAGCCCGGGGTGCCATGTCCGGCTCCATGCTTGGGTCCTGTTCGGATTAGCTGGGCCGAGTTTTCCGCTCAGTCCTGGTGCAGGTTGGAACCCCAGGGATTTCTCTGGAGGCGGGAGATCCTCGGCTCTGCTCCCTCCATCCCAGAAGGATGAGGAGGGTGAAGCTCCTCCAGGGAGTTTTATGGACAGTGAGGTCAGGCTGTTCCTCACAGGCTGCCCTTCCACCAAATAAAGAGTTTATTCCTGCAGAAATCAGTAAAATTTAGATAAATCTCCGGTGTTCCCAGCCCTTCCCGATGAGTCTCCAGGGTTTGGATTCTCCCTGAGTCTCCTCCACGTCTCCCAGGAGCCGAGGAGGGCCGGGCCGGGAATGTGTTGCTATTCCAGCCTCCTCCGCTGCCATTTTTACCATTTTTATTTGACTTCTTCTCTTTTTCCCCCTCCTTTCACGCCTCTTTTCCCAGCCAGCTGCCGGGAGACTGCTCTTTCCCTGGATCCAGGCCTCCCACTCGGGGTTTATGGAGTCACCGACCCTGGGGCGCTCTGCGGGTAACTCTGCAAACACCAGGGAGCAGAAGCAGGGCCAGCCCCGATGTCCGCACTCCTCGGGACACCCGGGCTGAGCAGCAACCGACTCCTCTCGTTACCAGACCTAATTCCGGGGAAAACGAAGGAAAAGGAGGAAAACAGCAAAAATTATGGACGGGTTAATCCCAACCCTCAGAGTCCTCCTGCGAGTCCTTGGCCCGTCCCCACTGAGGGACCAGAACAGAGCGGAGAGAGCAGCGAAATCCGGGTTAGAGAAACCCCTCTGGGATCCCACACACCTCTGGAATTCATTCCATGTCCTGGGAATCCGAGAGGATGAAAAACCAGCAGGGCTGGGCCAGGGCTGGAGCGCTCCGGGGTGAAAATCAGCTCGAACACCTTCCCCAGGCGGAACGGCTCCTGCGAGGAGCCGGGAACGGCTGGAACGACCGAATTCCAAGGAAAAAAAATAAAAGGGAGCCTTGGAGTGGGCTGGAGACGGTGCTGCAGCCCCAGCCAGGGGAGAACAAAGAGCCCTTTCAGCCAATCTGCGGCGCTGGTCTCTTTGTGTCCCGGCACTGGAGACGTTTCCAGCGGGATGCCCTGGAGACGGAAGGCTGGGATGCCCTCCCTGGGATGCGGGAATTGTCCCAACGGGAAGGGCAGGGATGAGGGAACGCCACCCTCGTGTTTTATGGGCCCTGACTCCCAAATATCAGCGGGGAGTGGAGGGAGAGGGGGGTTGCCCCAAACCAGGGGCATTTTTGAGGGAAAAAGGGAAAATCCGTGGAGACAACTCCACTGGGAGGATCTCCCCTCTGCCGGGGCGGGAGGGATGGGCGGAGGGAAGGTTTCCTGCCACAAACCATTCCTGAACCCCGCAGTAAGAGATGCGTGATTCCCAAAGCCTGGGGGTGACCAAGGGGAGGTTTCGGGATGGATCCAAAGTGGAAAATCAGCAGGAGAAGTTGGAATTATTCCCTTTTCTAACACCTTTCACTGCTGGGGGAGCGTGGGGGGTCACAGTTCTCAATTCCAGGCTCTTTATCCCTGCTCCAGCTCCTGGGCCAGCACTCAGGAGGAGGAGGAGGGCTCTGACAGCCCCTCAGCTTCCCCTGCTGGATTTTGGCACTCCTGGAGCTCAGGAACCCTTTTTTCCCTGCTGGAGGAGCCCCTGAGCAGCAGCGAACGCCGCAGGAGCGATTTCCCCTTGCAGCTCCTGAGTATTTTGACAGCAAAAAGGCAAAGGGCCTGAACTGAAATGAGGGGAAGGGAAATTATCCCCCGAGTGAGCCCAGCCCCGCCCGGCTCCGGCTCCCCACCCCTCCCGAGCCGTGACCAACAGGTGCCCGATTTGGAAAATTGCAGCAGCTCCAACAAAAACAAATCCAGCAGGGATGAGGAGAGCTCTCGCGCTGCAATTCCCGAGGCTGCCACGGGCAGGAGGAGGAGGAAAAATCCATTTTGCAGCTCCTGGTGTGCATTCCTGAGCCTGGGACGACCTCGACTGAGAGCCAGGGAGGGTTTGTGCCTTCGCTCTGAGCCTTGGCTGGACGGCCCCGATAATCTCTGCAGATAAAGCGACAATTCCGCTCTCCCCGCGGCGTTGTGGGGCCGCGCACCCATCAGGAGTGACAAGAATTCTGTAATTTTAACCTCCAGCAGCTCCCGGCCTTCCCAGGGAGGGCTCCAGGGGCAGATAACTCGATGGATATTCAATTATCTGCACGGAAAGCTGATAGGGAATATTTATTTCTCGGGGAGTTATTCTCCATCAAAAGGTGATTATTGGGGAAAGGAGGGGGAGTTTTGCCACTGAGAAAATCCAGCCCTGGAGGCGGAAATCGCTTCTTTTTCTCTATTTAAAATAAAAACAAACAACAAACCAGGAAATCTCGGAACATTTGGAAGTTTGGAGCAGCTGGGTTTGAAAATTGCTGGGAAGCTTTTGGGGAATCGTTCGTTATCTGAGCAGAGGAACCTGCAGCTCCGACTTCAGGAGAAATTAAACCTCCGATCCAAACCGGGTGTTGTCACAGCAGGAAAAATCCCGTCCTTGGGATGGGGAACATCCCGTCCTTGGGATGGGGAACATCCCGTCCTTGGGATGGAGGTGCCTCAGACCCCACCTGAGCCCCTTCCCGCCCCCAGGAAAGGCTGAACCTCCCAGTGGGTGCCGATTTCTCCATGGGCTGGAAGAGGATCCCAGAGGGAATTGGGAGAGTTCTTTGGGAACTTCACTGATGTAAAAGCCTGGTAAAAATCATGGAATCATCAAAGATTGAGGTGGGAAAAGCTCTCCAGGGTCATCAAATCCGAGCTGTGCCCGATGCCCACCTTGTCCCCAGCCCAGAGCCCTGAGTGCCACATCCAGGAATTCCTTGGGCACCTCCAGGGATGGGCACTCCAAACCCCCCTGGGCAGTTCCAATCCCTGAGCACCCTTTCCATGGGGAAATTCCTGCTGATGCCCACCCTGCCCCTCCCCTGGCCCAGCCCGAGGCCGTTCCCTCTGCTCCTGTGCCTGTTCCCTGGGAGCAGAGCCCGACCCCCCCGGCTGCCCCTCCTGTCAGGGAGTTGTGCAGAGCCACAAGGGCCCCCTGAGCCTCCTTTGCTCCACGCGGGGATGTCTCGGCCATGAAATCCAAAGAATTGGGAATTCCCGAGCTCTCTGGGATGGATCCCGGGTTCTCCCACCGCCTCTGCCCCGTGTCCCAGCCCGTCCCACATCCCTGCAGCGCCCACATCCCACCCCGGGCTCCTCATCCCTTTCCCGCTGCCCCCTCGGCTCCAAGGAAAGCTCCGGGAGCCGTTTTGGGGTGAGATTCCAAGGATTCGGCGTTTCCAGCCCGTGGGATCGCTCCTGCAGGCGCCTCCTTCCCTTTCCCCGCGGCTCCTTCCCCCTCTGCTGGGGACGGGGCTGCGGCACCGCCTCAGCCTCCAGGCGGGAACATCCCCCTGGAAAAGGGGGAAAAGCGCCTTCGAGAGCGGATTTGAAGGTAGGAACCCGTCCCGAATATATCCCCGCTAGCTTTGGGGCAAAATCCAAGCAAGAACAAAACCAAAGGAAGTGGAAAACCTGGATTTTGCTGGAGCCAGGCAGGGATGGGACCTGAGGAATCTGTTCCAATCACGATTGGTAATTGTGCGTTAATTACCCATCGATTTAATGAGCTCGTGGTGTCACCGCTTGACTCCCAGCGATTGTGTCGCTGCCGCTCCCGGGATCGGTGACACCAGAGCTGCTCCATGAGGGGATTTGGCCTTGTCAGGGGTGGCTCCCGGCTGGAATTCCTCCCAATTCCATGCGAACACGGGGCCCTGCGGCACTGCCAAGGCTCATTAGGGCCCTGGATAATGGGATATTTTTATCCGAGATAATTCAATAATTATTGCGTGTAATGGAGAGAGCGGTCAGCTGGACCCAGGCTGCTCCGTTTCCATTGTGGCAGGAGAAAGGAATATTTCCATGGATTTTCTCCTTTCCTTTCCTTTCCTTTCCTTTCCTTTCCTTTCCTTTCCTTTCCTTTCCTTTNCCCAAACCTTCCCAAACCTTCCCTTCCCTTTTCCCCCTTTCCCCTCCTTTTTTCCTTTTTCCCTTTTCCCCTTTTTTTGTTTTCCCCTTATTTTTCCTTTTCCCTACCTTTTTTTTCCTTTCCCTCCCTTTTTCCCTCTTTTCCCCTTTCCCTTCCCATTCAAATTCCATTTATTACTGATCGGCCTCTGTCAATTCGGTGCCAAATTAACCTCAACACCACCAAAATCTCACCAAAATAAAAGAAGGCAAAAAAACCCCTGAATTGGGATTTTATTCCCGGGCTGACACAAACTCCCTCCCCCCACCGGGAATGCCGCATCCATCCCCGGCCCCTCCCGGAGCTGGGAGGGATCCGTGGGATATTCCCGAGTGTCCCGGGACGCGGAGGAGGCTCAGCCCCAGTTCCCGCTCCCAGCCAAACCTCGGGAGCCTCCCGGTGCTTTCCAGGGCTTGGATCTCCCTCTTGTGGCTGCACCTCGTGGGTTCGGGATGAACATTCCGGGCTGGGAATCTCAGGGATTTGGGGAGAGGGGCTGGAGATTCCCGGGGCTGCCCCCGGCAGCTGCTTCTGCCTTAATCCATGGAAAAGGGGCTTTGAATTAATTTTAATTAATTAAATTTAATTAATTTCAAATTTAATTTTTATTTTACTTTATTTTATTTTTAAATNTTATTATAAATTTAAATTTAATTTAAATCTTCACTTTAATTTTAACAATTTTAATTTGAATTTTAATAATTTTAATTTTTATTTCTAGATTTCAAATTTTTATTTTAAAAATCCTTTAATTCTTTAATTACTTTAATCTTTTTATTCTTTTGAATTCTTACAATTCTTCCTTTTTCCCCACTGGAATTCTGCTCGGTCTTTGTCCTGCTGGATCCAGCCCCTGGCACAGAGAACATCCAGGGACCCCAAATGGGGCCTGTTCTGCACCATTCCCATTTCCACAACCATTCCCTGCAGGAGAAAGGTCTTTTTGGGATCCTCAAACGGCAGAGCTGGGAGGGAGCATTCCCACTGAGGAGAAATCCAGGATATTCCCAAGAGAAGGGAAAAAAAGGGGAAAGAAGAGGCGACAAACAAACCCAAACAACGGAAAAGAGTTTGAAATGTGAAGAATTCAAACAGAAATCCTGGCCCGGGGTGCCCAGAGCAGCCGTGGCTGCCCCTGGATCCCTGGAAGTGTCCAAGGCCAGCTTGGAATGGGATGATCCATGAATTCCCCCCCAGCCCAAACCACCCTGGGGTCTCTCAGGGATTTCCAGGCCGGCCCCTCACACACTGGTGGGATTTTGCTGCATCCCAGGACCATCTCCCAGCCCCCTCCCTGATTCCCACTGAAATTCCCACATTTCCTTTGCCCCTGGAGCCGTTCCCTCGGAGTCATTCCCAGCCCCGCTTTTCCCATTCCAGTTCGGAGCAGGGAGCGGCTCCCGAATGTGCCGAACACGGAAATTCCTTTATTTGGGAGCGGGGACCTGCCCGGTGCCACCTCCCGGGCCTCGGATCGGGAAGGAGCCGGGATCGGGAAGGAGTTGGGATCGGGAATGAGCCGGGATGGGGAAGGGGCCGGGATCGGGAAGGAGCCGGGATCGGGAATGAGCTGGGATCGGGAATGAGCCGGGATGGGGAAGGGGCCGGGATCGGGAAGGAGCCGGGATCGGGAA
>VZRO01008258.1:160891-208485 GCA_013397915.1 Daphoenositta chrysoptera | reverse complement strand
GCAGCCGGCGAAGAATCGGCCGTGTCACCCTGCGGGCCGCGCCACTGGGCTATTCTGGGCTGCGCTGATGTGCCCGAACCCGCCCTCCCGTGCCAAGGTTTCGCCCACGCGCTGCGGGCACGGGCCGAGCTGGGCTGGCCCCAGCGGCTGAGGCGATGCGAGCGGCAGCGGTGCTGCTCGGGCTGGTGCTGCTGTGTCACGCTGCTGTCTGCAAAATCTGGAGGTTCACAACATGGGGTCTCCGCAAGTGGTGGCCAGTGGAGCTGTGGGATCCCCCTGTCCCTGCTTTCCACTTTGCTAAAAGGGGAGAGACTCACACATGTTGCTTCTGCAGGGAATCACAAAGCCTCCTTGTACTTCCAACTTTCCTTACGTACAGTTTGTCTTCCTCTGCTTGCTGTGTCCCACTGAAATACTAATAGGGAGAAACTTGCTCTCTGGTAGATCCTGGCTTCAGCTGATTTGTTTGTTGCATCTTCGTGCATGTGTTTATTAATCCATCTCAGGAGTAATCCTGGCACCAACCCAGGGATGCCCAGCTCATGCTGTGGCTGGTGCTCAAGTCGGCTGGGTCAAAGCTAGGTCAGGTCTTTTATTTTTGCCCCATTCTTACCACCGCCCCTCCCCCCTCCCCCCACTTGCAGGACTCGTGCAGTGATTAGATCAGGGACTTTTTTTCAGGGCTGGACTGGAGCCAGTTTTCCTGCAAGGCGGTCCACATGCAACTCTCCCAGCCAGGGGTACTTCCCTAAGTCTTGGCGGCTGTGGTTGAGTGAGGGCAGTGTCTTCAGGGTGCTGAAGTCCATGTTCCGCCACGTTCTGCCAGGCTGGTGCTACATTGCTTCTCCTGCCCTTTTGTGCCTGGACCAGGTGTTGCGGTGGGGGAAGCTCCTGCTGGGATGATATGAAGCTGTTGAGGCAGGCAGTTGGGAAAAACAGGAGAGGAGAAACATCTGTTGGTCACCACAAACCAATTAATGGATTTTACATAATTTCCTGTGCCCAGGGCTAATGTGGGAAGATGGGGTCTGGTGGGGGAGCCCAGAGATAACTGACGGTGAACCACAGCCAGTGCCAGCAGCTCTCCTGCTCCATGTTCCTCTCACAAGAAACCACCAATTTGTGTTTCTCCTGTGAGCATGTTTGGAAGAGGTTTTTAGTTCTAAGAGCAATCCTTTCAGGCACATTGAACAAGGTGGTTCAATTTCTGTTGTCTGAAACCTGCCCTAGCAGGAGGCTCAGAGCAAAGAGCTGCTAGGAACTGTGAAGTAGAAAGTTTCCTTTTTGGAAAGAGCTTCTGAATTCTCCACTGTCTGAGTCGATCCAGGCAGGCAGCCAGGACAATCGATGGCTAAAACACAAAGAGTAAATTTATTTCTGTTATCTTGATATCCAGGGGATCCCTGGAGCAACACCAGACAGAGGTACAGGGAGATACAGAGGTACACAGGTACTGTTAAGATCCATGCTAGTGGATCACTGGCTGCAGTTCACAGCTGTAAGGTCACTTGAATGATTTACAATCCTCCTTCCCAGTCTTCAGCTTTTAACCCATTCCTCCTAATACCCACATATGGTGAAAACAACCACTAAAAATGTGCAAAGTGGTTAATTTCCCTCGAGTGGGTGAGATGCAGTGTCCAGAGAAGAGTGGATCGTGATTTCCCCAAAGGTCAAATCTGATGTTGGTACTCACAGCTATTCCTCCTCCACCTCACTTCCAGCAGCCTCTGGGAGACACTTCTGGCTGTATCCCCAGCCAGTTCACATCATTTCCCTGGTGAGCTGGTCCTTCACAGTTTGCTCCCATCCTTTGCTGTGGCTCTGGCTGGGCTGTGGATGAGCCTTTGGAGGAGTGACCACAGCATCTTGCAGTCGTGGCCGTGTTGTGCTCTGAGCACGTGCATGTTGCTTTGTGGAGCCTGGGAGAAGCCTGAGAACCAAGGCAGGTCCCCAGCCCAGCTGTTCACAAGCACTGAGTAAAACCTGCAAGATGTTTCCCTCAGGGTGGGCCATTGCTGGCACCCCGGGATGATGCTTGGCATCGCCTATGCCTGGTGCTGATTGTTTCCATATCTCTTTTCCTAGGAGCTGAGAGATCTGGCGTCCAAACACCCAAACCTGGTTCTCGTAAAGCTGGGTACGTGTGCTCTGCCTCTGAGCTGGTAAATTTGTGACTGCCAGCCATGCTTGCCCAATTTCTCCTTCCCTCCCTTCCTCCCTCTCTCCCTTCAAGCTGTACATAGGGATCCAGTTCTTCAGAGCTGCTTCAAGTTCTGCTGCCAAAATCCCAGCTTCTCCAGACCTGTCTCAGCCTCAGTACCCCATTCCCTGGAGCCTCCTTGCTCCATGGTCACAGGACTGGGATGTTCTTGAGACCCATACTGGGCAGCCCCTGGCTCCCCCAGCTGAGTGACCACATCCTTTCTCTGCCTTGATCCTAAGTCCTAAGCAAGACCAGGAGGGCTCTGGAAGGAAGGCAGCTCCTGTGGAAATGCTGTAAGATCAGCCCAGAGCCTGGGCAGGAGCAGGAGGACCTTGCAGAGCCATCCCACAGCAGGTCCTAGCACATTTCTCTTGGGGACTTGTCCCCCTGGAGACTGCCCTGGGTTCTCCAGAAATTGCTCAGATGTAGACTTTGGAGGCAGTGGCTGCTGGGGACTGATGCAGCAAGGGGAGTCACAGCAGCACTTTGCCCCTACGGTGGGCTTCTCCTGGTGGGAGCCTTCGGCTACTGGCAGAGGGGCAAAGGAGGCAGTTTTGGGATGAGTTGGGATGAGTCGGGATGTGAGGATGCCCGGCTGCGCGGAGCTGGTTTCGCAGCACCATCTGGTGCCCATGGATGGAAGGGCCGCGCGGGTCGGAATGCGCGGATTTCCTCGGCGTCCTCCCCTCCCTCTCCTCCCCAGCACCGCTGTGGCTCTCAGACCGTTCTCTCCCACTGCAGATGTCGCAAACCCCTCTGCTATCAGCGATGCGGCCAAGGTCGTGGAGGGGAAGCTGAACGGAATGGGGCTGAACCTGCTGATAAACAACGCCGGCATCTACACCCCCACGGCCTCGCTGGAGACAGCCGACGCTGAGGACATGGTCAGCGCGTACAAGACCAACGCAGTGGGGCCAATGCTGATGGCCCAGGTACGGGTGAAACTCTGGGAATGAAGTTTGGCCCAACTTGAGGGTACCCCAGGCTGTCCATGGTCACCATGGAAATCTTGTAGGGCTTTGCCAAATTTCTTGGGGCTGCACAAGGGAGGGCTAGGGCCACTCCTCCAGCCTAAGCCTTCTGCAGCCCCTCTGAATTGTGCAAGTCTAATTTGGAGCAGGCAGGACTACTGCAGCAAAACACCTGTCTGTCCTGACATCCTGCTGTTCTTCCTCACCCTCCCTGGGTTGCAGTTGCCATAAGTGGGGCTGGCTTGAGGCACAGGTCTCCCACTAGGTTGCTTCTCCCCAGGCCTTCCTGCCTCTGCTGAAGAAGGCTGCCCAGGACAGCAAAGAAAAGGGCCTGAGTTGCAGCAAGGCAGCCATCATCAACATCTCCACCATCTTGGGGTCCATCAAGAAAACGCCTGATTCCTTCTTCAAGCCTGTCATCTCCTACCGCTGCAGCAAGGTATGGACATTGGTGACCTGCCCCTGCTCTGGAGCTGCATGGCAGTCAGAGCTGCCCTTGCCAGGCTGGACTCAGGAAAACACCTGGGATCAAGAGATGGAAGAAGCTCCCAAGCTCCCAGGGCATCTTCATGCCCACCCAGGGGAGACACACACTCTCTTGAAGGCCTGGCATTGCTTTTTCTCCCTCACCAAGAGGCAGCAATGGGAAGGGAACCTGGTTCATGGAGCTTTTTGGTGTCCATGGCTGATGCTTCCTTCCTTCCCCAGGCTGCCCTCAACATGCTGACCATGTGCCAGGCTCTGACCTACAAGGAAGCTGGGATCCTCTGTGTGGCACTGCACCCTGGCTGGGTGAAAACAGACATGGGCAGCCAGGAGGTGAGCTCTGGCCAAGCAGGTCAAAGGGGAACCCATGGGTGGCACCCAAGGCTACAAACCTGCACAGGAGGTGGCTCAGGTCGCCAAGATGGCTCTCTGGAGGGGGGATCCATGTGAAAATGAGCTGCTTCTCAGGCTCCAAGTTGCCCATGTCTGTGTTGGGCCACTGCAGAACATGTGGATACTGTCTGGGAAGTACATCAGCACGTATCAGGCTGCTTGTTCAGGGGGAAAAAAGGGGCTTTGGGCAGCCTGGAGGTATGCAGAGAACCTGAATCCAACAGAGCTGGGAGGAGAGGAGCAGCACCATCCCATACTGTGCCCTGTTCCTTGAGGAGCTGCAGGTCCATGAGGTTTCCACTCATCCTGCAGGATCCATGTTTTGAGTGGGAGTGGTCCCTGCAGCACTGGAGTTTTGAGAAGGCTGTACAAAGCATCCCATTTGCAGCAGGGATCTCTTCCTGTTTGGTTAAACCTGGGGCTGGCTTCCCAGCCCAAGCCACCGCTGTCCAAGCCAGCAGTGCAGATACCCAACCATCTTCCCACTCAGTGGACTTGTCCCAGCTCCCATGGCTCTCTGCTCACTCTGGGTGGAAGGAGCCTTGCTGTCACTGCACATGAGGCAAGTGGGAGCAGCTGGGTGGCCTGGAATGACCGTGGTGTCTCATTGTGCCCTTCACAGGCTGACCTGACAGTGGACACAAGCGTGCGGGGGCTGTTGTCTGTGCTGCCAACCCTCTCTGAGAAACACAGCGGGACTCTGCTCAACTGGGAAGGTAAAGCTATCCCCTGGTGACTGCTCTCTGTCCCTGTGAGGGACTCCATGGTGCCACGGGACTCCCTGAGTGCACAGGAGCACCAGGGTGCTCAGCCCTTTGTGGTCTGCCAGGGACCTACTTGGGACTCCAGTGGGTGGGCAGGGTGTGATCCCTGCCTTCACATTGCTAATAAATAAAGTCAATCAGTACCTGTGCCTTCTCTCAGCTGCAGTGTCCCCTCTCAGACTGTCTTGCCCCTGGAAAAAATAGCCTGGCATTAATGGTGGAACTCTATGATCTTGGAGGTGTTCTCCCAATCTAAATGATCCTGTGATCCGAGCAGTCTGCCTGCCTTGTCTTCAGCTGCTCTGAGCTGAAGGGAGGTCCCAAGGGACACATAACACCCAAAGCTCTGCTGTCCTCCTGCTGTCCTGCCTGGCTGCAGAGTGTGCCCAGGCCTGCCTGGTCTCTGCCATGTTTCCACCAAAGCATGGTGTATTTGCTACAGATTCCTCGGGGTGACTTCGTGCTGGACATGGTGTCTTTGGGAGCAGCCTCATGGCTGGAATGGGAACACCAGGCTCTACAGTCCAGTTCTGCAATCCCAGCCAGACAGCTCTTCCCATAACAGAGCCCCAACTGGGCATGGTTCCCCTGGGTGGGGGAAATCTGGTCCCATGGAGGATCACAGCATGGGAATCACACTTCTGTGGGATGGAGAAGCTGAGAACCTTAATAAGGTGGGCTGGGCAGCTCTGGACTGCATGAATTTGCCCAGGAAGTGGTAACAGCCCCAAAGAAATGGATTTTGGGGTGGTGTTGGGGTTTCTCGGGGGTTTTGCCCCTTCTGGAAAAAGCTGCTCTTAAAGGAGCATGGGCAAAAGGATCCAGGACTCCTGCAAAACCAAGCCTGGTCTCAGATGGGCAGAGCAACCTGGCCTGCAGGACAGGCAACCCCCTGCTCCTTCCCTCAGAGGCCACCACCTTTTCTTTCTCATCCAGAGGACCAGCTGAAGCATCTGGGTCCCTCTGGGTCTGGCCTTTGCTGGGGTTGTACCTCTTCCTGGAGTGGGGGCTTGCCTGCCACCACCAGTTTTCCTGGGAATCTTGAGGCCATGTCCCAGCTGGCTGTGCCAGAGCAGGTGTGTTCCCCATGCCCAGGCTGACATGCTCTTTTCCAAGCCTGTGCTGTGCTTTCCAAGGCCCTCAGGAGCCAGCACTGCCAGCAGTGCTGCAGGGAGCTGTACCCACATGAGCCAGGGAGACACTGACCTCAGCTTCATCCTCAGGGGAGCTCTGAACCATCTGGGCTCTTCCACCTGATCCCGCCACCTGATTTCCCATGTAAATGCTTGCTCTTTTCTCTCCCAGCTCATATCTGTGGCCAGAGTGGTCAGTGCCCAATTGGGCACCTCCCTATCAGTGCTGCGATGGCAGCAGGAGGAGGGGAATCCCTGGGAAGGAATGGCTGAGGGACAGGAGTGTGGGTGAAACGCCTGATCCTGCCAGTGCACTGCCGTGCTCAGCCCAGTGCTGGCTCAGAGACACGGCCAAGCCTCCCCCGAGTGCCCTCCCTGCCCCTTGGCAGAGATTCTCCTGCCCCAGTTACTCCACAAAAGCCAGCTGGAGCCTGGCCAGTCACCACAGGCTGGCTCCATGCCCATCTCTCTCCATGTTTCTCCCTTCCATCCCACGCCACATGCTGGATCCTGGGAGATGAGCAATGCCACCATGGATTGCTGACAGCTTACAGTCAACATCCCCCCCGTGGTCGTTACCAGCCCCGTGAGATGCGTGTCACTGCTCCTTTAGGACCACAGGGGAGACAGGACTGCTGGCAGCTGGGACACCCTCCCTCAGCCTGGGACATCACCTGGGATGTGGTCAGGTCACCCAGGGCGTGGGCAGCACTTGGTTCTGAAGGTGGTAGGAGGAGTGGGAAGCTCTGCAGATGAGTCCAGTCTGGCAGTACTGGACACGGCTGCTGGGGACAAGAACTAACCCCAGGGCACTGCTGGGCATTGAAGCACCTGGAGCATCAGCCCGTAGGAATCCCAGTGCAGTGGTCTTCCCTTTGGGTGCTGGGATAGCAGACTAATTGCTGTGCAGAGCCAAGTGGAAACAGGTCAGTTGATCCCATTTTTCAAGCCAACAGGAGACTGGGGCAGAATGACCCAGCTTGGACCTCTGTGCAACTGGGATTCACCCCTGGTGAGTGCTTTACCTTCACAAGTGCAGCCAGCTGCTCTCCAGGAGCCCATCCTTCCACCCTCTGAGACAAGGCTCATCCCAGGCAGCACATGTGGAGCTGAGCCACCAGGGACTGTGCCACCCATGGTAACTTGGAGGCCAAGGACCCCTGAGAACATTAAGGTGCTCCAGGGCACGTGTTCTTCAGGAAGCCTCAGCGAGAGGCCAGACGGGCAGGTCTCCCTGCTCAAATGCTTGCCAAGTGGTGTCGGCTTTTCCTTTGCACAAGTTCCGGGTGTTTGTGCTCATGGAGCTGATTATCTCCCCATTTCCTCTCCTGCCTGATGTTTCCTGCCTCCCTCCCTCCCTTTTGCTGGCTTTGCCCTTTGTGTGTCAGGCTTATTTCCTGGCTCTGGGAAGTGTCAGATCTCAGTGTCCCCCCTGCCCACTGGGATGGCAGCACACAGCCCTGTGTCCTTTCACTGGGTGCAGTACAGTGCCCCAGAAGACACTTGAAATCCCAGCTCCACCTGACCAGCTAGCTGCTCCCTGGGAGCACAGGCAGATTTGGACAGAGTAAAGGTACTTTTAGCAGCTGATCCATCTCTATTCCGAAGCTGGAGCACAGGTGCCAACTGGACCAGCGTTGGTTCCAGCAGTGGGGAAAGCTGGACAACCCCTTGGGGACTCTTCCTGAGGCTGCACTAGGTCATGGAAACATGTCTGGGGACTTCCAGAGACCCCAGGGTGGGGAAGTTGTCACCCAGAGCACCTCAGACAGCCTCCCCTAGTCCCTTTGGAGCCATAGTAACATCTGGGGGCAAACATCCCTCTGCTCCAGGGAGCCCAGCAGCTCTCCAGGCTCCAGGGATTGACCTCAGTGGTGGGAAAGGCCCTCATTTCCCAGGGTCTTCCAGCAGCTGCCTTCTTCCAGACAAATAGCAACTGGCAAAGATTTGTTGCACCAGGAGCTGGAGTTAGGCAGGTCTGTGGGTTGGGATAGGAGCAGTGAGGACATAGGGAGTCCTGACCTGCCTTGCCAGCATCAGAGCAAGACCCATTTTGAGAGACACACTCCCACACCCGAGTGCGGTGAACGGGAGCAGGCAGAGCCTCCATGAAAGGCAAAGGCTGCTACAGGAGGAGAGGGTCAAAAAAAGGAAACGTAACGGAAAAGGGCTGCTCCTGTGACAGCGATGCAGCTGCGGAGGTGGAGCAGCAGGCAGGTCACAAACAGCCGCACACGAGGAAGTGCTGGGACACCAGCCAGCGTGGCCAGGCTGCAGCAGCTCCAGGTGCAGCAGATCTTTGCTGGGAAGGACCAGGAGCAGAGGCAACCAGAACTGCAGGGACCTCAGCCAGGACCTGGAGATCCCCTTTGCAGGAGTCGTCTTCCAGCCAAAACTTCCTTCTGCCAAGGTGTGGGCACTGTGCGTGACGTGGGGGGATGGGGCAGCAGGACGGTCGCAATGGGGACCACGTGCTGGGTGGCACTGTGGTCCTGGGGCTCGGAACCCTGGGTGACCATTTTCAGAACCACCAGCAGTGGGAAACACTGATGCTGGGAAGGCTGGACTGTCTGGGAGTGCAGGGTTTGGGGGTACTGGGGTCCAGGGCTGCCATCAAAGCATAGGGACCCAACTTGGGTCCATGAGAAATGAGGCTCTGAGGAGGAATGACCCGGTCCCTGCAGCACCAGGGCTGCTGAGGAAGGCGAGTGGGACCAGCAGATAATGTGCTGAGGCTTCCTCCGGCACGGCTGCAGCTGCAGGGCTGGGGTTACGCCATCGCTATCGGTCCCTGCAGAGCCCAGTGCATCCCTTCTCCCTCCCCTGTGTTATTGTTTGCCAGGAGGAAGCAGCTCACCAGGTTCCACCTCAGGCTTTTAACCCACTGGTGCCTGCCCTGATGCTCTCCACTCCCATCAGCCAGAGCTGGCCAGGCTCCACATCTGCCCTGGGAGGATGCCAGGAAGTTTGGTACTGGGAGCTTGCTCCAGGCTTTACCTCCCTGGCGACCAGCAGCAGCCCTTGACTCATCTCCCCCAGGCCATGTTGTCTCCCACAGGTCTCCCACAACCCCTTTTGCCGAGGGCAGGTGCTGTCATTGTCACCTCTAAGGCTCTGAAAGCTTTAGATGCCAATGATTCCCTCCTTCCTCTCTCTTCCTCTTTTTAGCTGCTTGGATCCTGCCTCGTGCTTCCTCTGGAAGCCCCCTGGTCTGCTGGGGGGGCACCATGGCTTTACCAGCTTCACACAGACTTAACCCAAACCCCTAATAAGGGGTTTGGAGGAAATCCATCTTGGGGAAGAAAACTGCAGCACTTCACCAGCTTCGTTTGACAGGCTGGGATTTAATCAAACCCCGGGATCTCCAGAGGTGCTCCTTGGGGAAGTGGAAATCAGACACAACATCTCAGCAACCTTCTCCAGATTGTCATCTTCTCACACAACTGAGCTCTGCCAAATTGCCCCCACTTCTCATCTGGCAGGGAGGGGACATCAGTGTCCGATCAGCACAGGCTGGGCTGTGCCCTCCCTGGTGATGACCACCGAGGGACACCTTTCCTGAGCGTCAGTGTCCCTGCAAGAGCAGAGGTAGGTCACCCACTGCTGAGCCTGATGGGGTGATGCAGAGATGCTCCATGTCCCCTGTGAACATACCACAGATGTTGATGAGCCCATCACCTGGCCCCTGTGCTTCCCCAGAATAAACCAGAGGTTTGCCTGCTCCATGCCCTGGGGCCCTGGCACAGCCACACCCATGGATCTTCAAAAATAACCCGTCTGGGAGCACAGGAGGGTGCACCCATGGGTCACAGAGAGGTGCTCACCCTTCCTCCCACAGCTGGGCTCTGCCCATGCCTTTGGCCCCAGGGATGCCCACGAAAGGGATGATGCTGCCAGAGTGATCCCTTGGCCATAGCACCCAGTCCTGCTCTGCAGGGTCCTGCCAGGGGTTTGGAGCAGGTCAGCCTCTCCCTGCCCATCCCACGGCACTAGCTGGGCCTGAATTTCCAGCTCTTGCAGAACAAGTTCCCAGGTGGCTGCACTTGGAGTTGGCACTGTGCCGAGATGCCAGCGTGCCTGTCCAGTGCTGTGAGTGTGTGGGGGGGCTGTGGGGATGGCGATGGGCTTCAGCTGCCCAGGGCATGCAATGGGCTGTGGCAGGCTTCCTGCTGCTGCCTGCAGGACAGGAATTGCTAGAGGGGTCATCTCCTCAGTCCCCAGCATGTCAGCACACAAATGTATTTGTTCCAACTCTCGACCCAGACCTGCTGCCCTGGAACATCTTCCCCCCCTTGTTGTCCCAAGGGAGTGGAGTTAAGACCCTGTGATGGCAAGAACAAGGATCCAAGCTCATTCTAGTGAGTTCTCTCCCCCATGTCCCTCTCCTCAGAGCCAGGGAAGTGACGCTGGGGAGGAACTTGGCTCCTCTTGTTTGTTATTCCAGGATAAAGTTACCCTTTAAAGCAGAGCCAGTGCTGTCAGGGCTGCATACCATCCGGGAACATCGCTCCTTCCAGCGGCTCCACACACTTCTGGTTATTGTGCTCGCACGGAGCCAGCCCAGCCCCGGTCACAGCGAGGGGGATGCAGGTGGGGGGGGATCCAAAAAGGAGCCTCCAGGCTCTTTCCCACCCCGGGAAAGTTGGGGACAATGGGAAAAGGCAACTCTCCTCAGAGGAGGGCTTTTCTGACTGCGGTACGTGGAAAAGAGGAGCAGAAAGCAAAGGCTGGGAGCAACGGAAGGGAAGGGAGAGCTGGATGTGATTGGGGTGGGGTTTCTCTGTTCTGGGATTTCTCTTTTCTCCTGGGATGCTCACTCTGGCTCAGCTGGGGACCCTCTGCATAGGGCAGACTGCTGGTTGCCACTGTGCACAGGCTGGGCAGCCCCCTGGTGCAGCTGGCACCTATCTCACCACCCCACAAATCCAGCAGTAGCTCGGCATCTCCTGGCAATGTACAGACAGGCAGAGGACTGGCTTCTCCTTCAAGCTCCAGCCTCTGTCCCTGGGGGTCCCAAAGCCAGGGGACCCCTCTCTCCTGTGAGCTGGCACCCCAGGAGACACCCCAGCACCCTAAGGCTTTGCAGACATGGGGGTTTCTCAGCAGCAGCCTGGCCATCCCACCCGTGCTAGACCCTCTGGAGGTGGCTGGGGGCTTGCTCAGGGTTTGACTGCCCCATGCTGAGCCCTGACGTGCCTGTGGGGTGGAGGGGAAGGAAACTGACCCGGTGGAGCCGAGCCAGGGAGAGCTTCCTGGCAGTGCTCTCCGAGCTTCCTCCAGTGCCTTCCGTGCTGCTGCAGATGGCTCCGGGTGGGATGGAAAGCAGGCAGAGGGTTGTGCGAGCCCTTTCCAGCCATTCCCAGCCTGGCATCCACCGGCTCTGTGCCGCTCGGGAGGCAAACGCCAGCTGGGGCCCCGACACCGCCACCTCAGCGGGGTGTCGAGGGAAGCCTGACTCATCCCCAGCAGGAGAATCTGAGACTTGCACATGTAAACAGAGCTGGCCCTTGCATGCCAGAACATGTGACAAATACGGGAGAGACCGACTGGAGCCACAGCCTGGGGCTGGTGGCATTCACACATGTGCTAGAGGCATGAACAAGGGCTGGAATGGGCCCTGCTCCGGAGCATCACTTGGGTGAGGAGGATGTGGCAGGAGCCCCGCTATCGGCACGCCCCTCTCTGCTACCCCTACCGACCCCGGCGGCTTGTAGCAGCTGGTTTTACTCCTGGTTTTCTGTTTGACTGCCACTCCTTTCCTCCAGGGACACCCTTCCCTGCACGAACCCATTTGGACCAACAGCCAGGAGAGGTAGAATAGGTGCGGGATGACCAGGGCAATGGTGGCCTCATGACCTCTGGAGGTATTCAAAAAACCACACGGATTTGGCATCAGGGACACATGGTTTACTATTGGGCTTGACAGTGCAGGGTTAATGGACTTGATGATCTTAGAGGTCTTTTGCAACCTGAATGACTCTATGGGAGCAAAACCCCTGAGATGCCACCCCACAGTGCCAGTTTCAGAAGCAGAGTGCAGATTGTGGTGTCAGGGGGTCTCCCTGCATGTTCTGCTGGGATGGAGAGAGCATGGAAGTGCCAGTGTGGGAGCACAGAGGCTCCCCAAGTGCCTGTTCCATCCCAGAAGCAGGGATCACTCAGTAACCTCCTGTTTATTGTACGCGCTCTCCAGCACGTGATTTCCCTTGGGTTTAGATGTGCCGTGCTGTGGGCTCCGGGCTGGGAGAGCTGTAGGCCAGCGGGGAGAGAAGATATCACAGCCACTTTCTATCCTTGCTTACCCTGCACAGCCGGTTTCATTTCCTTAATCCCCATCCCAGCATTTTCTTTGTTGTTTTCTTTGGAGGGGAGGGAGCTTTGCTGGAGGCTGGTGCTCACTGCAGGAAGCACTTCCACGCTCTGGGAGACCAACGTGGGTGCCCACTGGCTGTTCCCAGATGGACTCACTCTGCTCTTGGGTGTAGCAGGTGCTGCTTATGGGGGAACAGGGACCCCTCCTCAGCAGTGGAGCTGATCAGGGTGTGTGTGGGATCCCCTGTGATGCTTGGGAGGACTGTGTTTACATACATTTGCATACAGCTCTGCCAAATTTGCAGACTCAGCCCTGTCAAAACACCTCGTGCTCTGAATGGCCTTTTGCTCTCACATCCTTACAACACCAGCTTTGGGGCAATGTATTCCTACCTCAGCCAGCTTGACTGGCCAAGCTTTGCTTCTCCTGGTGCAATGTTGAATCCTCAAGGCTGCTGACACCTCACCTGTGGTCCAGCTGTGCTGTGGTCCAGCTGTGCCAGTTGCTGGCTACATCTGCTGGGCTGGGCTGGTTTCTGGGCTTGCCCACAGCCTCAGCCTTCCTGCTCAGTGTTGGACAATGCCAAGGGACTGTAGCAATCTTGTGAATCATGGATACTTCGGTAGTGATCCTGCGGGTGTGTGCATGAGCTGGTTCCTGCTGTGCTGAGGTGGGGATGGCTGCCTGGTTGCAGAAGGTGGAGTGGTCCCAGGGGATGTTCAGTCCCGCAGGCTGAGCTGGCATAGGGGTTGGAGATGCTGCCAGCCACCTTCCTGGGGTGGAGAAGGGAGTTAGGAGGGGGGACAGCTGGCTGGTGGCCAGGGAGTCTGGACCAGTGCTGTTCTGCAGCTCCTTACCCTCCTGGCCCATGCTGGGACTGGACCTGATGAAGTCACAGTCTGGATGTCCTGGCTTTGCTGCAAAGCCCTGACCTGGATTCCAGATTGCTGGCCAGAGTCTGGGAGAGCTGACCAGTACCCAGTTCTGGCTGACACCGAGTAGGTTTGTGGCTGCTCTGGGGGTATCCTGTCCTATCTTTTCCCAGCCCCATGGGCAGGCAAAGTGCTGGGACACGCAATTCTGCCCCATGGAAAAGGACAGGCTGGGCCAGGGCTGTGCCCCAGCCTGCTGCTGCTGTGAGCTGGCCCTGAGTGTGTCAGGGAAGGTTTTCCAGCAGAGCTCAGAGGACCTGCTGGCACAGCCTTTCTGTGCTGCTGGCCAGTTCCCGAGTGTGGCCAGGGCTCCAGTGAGTCAGCTGGAGAGGCAGCTCACATTCCTCATGCTGCATCAGCGCCGCCCTGGCTCCCTCAGCTTTTCTCAGGTTGCGTTCCCCAAAAATGTGCAGCTGGAGGGATGCGGAGCTTGGTGCCGGGATGCTGGATGCTCATCTCCGAGGCAGTGGCAGGGATGGTGGCAGGGATGGTGGCAGGCTCTGTGGAGGCACCTCAGCTGCTCCTAGGGGTGGTGACCGGGCTATGAGTGTGCTCAGCACGTGTGGCTGTCCCGGCGCAAGGCTTGGAGCCCTGGCCTGTGTGTGCTGCCTTGCTCCAGCGCTGAGCAGGAATGCTGAGCACGCAGCAGCTCCAGCCTGGAGCCAAGGGCTGGCCTCCTGCCCTCCAGAGAGAGGGGAGAGGAAGACGTGGCTCCAGGCCCAGCCTGCAGTGAGAAGAGCAATTTGGGCAGAGACCTGCGGTGCGGGGCTCTGCCGACGGCTCAGACCTTTCTCTGCACCACGGCGGGCAGCTGCAGACAGCTGGCACGGCTGTTGCTGAAGCTGCCAGGAGGAGGGGAATGTTCTTGGAGTGGTCTCGGGTCACCAGGCTGTGGAAAGGTGCGATCCTGTGCTGGGAGGGGCTGACTAATGCCAGCAGGTTCTCAGACAGAGTGCCCTTGGGCTCAGAGACTCCTGCCTGCACCAATGCCCAGGTTCCCAACCGGACTGCTGGGAAGCCTCCTTCAGGGACAGGAGTCCAGGAGTGTCCATATCCATGCTGGAAGGGTTAGCCCAGGAGTATCTGTACCCGTAATGAAAGGATTAAACCAAGAGTATCCATCCATATCTATACTGGCAAGATTAACCCAGGAGTATCCATATCCATAATGAAAGGGTTAAACCAATTTTATCTGCATCCATGCTGGGAAGGTTAACCCAGGAGTATCTATATCAGTGCTGGGAGGTTTAACTCCTGCCTGCCAGCAGGCACCATACCTCCATAAATCCAGGAGGGAGTTTTGGAGGGCAGGCAGGCCAGGGGTGCTGCCGGAACTCGGGCAGGAGCCTGTCCTTGTTTTTGTTTGCCAAGCTGGTCGGTGCTGAGCAAGCTCCCGGAGCAGCCAGTGTGGTGTGCCAGCCCTGACCTTGGCACAGGGAGTGCTTGGCTCCACAACCCAGCCTGGCAGGGCAGGCAGGCGTGTGGCCGAGGGGAGGGTGCAGTCCCCTCTCCTGCTGTCTGCAGGGATACAGCTGCTCCCCAGCAGCAGCCAGGAATGGGGTTTTACCTTGGGATGGTGGTGCATAGGTAAGCAGAGTGTGGTGGTATGGGTCAGTTTACCTCCAGGCACCCCAAGTTTTTACTGAGAAGGTGGTCAAACCCTGGAACAGACTTCCTGGAGAGGTGGTTAATGTCCCAAGCATGTCAGTGCTTAAGAGGCATTTGGCATTAACAACATGCTTTAACTTGGTGTCAGACCTAAAGTGCTCAGGCAGTTGGCCCCAATAATCCTTGGAGGTCACTTTCAACTGATAATTTTCAGTGGTGACACCATGCACAGGGTGTGGGCAGGATCCAGCTCCCCACTTGATCCAGGTGGGATGCTGGATCAAGTGATGACAGAGTGGCACAGTGGTGCTGAGCACGCCAAACACATGGTGGGTCACCCTGGTGGGACAGGGACAGTGTGGCACTGGGACCTGTGTTGAGAATGGATTGAGAGCAGCCCTGAGGAGAAGGACTTGGGGGTGTTGGTTGTACAAGAAGCTCAATGTGCCTGGCTGTGTGTGCTGGCAGCCCAGAAAGCCAAATGTATTCTGGGGTCCACCCTCAGCAGCATGGGCAGCAGGTTGAGGTAGGGGATTCTGCCCCTCTGCTCTGCTCTGGTGAGATCCCATCTGCAGCACTGCATCCAGTCTGGGGACCCCAAAATAAGAAGGATGTGGACCTGTTTGAGCGAGTCCAGAGGAGGCCATGAAGATACTCAGAGGTCTGGAGCATCTCTGCTGTGGAGACAGGCTGAAAGAGTAGGGGCTGTTCAGCCTGGAGAAGAGAAGAGAAGAATCCAGGGAGACCTTAGAGTCCTTTCCAGTACCTAAAGGGGCTCCAAAAGAGCTGGAGAGGGACTTTAGACAAGAGCATAGAGTGACAGGACAAGGGGGAATGGCTTCCAAGTGACAGAGGGCAGGATTAGATTGGATATTAGGAAGAAACTTTTCCCTGTGAGAGTGTTGAGGCCCTGGCACAGTTGTACAGAGAAGCTGTGGCTGCCCCTGGATCCCTGGAAGTGTTCAAGGCCAGGTTAGATGAGGCTTGGAGTAACCTGGTCTAGTGAAAGGAGTCCCTGCTCATGGCAGGGGCTTGGAACCACATGTCTTTAAGGTCCCTTCCAACACAAGCCGTTCTGGGATTGATAAACCAATTGCATGGCTTGGTGGATCCACCCTCACAGCCTCTCCTTGTTGGCCTTTTGGCTTGGCTTTTCCCTGGTGGCCTCAGGACCTGCTGTCCCCTCTCCCATCTTTGCATCACTTCTCCTTCCCTGTAACCAGGCCAGCCTGGAGAACTGGGCTGGCAGCTGGGATGCCCTGGTTCTCACCAACCAACCTAGGCAGCAATGCTCTGCTCCTTGGTGCAGCCCCAGGAGAGTAAGAGTGGTGCAATGATTTCCTTGTCACCAATATTGCCCTGCTCCACTGGGCTCCAAGACCTGATGATGCTCTAATTAGTGTTTCTGCCTCACAGGGCTGCCGGGAGCACTGTGCTGCCTCGTCCTTGCATGGAGGATGTCTCACCAGGGCTGCAAAGGCATCAGTCCCATTTAAAACTGGGTCGACTCAGTAGCATCTAGGACAGGTAGGAAAAAGATGGTCTTGGGAGAAAGGACAGGAGCAGGGTGCATCCCCCCAACAGGCATGTGGCTTCCTCACCCCTCCACCTTCAGGGATGCTCAGAGGTGTCAGGGTTTAGGAAGTGGCCTGGCAGTTGTGGAAGCAGCACGGTGTGACTGTGGCATCCCTTGGGTGACAGCCTGCATTTACACTGGGGTTGCCTGTCCCTTAGCTGGGCAAGCTGGAAGTGCTCCTCTGCTCCTTCCCCATGGAGGCTGGAATGTGGGTCAGTGCCAATGCTCTGCTCCCCCGGAGTGGACTTTCTGATTGGCAGAGGTCCAAGCACGGCTCAGTTGGATGCAGGAGCTGTCGGGGGAAGGCAGGGTAGGGTGCTGGGTGTCACAGAGCTGGGAGCAAGGACGTTTGGGTGTTCCCTCTGCCACCGACTGACTGCACAGCCTTGGTCGTGTCACTTCACTGCCGGAATGTGAAACATGCCCGGCGTCTGTCAGGGAGCACTGAAGCCCGGGAGGCTGCGGTGGCCCTCGTGGGGGTAGAAGGGGGTGAGGGAGGAGGTGTTGCTCCAGCCACTTCCCTGGCAAGGGGAGGCTGTGGGCGCTGTGTGCGGCAGGAAGGCAAACAGCCCGGGGCCAAGCAAGCCGGGCTGCCCCCACTCCCCTCGCCCCGGGGGAGGTGGGATCCTGCTTCGGCTCGTGGTGGGGCTTGTGGACCCCCGGGGAATGCCGACGGGCCGGCGGGCCCGGGACCCCCGCAGGGCCGTGCGGCGGTGGCAGTGGCGGTGGCGGTGGTGGCGATGGCGGTGGCGGCAGCGGTGTCGGTCGCCTCGGGGAGGGAGGTGCTCCCGTCCATGCAGCTGCCATTGGCGCTGGCTGGGCCGTGGTTTCCTGCCGAAATCACATGGCTCCCGCGTTTCCATGGAGAGAGCCGGGGTGGGCGCTGCCAAGAGCCTGCACGAACTCCCCGCTTGCTCCCGTCCATGGGAGTGGAACAAAGGGGATGCACCGAGCCAGGCCCGCTTTCGCCCCGCGCCTCGTCCCCCGCCTCTCCTGGGACATGTGAGTGCCACCCGCACCTCCGCACCCCGCGGCCCCGGGGGGGGTCGGGGGGAGCGGGGTTGGTGGCTTTAGCAGGGCTACACCCTTGGGGGGCCACGTCGCCGCCAGCCACCGCCCGCCCGCGTCCCCTGCGCCGCCAGCCCCCGTGGGCGCCCCACGCCGCGCTGGGGTGTCCGGGCGGGGAGGGGACACGGACACGGGGCTCCGCTCCTCCGCCCCACTGCGGCTCGGCGCGATCCTCCGCACCCCGCGGCCCGGCCGGGACCGTGCCGGAGACGCCTGGAGAAGGAGCCGCCTGACAGTGGGGTATCAGGGCGAGCACCCCCAGTGTCAGCCGGTGCCCCCCACACCCTGTCTGGGGTGTATCAGCTTCTCCAGCCACTCTTCCTCTCCCGGGTTTGGGATGACGCTGGTGGCATGAACCGTGTCCTGCCCCGAATCCCCCGGGACTCCGGGCAGGGGTAGGGGCAGGGGTACGGCGGGCGAAGGGGAAGCTGCCCGTGCCCATATAGGGCCGTGCCCGAGCGCCTGCGGGACGCCAGAGCCCTGGATCCCGCGGGAGAGGCTGCAGCCATCTCCCCCATGCCACCCCTGGGACCCGGGTGGGCTCCGGAGGGAGCGGGGTGCACCATGTGAGCTGGGTGCTGCCTCCTCCTCCCCTCCGGGGTGACGGAGGGAGGAATGCTCGGAGGAATTAATGAGACAGATCTCGCTTTGTTGCTGGCCCGATCCTCCTGTCTCCCAGCCCTTCCCAGCCTGCCAAGAAGTGCTCGGGAAGGCCTCGCACCATTAACCCTTCCCCTGCTGCACCTCCGGCCATCCCAGGGCGTGCAAACAGCCTCAGTGGGTTTTACCCTTGGCACATTCCCAGAGGAGACTCCCGAGGGCACTGGGAAGTCCTGGCCGTCCTATAAACCCCATGTCTCCCGTGTCCTGGCTGGTGGCCTCACTGCGTCCCCTGGGCAGGGCTGGGACATGAGGCTGTGACGCCGTACAAAATCCGGCAGTGCAGGGCTTGTCACCAGCTTGTCACCAGAGGCGTTGCCTCCTCTCGGCTCGTGGGGGTCCCCAGTGCATCGCCACAGTCCCCTGGGTGGAGAGGAGCTGTGGTGGCACGGTGGTATCCCTGGCGTGGTGGTGGCTGAGTCCCCATGGGGGACATGGCATGATGGGGTTGAGCGTGGAAACGGGGGCAGCAGTGGACATGGCAGTGATGGGGGATATTGAGGTGGGCAGCTGAGAGATTTTGGGGCACAGCCGGAGATGACTGTTGATCTGCAGTGAGGACAGTGGTGAGGACAGGGGTATCTCTTCCCAAGCCTTGCTGAGGCTCCTGGCCAGAGCTGCTGCTTTGCCCAGGAATCTGAGGCTGGGTTGCAGCGGGGTGCCTGGGATGGGCATTGTCCAGGGCTGGCTGGACGGGAGGAGCTGGATGGGCGTAGGGTGTCCCCCAGGAATGCCATCAGGCTGGGCTCCAGATCGTGCCCGTGGCTGAGGCTCAGCGGATGCACTGGAGCTCCTGCCATGGCACTGACCTAAAGGACAGGACCCTGGGAAACCCATGGTGGGCAGGGAGCAGCTGGCATTTGAGATCCCCAGGGCACCGTGAAGGCAGCCCAAGCCCTGGCTTTGCGTGGGCTGAGGCCAGTGCCGGGCTGGGACGAGCTCCCCGCCGCGTGCTTTGGGGTTATTTATAGGGCTGCCATTTATATCGCTTCTATTTCTGCTGCCGTGTGGGGACGATGCGAGGAAGCGAGGGGGGAGGGCTGGAGTCTGCCACCGCCCCGTGCCCGGCCCCTCCAGGAAGGGATGCTGCCGACTGCACTGGGGCCAGCCTGGCTGGGGGCAGAGCCTGCCTTGGCACGAGGGCTGGTCCTTCCCTTCTCCAGCCCTCAGGTCATCCACCTTGTGGAAAAAACTCTGCCTTGGGCTCCCAGGATTTTTTGGAGTTGGCTTTGCCAGTTTTAGCAGAAAGTAAAGTCCGAGAAGTCAGCTGTAGCACTGTGGTGGGGGTGACCACCTGCAGCTCTAGGACCAGCTGTCCCAGCCCAGGACAAGTCACTTGGTCACTCACCGTGGTTCTTCTTCAAGCCATGACTGTGTGTCTTCTTGCCAAAATTGTCATCTCCTTCCCTCTCCCAGGTCTCCCCCATGGCCAGGAGCTTTTTTGCCCCTCACCAGGCCGGTGCTGCCTCCATCTCCACAAACTTTTTTGGCCAGCCATGACTTTTGACACCGACTGAGGCTGGCCTATGCCCTTTCCTGTCAGGTTTCCAGTTGTGGTGACATTCCCAGCCTCAAGGATGTCTGTGGCTGGGGAGTACTTGTCCAAAATAGCCTGAAATAGCTTCTTCATCACCTTGGCCTTCGGTGCTGGTGCCACCAAGGCAGCGTTGTATTGGGGCTGGTGGCTTCTCCAGGGCTTGGGTGGGTTCACAGCCTCAGTGCTAGTGGTCCTCGGGCCAGCAGGGAGAAGCTGGAGAATTTCCCCAGCACTCTGCTGGCAGGACATGGGATCTATGGGAAGCTGGTCTTATATCCCATGGAGGGCAGGGAAGCGGGAATAACCTCCTGGATTTTTCTTCCTGTGCACAAACTGGCCGTGGCTGTACATGTGTGTCCAGTCATGGCTGTCCACGGAGTGTTTTGTTTGCATGTTCAGCTGTTGTGGTTGGGGTGGGGATCCCCAGGGCGGCTCCCCAGGCCTGGTGAGAAGAAGGCATAAAGGGACACCCCCAGAAAGGGAGCACCTGGGGCGTTACACCCACATTCCTGCTGCAGAGGAGGGATTGAGGCAGCCACTCTGGCTGGTTGAGCTGAGCCAGAGTGGTGAATATCCAGGGAAGCCCCCTGAGTTGGAGAGTCATATGGAGATGTCCCCTTCCTTGCACCCACTCCCTATCCCCAGCCAAGCCAGGAACAGGGACTCATTTAACTCAATTACCACCCTGGCGCTGCTGGCATGACTTGTGCCCTTCCTCTGCCCTCCCTCGGCGAGGTGTCCTGAGCTGTCAAGCCCCACCAAGTGCCGTGCAGGGTGCTGTGAAGTGCTCAGAGGGCATGGCTGATGTGACGTGTCCTCCTCTGGCATCCTCTGCCACTTCTGGAATTCCTGACCCTGTCTCCTGCCTGATCCTGGTGGTCTCCCCAAGGGTGATGCCCGGGATGGTGCCCTGCCAGGCACCTCACCCATGTGTCAGCTGCCACACAGATCCCTCCAGGACTGCAGGCTGCGGAGAGGCAGAGTCCCCGCAAGCAGCACAGCCTGGCTGTCACCCCTCTGCGAGGGAATCCTGGAAGTCCCCTCACTCTGCGTGTCACGGGGAACGCCCCTCCCGTGGCTGGGGCAGCTTTAGCGTGGCTTTCTCATTAACCTTTAATGAGAACAAACAAGCTGGCATGGGCCGGCGCTGCGGGCGCGCTGCCTGGCCGTGTGCCGGGCACTGGCTCCGCACGGCTGCCAGCGCGGCGCAGGCTTTGCACAAGGATGGTCAGAGCCGGGGCGGTGCCGGCAGTGATGCCATTCCCTGGGGAGAAGCAGCACGGGGTGAAAAGCCGGGTGGTGGCCGCTGCCCACGGCAGCCGCCAGGATGGGACTCTGCCCATTGGTGGGGAGAGCCGGGGGGATGCATCGCGTCCAGGCGAGGTAGGAGACGTGGTCTTCACGCAGGTTCTGGAAGGCTGAGGTGGAGATGGGCTTTGCAGCGTGCTGGGCTGCTGGCTCCCCCAGGCCCGTGGCACTGCCATGGAGGCTGCAGGCCGGTGGGCACCTGGGATGGGTTTTCTTTGGGTGCTTCTCAGAACCGGCCCAGCCTCACCATCTTTTTTCCCAGCTGCTCTCCCAATGTGTCTGATGATGTGCACCCACACGGGCACCCAAGTGGGCACTGGGACCTGAGGGTGCCCTGGGTCACAGCACTCTGTGGTGACACCGCTGTAATGCCAGCTCTACAGGCGTGGCTGTGGCTGGCTCCAGAGCCACGTGTGGGTGCCCACAGCAGGGCAGCCATGCCACCCTACGTGAGAGCCCCTGATGCTTCTTGTCCCCTGTGGAACCTGCAGGGAGGGGGCCTGCTCTGGGCTGAGGAAGCAATCCCACAACAGGCTCACTCTCTGGGGGAGGGGTTAACTTTGCGGGAGGACCTCATATCTGCTAGGACCCCCAAGACTCTGTCCCAGTGCTTTTCCTTGTGGACCTGTCCTGACCTTGCTCTAAAATCAGCAGCAAACAGGAAAGGAGCCTGGGAGGGAGGTGTTTCTTCCTGCTCCAGTGACGTGGTGAGGGCAGCTGATCCCAGCCTGGACAGAGCTGGCTGCTCCAGCCTGTCTGACCTGGAGGGGGGTGCCAGGCTTGGGTATTCCCGGGATCAGGAGCTTTGCAGGGACCTACAGCGCTGGAGCATGGTGACATCTGTGCCACAGAGTCTTCTGGTTGTTTAGGGCACTAAACAGGGAGTTGTGGGCCTGAGAGGTGCTGCTGGCTGCTGGGATTGACATGGAGGGCAGGTGGGTCTGCCACACTGCCCTGTGGGAGCTGGACCCCCATGGGAAGCAGGACACACATTCCCACATGGGAATTGCACCCAGCATCTTTGGAGAGCCCTGTGAGGAAGCCCTGGCTGAAGCGAGCTCCTCCAAGGCTTTGGAGACTCAGAATACAAAGTAGGGACTTCTGATCAAGGAAACCCTTTTCCCAGTGGTTCCTGGGTCTTGGAGGCTGCCCACAGGCATGCCACGGGATTGCATGCTGTGGGAAGCCTACAGCAAAGCCACGGTGGTTTTATACATACAGAAATATAACTACGTATATATTTATTCTATTTGTATATACTTATATTTAAACCCAAGCAATGCAGAAGGAAGCGGCAGTGGTGTGAGCGTCAGCTGCCCACGGCTTTGTGCCTGCCCGCAGTGGAGCCGGCAGGGATGGGGGCGAGGGGCTGTGCATCCCTCACCCAGTCTCGGGGACTGGAGCAGCTCAGGGCCAGCGGTGTGCTCGGCAAGGCGGGGTGTGCTCCCCGGCGTGTGCCCGGCCCTGGGAAGGGGGTCTCCTAGGGAAGCGATCCAGAGAGCGGCTGGATGGGGGGCGTTTGCAGTGTGTTCCCCTCCCTCCCACGCCTCAGTTTCCCTATTGGGGGGGTGGGGAGGGAAAAATAGGGAGCGAACTGGGCTGTGCTCCGGGAGTAGCCGGTACTGGTGGGGCCCCTCCTCTCCAAGGGGGTCAGGCATCCTCCCGTGTCCTCCCATCCTCCGTCCCCCTTGAGTCACGCCGGGGCTGCGGCGCTGGGCAGTGATGTCAGCCCGCGGGCAGGGGAAGCGGGGGAGGAGACTGCTGCCCGGGGGAGCCCTCCGGCCACGGCCCCCGCACTCGGGCCGACGGACGGACGGACGGACGGCATGAGAGAGCAACAACCACCCGGGACGCTGAGCCCAGCCCGAGGGGCATGTGCTGCCGCAGCACGCCATGAATGGCAAACAGAAAGGTACCGAGCACCGGCAGCACCAGGGCTCGCCGGCAAACGGCGATAATTTGGGGACCCCCAGCTGTTTGAGGCTTTCCGGGGTGACGTGGCTGGGCTCAGGCGGGGTTTTGTGGGGTGAGGAGTTTTCTTGGGAGGAAAGCTCTCCCTGACAGGGACACCAAGGACATATGCACCCGCCACCTGCAAGGGACACTGTTGTCACCGCGGGTTGCAGTGATGGGGTGTCAGGACAAGGTGTCCGTGCAGGATGGGACCCTCTGGCTGCCTGATGCTGCTGTTGCCCATACTGAGATCCAGGCTCTGCGTCTCAGGGCAGGAGAGGGGCCACAGCTGCCAGCTGCTCCGGGGTGATGCACCCCTGATGCCACAGCAGCCGCCGATGCCATGGCAGCACAGTTTTCGTCAGTAAACTGGCTTTTCCCCGCTCGTGCTTCCACATCTGATGAGGACAAACAGAGCCCATCTCCATGTCGAGCATCCCTGGCATGGTGGCCCCAGGGGACCTGGGCAGAATGGAGGTCCTTGGGGCTGCTTTTGGGCACTTGGACCAAGTTGTTTGGGCAGGATTTGTGGGGGCAGGTACTGGTACCCAACAGAATATCCTAGAGATGAGGTCAGGGGGAAGGTGGCATATGGGACCTCCACAAGGTTATGCCAGCCCAGGAGGATCCTTCTAGAGTATTCCAGCACTTCTGAGAGGGATCACAACCCACTCAGGAGCGAAGTGTGGTGCCTACGGCCAGGATGCAGTCCCATCTCACAGGGTACAGAGGTCAGCAGTGTCCGTGGGGATCCTGGCTGGGTGCTCGGTTTGTGCCTTTGGTGGTGGGGGACTTTGCTTCACCAGGACCACAGTAGTCCTGGGCTAGTTCCCAGGAGCCATCCTAGAGAACCCGTTGGGCCTGAGCTTTGCCAGCCCCTGGCAAAGCCCCTGCCCCAGTGGTGGCCGCTTCCCTGGTTACAGTTTGGGGTTTGCGTCTCCCTCTGGCTGGAGGCAGGGAGCCCATGGGATGAGTGGTGGGGTCGGGGGCTGTGAGCCCCCCCGAGGAACTAGCTGTGAGTGTCTGCCTGTGCCGTGCCCTGCCCTTCCGCAGGGATACTCCGCAGGGTAAATAAGCACTTCCTCCAATTCTTCCCATTCGCAGCTCCTTCCCTTTCCTGCCGCCCTCCCACTTGGCCCAAGGAGCCAGCAGCCTCCAGTGGCCGCAGGGGCGGATATCAGCGCCATGCCCCTACTGCCATGGGGCCGAGAGCACCCGGCACCCATCCAGCCCAAACTGCCGAGAGCAGCCAGCGCCCAAACAACCACACCGCCATTCCCTGTTCCAGTGGGGGCTGTGACCTTATGGCTGGGACTTTCTCTTCGGCTGAGTCACGGGAGCCGGGATGCCATTCACTGACTCATCTGACTCCCAAAAGCCCCCAGTCCCTCTCCTCGCCCAGCACGAGGAGGAGCCGGGGGTGTCCTGCCTGCCTGGAGGAGAGGCAGAGCGTGGAGAGGTCAGGGAAGAGGCGGCTCCCAGGCTCCTTGTGACCAAGGCCGCATGGCTTCGGTCCCCGGGCGCTCCCATCCCCTGTGCTGGGGGGGATGAGGAGCGATGGGAGGGAAGAGCTGCCGCAGCCCACGCTGGGAGCCGGCCAAGGGCCGTCCCGGGGCCGGAAGGGGCCGGCGGGGGCCGGGGTACGTGCCGGGGTTGGGGCAGCGGGGCCACAGCTGTGCAAACACGGATGCAGCGGCTGCTCGGGGGGGCCGAGCCAGCGGGCTGAGTTCACAGGCTCCCGAGGTCATCCCCGCCGTGCGCCCAAGTTGCACCCAAAGGTGCTGGGGCGGGGCGTGGCAGGACCTCCACTTGCCCCGGACACCACGGGCAGGACGGACGGTCCTGTGGCCATCGTGGCCTCCCCCACTGGGGGACTCTGGTGCCCTGCTGTGCCCCGGGGATGGCCGCAGTGCCATCAGTGTGGGGACCACAGCCCAGCCCCTCCTGGGGAAGCCCCTTGGATGCTTTAGGTGCTGCTGGCTGGTCGTGGGTGTCTTCTCCGAGGTGAGGGGTGCTGGAGGCTGCTGGGTTGGCCACCCTGGGCATTGGTGGCCTTCAGTGAGTGACATCCCTGGAGGTGCTGGTCAGAGCACCCCCAGCTCGCAGGGCTTCAGGGCTGGGTACTCAGGGGGAGCCAGTTTGGGGCGTCTCCGACCAGGGCAGTGTTGATAAACCCGCCGGAGCGACCTGAGGCTGGTGTCTGAGTGTCGGAAACAGAAACCAGCTGGGACCAACCCAGCCGGTTGGACTGCCCCCTCCGCTGCTCAGACCAGCATTCTTGGGATCCCAATCATCTCCAGAGCACCGGGCGTCGAGAGAGGAGCTGGCGGCCGGGCTGGAGAGCCCCGGGGTGGGCTCCGGCACCCCGCGCTGTGTTGCCTGTCCAGCTGCTTACTGCCCTTTTGACCACTGCCCACGGGCAGTGCTGGCCGAGGACGGACAGACGGACACGCTCCCAGGATTGCATTTCGTACGCTGGGAGAGCTGGAGGCAGTCTGTGGCGCAGAAAAGGTGAAAAGCTTGGTCGGGAGGCAGGTTTGTTAGCACTGAGCCCTAACTAAGGGTAGGGGGCGGTGGGGCTTGCTGGGACTGGACCTTTGGGGCGGGACCTCTCCTGCTCAGGAGAGAGAAAGGATGTGCTTGGGGCTTTACCCCATGGGAGGGACACGAGTGTGCCGGTGCTCTGCTGGTGCCAGCCTCATGGTAAGCCTGGCACGGGGCTCACCAGCCTGGGCGAGATATGGTGCCCGGTGGTCCCTTCCAAGCATGCCCCAGTCTCTGGTCCCTGTGGGGGCTGGCTGTGCTGCTGGTACCAGGTACCTCTTATCTCGGTAATGTCAGGAATGCACTATGCTGGGGATTTTTCCTCCTCTGTGAGCCAAGCCCAAGCGTGCCAGGAACAGAGACCCCACACCCTGCCTGCCCTGCCTCATGCAGCCCTTCAGCACCCGGCTGGCTGCCCACCGGTGCTGGGCTGGAGCATCCTTGGGGCTCCTGGAGCATCACTCCTGCAGAGCAGGGGTATGGTGTCCCTCTCCTCCAAGGGGGCTTGGGGTCCTGGCGCAGGATCTGGGTTGCAGGGTGCCAGGCCTGGGGACGCAGGGTGCTGCGGTGCATCGTGGTGGATGTTTGGGGAGAGCCATGTCCAGGGCTGGAGCGCAGGGATGTGATCCTGTCAGCAGCCACTGCTCCCTGTGGCAGTGAGGGAGCCTCCAGTGCTTTGGAGCGGGACCCAGCACGGCACAAGTGGCAGCTGGAGCCTCTGAGGTGCCTGGGCGAGTGGCTGGGGATTCCTCTGACTGCTGGGGAGTTGTGCAGGGGCATCAGTCCCCTCCAGTGTACCCAGCATCCTTCTCCCCTCCAATGCCTCCAGCATCCTCCTCCCCTTGATGCTCTCAGCATCCTTCTCTCCTTTAACACCCTCAGTGTCCATCCCCAGGCAGCAGGCTCCTTCCTGGGCAACCCTCTTTAGAGGTCCCTCTGTGCCCCAAAATAGCAACGTGGGCTGGAGAAGGATGTGCTAACAGGACTGTCCTCACCCCAAGCTGTGACCTGCCCCACACATGGAGAGCCTTGTCCTAGGGTGGTGGGTGCTCTCCCTATGGATGAGCCACTGTAGCACCCAGCTGGGGAGCAAGCACGGGTGCCACAGGCCCTCCTCGCTCAGTGGGGAGCAGATTAAAGAGCCCTGCAGAGGGTAATCTGCCCAGGCCTGCAGGTCAGCCAGGCTGCCAGGGATTACAGCTCTTCGTAATGAGCTTAATTGGGACAGTGTTGTCCTGGAAAATGGACGGACTGGCACCCAGATAACGCCGTGTCTGTGGGACCTGCCGAGTGGCTCTGTGGTCTGGGCTGGGACACGAGTCCCAAGGGGGAACCAGATGGACCTGCTGCCTCCTGGCTCCACTGGGATAGAGGTGAGTGGTGGTGGTTAGCTTTGACTGCAAATGGCTCCGGCACATCCTGGGTGCTGCAAATCCCTGGCCCCAGCCTGGCGTGCGGGGTGGCGAGGGGCACTGTGCCGGGGGGATGCCCACCAGTGGCTGAGTGGGTGTGAGCTGTGTGGGACCAGGCCGAGCCGGGGTCCTGGGCACGGGGAAGGAGTGGGGATGGCAGCAGAAGCCCCAGCAGTGCCTGTGTCCCTGTGCTGCTCACTGTCGGCCGTGCTGGAGACAGGAGGAAAGGCAAAGTGAGCCCCTTAGGATGTAGGGAGGTGGCTCTGGCTCGGTCTGTCTGCCAGGGAAGCTGTGCATCCCTAGGGTCCTGCCTGGCCTTCCCTGGTGGGGTGGGGGATTACTGGGCACTGTGCTCACCCCCAGCAGCTCCCGCAGCTCTGCTCAGGGATTGACCTGCTATCAATGGTGTCCAGGATGAAGTGGAGTATCCTGCATCCTGCCCCTCTGTGGCTGCCCTGTGGGCTGGGTTCCTCCCTGTGCACAGCTGGCACTGCTAGGGGTGGCAGGGCCTGGAGTCCCATTCTCCCCTGCTCTTGCCTTGTCCTTTGGGCTGCCCTCCCTGAGCCCAAGCCCGAGCCAGGGCTACAGGGGTGGTTCCTGTGACATGGAGTGGCAGGGTCCAGGCCCTGAGACTCAGAAATCTTCTCCATCCCTGGCTGGCATCAACTGCACTGGCTGTGGTGGGGACAGGCAGGTCCCGGCAGTGGTTTCAAGGCTCCTGACACTGTCACTGCCTGGAGCAGAGGGCAGGGGTGCAGCAGCCATGGGACTGGACACGTGTGGCCTGTGTGGACTTTCCAGGGTCTGGCAGGGAATGGCTCAGCCTTTTCTTCCCCAATGCAGAGCTCCTGGCAAAGCTGGGAACTTTCCAAAGTGCTTTGTTGTCCTTGGGTTTCCCTCCTGCTTGCTGGAGTGAGCGGAAGCAAGTGAGGAGACAGCGAAGGGCTGGGCAGCCGGGTCCAGCCCTGTGCCTTTCCTGCCGCTGCAGCAGGGTGGCACGGGTGACAGCGGACATGGGACAAGGTGGGGTTCAGGAGGAGGTGTCTGGGCTTGGGCACTGCGTAGAGTTTTCCATGGACACATCTGGGAAAGGCCATGGTAGACACCGGGCATCTGCTCCTTTCTGTGACTCCCACAGGGCCAAGCTGGGACACATCTGTCTGGGTGTGCCCACTGAGAGCTCACAGTGCCCAGAACCCTCCTTCACCAAGGGCAGCGTCTCTGGGGGCAGCATGGGATCCATGGCACTGGGGTGCCACCAGGAATGTTCTTGGGCTGAGAGAGTGGGAAATCTCCCAACCTGTGGTCCGTGGGTGCCATTCTCAGTCCTGGTGGCAGTCCTGCCTGCATGTGTGTCCTCACTCCGCTGCTGGTGACCCTGCTGTGTCATTGTCCCCAGGGCGGCCCTCCAGGTCACACTCAACGATGTCACTGTCTGTGCGTCCGCAGCGCCGAGTCCTCGTCACCAAGATCAATAGGAGCCAGTCCTTCGCCGGAGTGAACTCATCGGCCGACCGGCCCTTCAGGTAGGAGATGGTGCTCAGGCTGCCTGCCACGAGGGACAGGGACAGGGACAGGCTTGGGCTTTGTGGTGGGACCTGCTGTGCATCCTGAGGCTCCTTCCCATCCAGCTGTCCCAGCATCTCCCTCAGGGACCTTTTTGGTAGCCAGGGGCTGTTGCAGAGGGGGCTGCAGTGAACACTGAGGCCATGTGGGTGACAGAGCCTATCGTCCCAACCTTCTGCAAATGCTGTGGCCCAGGTGAGGTGAGGACCCTGCAGCCCTGTGGCTGCTGCTATTAGAGCATGGAGGGGGCAGGTGTAGCTCACCTCATTTTTCAACCAGCTCTTAAGAGCTTCCCTGTGACCATCTCATAATGTTTAATGGGTGCGGTAGAGCTGGGGTGGCTTTGAAGTGTCTTGATGGCCCTGACATCCTGCGGCAGCCAGTTTCGGGGCTGAGTGCTGGTGTGAATCAGGGTTTCCTCAGGGTCACCTCAAACCTATCTTTGAAAGGTTTCACTGGCTGCCCGCCAGCTGCAGTGTGAGGAGCAGCTGTTCCCTGCTCCATCCGCAACAGCCACTGCTGATGTTACGATCCCTTCATACCCTTCCTCCTCCTCTGCTGAACCTCCCCACATGCTGCACTTCCTCGCCAACCCCTCTGCACCAGCTCCTGGTTACCCTCTCACAGGTAGTTCTTGGGTCCCAGGCAGAGCCTCCCTGTGCTCTAACCTCCCGCCCTGCTCAACTTTGTCCCCAAGTCCTGTCCAGCCTCTGGGCCAAGTGACACTTCGTAGGTCACCAGCACATTGCTGGATTTGTGGGTACCAGAGGGGGTCCCTTAGAGACAGAGAAGAGGGAGGACTTTTAGGTGCCTGCAGCCAAGTGGTTGCTGGGGAGATGCTTGTGGGAGATGCCTCCAGGGACCCTGGAGGATGGGAATGAGGAGGAATGGTGGAAATTAGGCGCTTACCCATTGCTTGGGAGGAGGCCAAGACATTCATTTCCCCACTGATGATTCGGGGAAGTCTTTTGGTCACTTCTGTGAAGAGCAGCACAGGATGGGAGGTACAGCCTGAGGCTGGGAAATGAGGAGCCCGTGGTGTCTCCTGGGCACCGGTGGCGCGATGATGCTTTGGAAGGAGGAAGGGAAGAGCTGGTGTGAGCAAGGCGTTGCTCGCTGGGCTGGGGAGTGACTCCATTGCACAAGGCAGGAAGGGTGGTGTTCGGGTCCCGGCGCTGGGTCGGCATCCTGCGGGTCGGCCGGGGGAGGCAGCTCCATCCAGCAGGTTTGGTGACATCTGGAGAGGCATAGCATCAGTGAGGATGTCCCTGCCCCGTGTCGCTGTGCTGTGTGATGAGGTGACAGGGCTGCCGGTCCCCAGGATGCTCCCGTGCTGGATTGGGATCCTTGCCTGATCCTGGAAGCACAAGGTGGCATATTTCACCCCGCCACAGTGCCCAGGGAGCACCTCTATGCCCCTGGCAACTGGGGTGCTGGGGATGGAGCCCAGCATGGCCCCTTTGGAGGGCAACCGGGGCTGGAGCCGTTCCCAGAGGCACTCCAGGAACTCAGCCTGACTCCAGCTGGTGCTATCTCTGTTTGCCTTGGCTCCCCCCAGCTGGCACCAGGGACCCCCCACCTCCATAGAGGCTACACCACGGCCAAACTCTTGGACCCCACTGGGACAATGTTGCCTCCCTGCTCTTCTCCATCTCTGTATTTGTGGGTTTCTCCTTGTCTTTCCCATGGCTTTGGGGCAGCCAAACGCATTGCTGGGGGCTGCAGGCATGTGGTGCAGGCCGTGCTGCCCAGTCTCTTCCAGCCCTGCTGGACGCTTGGAATGGCTGCCAGGGAGTCCTGGGAGGGGCAGGCAGGTCCCAGTGGGCCTGGCTTCCATCCCGGAGATTGCCCTTGTCTCGAGACAGGGTGCCTGGCTGTCTGGGGCATCCAGAAGGACCCTGGTGCTGTGTGCTGATCCCAGCCTCTCTCCCCAGAAATCTCTCAGCTTTCACCCCCACTGTCTCCCGCAAGACTGGCTCCAGGGTCAGTAGGATGTTCTCAATGTCCCACAAGTCCCCACCACCCAAGGTGCCTCAGCCCAACCGCCTGGACGAGGTGTACGAAGCTCTCAAGAAGGGCCTGACGTAAGTGCTGGGTGGGTGGAGGCAGGGAGCTCCTGAGGGGCATGGGGACAGCTTGTGACATGGTTTGGGGTTGGCAGCTCTCTGCTCTCACCAGGCAGGGACATGCCAGGTCTCGTGGGCACGTTGCCTTGGGATCCCAGATTGTGTGGGGTCCCACATCCCACCACGTCCCATGCAGAGGCATACACTGGTTCCCACACCTGGGTCCTGAACAGAGAGCAGGGATGTGTTGCGACGTGCTGGGTTGGTGTGGGCTGTGGGGAGCAGGAGCCTTGGACACAGCATTCTGACCTGACCCCCATGGCGTGGTTGCCCCCAGTGCCTACCTGGAGGTGCACCAGCTGGAACTGGAGAAGCTCAGCACACAGATCCGTGAGTCCAAGAGGAATTCGCGCCTGGTGAGTGCCGCTTGGGAAGAGCCTTATGGGGAGTGGTGCTTTGGGTAGACAGCCGGGGTTGTGGGCACAGCTGGGGCACCTTGTGGTCCATCTGTGCCTGGGGCAGAGCCTGTTTCTGTGGGGTTGTAGGGGCCAGCCCAGGCTCTGGTGTTGGGGCTCCTGTCCCTCTGTCATGCACTCTCCAGCCCTGGCTGGGTGCTGCATGTCCCACTGCCGTGCTATGGGTGGTGGGTGCCATGTGCTGGGTCTTTGGGTGGGCAGAGCTGGCTTTGTGTTACGTCTTATCCCTTTCATCTCTCCTCCAGGGCTTTCTCTACGATCTGGATAAGGTAAGCGGGATCAGTGTCTCGTCACCCTTGTATTCCCCTGCCTTTTGCCAGGGATGTGCTACTGCCAGCCCTGCTCCGCTAGCACTGCCCTGCTGCCTTGTCCCCTGGGAAGGAGAGGGACTGAGGCTCTGCAGGCAGGGTGGCCCTGGGTGGGGGATAAAGCAGAGATGGTCTTGTAACCCGTTTCAGGCAAACAAATACTGTTGTTAGTGAGTGCAGGGCTTGGGTTAGCTCAGAGGCTGGGAAAAAAAGCACCCTGGAGCCTGGCTTGGCTCCTGGAGGACCTTCTGGAGCAGGGGAGTCTGGAGGAGGCTGCAGCACATGGGTGCTTCCCACTGGCTGCCACCCTGTAGCTCCCAGGCAGGGATTGTGACTAGGACCCGCCCCAGCCTCAGCACAGGGGACACACAGGGCACATCCTGACCTGTGGCTCCTCCACGGAGGGGCTGCGCTGCCGCTCACACCATCTCCTCTGCTTTTCCAGCAAGTGAAGTCAATCGAGCGCTTCCTGCGTCGCCTGGAGTTTCATGCCAGCAAGGTGAGAGCTGGGGCAGTGCTGGGGTGGCTGTGCTGTCCCCAGTCCTGCCCCTCACTGCAGCTCGGGCCTGTCCTTGCAGATAGATGAGCTGTATGAGGCTTACTGCATCCAGCGGCGGCTCCGTGATGGAGCCCACAATATGGTCAAGGCTTACAGCACAGGCTCACCAGGCAGCCGGGAGGCACGTGAGAGCCTGGCCGAGGCCAGCAAGGGCTACAAGGAATACACGGAGGTGAGGCAGCTGGCTGGGGTGGGCTGGCCGGGTACTGAGTCCATGGGTGGCTGCTGATGGGTCCTGTCCATCCATCTGTCTGTTCCCAGAACATGTGTCTGTTGGAGAATGAGCTGGAGAGCCAGCTGGGCGAGTTCCACGTCCGGATGAAAGGTACCATGTCCTGCTCCGTCCCTGTCCCGCTGCCTGCCTGCCTGCCTGCTGCCTGCTGCCTGCTGACGCCCCTCTGCCTTCTCTTGCAGGACTGGCAGGCTTTGCCCGGCTTTGTGCTGGTGACCAGTATGAGGTTGGTGGGTCCATATGGGTTGGGTTCTGCTCTTCCTCTGCCCTGTTGTCCTTGGGGTATCTCAGGGGCATAGGTGGGTGCTGGCGTGGAGGGCATGTTGCAGGGTGGTGGTGGGTGACATGGGTCCATGGCCGTGCCTGGGGACATACAGAGAGCACCCCTCACACTGGGGTCGTGTCTCCCCCATACCAACACCTCTGCATCCCCAGATCTTCATGAAGTACGGACGGCAGCGGTGGAAGCTGCGAGGGCGCATCGAGGTGAACAGCAAGCAGGTGTGGGACAGCGAGGAAATGGTTTTCTTGCCTCTTGTCACCGAGTTCCTCTCCATCAAGGTACAGTGCAGAAAAGGGCAGGGATGGGGTGGGCCAGCTATCCCCCTGCATCATAGAGTCATTTAGGTCGGAAAAGACTTCCATGATCAAGTCCAACCGCTAACCCAGCACTGCCAATCCCACCATTAAACTGTGTCCCCAAGTGCCACATCCACACATTATTTGAACACTTTCAGGGATGGTGATTCCACCATTTCCCAGGGCTTCCCTCCAGCACCTCACCTAAACCTCACCCTTACTGGCCCATGGCTTCATCTCCTCCTCTCCTTCCTCTCCTCCTTCTCCAGGTGACAGAGCTAAAGAGCCTGGCCAACCACGTTGTGGTGGGCAATGTGTCCTGTGAGACCAAGGACCTCTTTGCGGCTCTGCCCCAGGTAGTGGCTGTGGATATCAACGACCTGGGCACCCTCAAACTCAGCCTGGAGGTGACCTGGAAGTGAGTACCTCAGCAGGCATTGCTGGTGGCACATGGCAGTGTTGGGGATGCCCAGCATGGCATGGCAAGAGATGACCCACCCTAGGCTGTCTCCTGTCCCAAAACTGGGCTGTAATTATGGAAAATCAGAGCTGGACTGGAAGGGGTCCTGGTGTCTTGAGACCCCCCCAGGCTGGTGCACACCCCTCACCTCCCTGCTGTCCTCCCCAGCCCCTTCGACAAGGATGACCAGCCCTCGGCTGCCAGCACCGTCAACAAGGCTTCCACAGTGAACAAGAGGTTCTCCACCTACAACCAGAGTCCGCCTGATACGCCGTCCCTGCGGGAACAGGCATTCTATGTAAGTGTGCACCAGGCAGGGCTGCTCAGGACACATGGCCAGTGGAGGGGTCCACACAGGGATGTGCCTAGGCAACGTCTCAGAGGGTGGCACAGCTCAGGGACGGGTAGGCAGCTCCTTCCTCTCCAGCCATCCCACCAGGACTCCCCAGTACCGGCACCTGCTCCTCCCTCCCACGTTCACAGCTCCTCTTCTCTCTGCTCAAGAGCCCGGAGCGGGCGGCTGACAAGCGTGGTTGGTCCTTGCTGGACATCTTTCGGGAGACACTCTTCGAGAAGCTGTCTCAGAGCTGCTCCTGCGGCGATGTCTCCTCGGCCGAGCTCGGGAGATGGCCGCAGCAGGGCCGCGTAAGTGCAGGGCTGGAGCAGGCCAGTAGCTTAGCCCAGCGCTGTGGCCATCCCGCAGTAGCTGTAGCCACTCCTTGTCTCCTACTCACTATCCCTTGCTGATGCCCAAAGGCCTGATCCTGCCAGGCTGGGTCTGGCTGGTCCTGCAGAGCTAGTCCCCAAGCTAGGGAAGCCTGGGTTCACTCCCGTGCAAGAGCTGGGCACTAGTGAGTACACAGCTTCTCCGTGTCCCTGTGCTGGTGGCATTGGTGTGGTGCTGGTGACGGCGCTGGTGAGATGGTGCTGGTGTGGCAGTGCTGGTGTGGCACTGGTGTGATGCTGTCATGGTGCTGGTGTGACTAACGTGGAATCAGCGTGGCACCGGTTCAGTGATGGTGACCCACAAAGTTGGAGTGGTGGTCAGTGCTGTCCCCACAAGCTGGTGCTGGAGCTGTTGCTGTCCTTGCAGCAATGGTGGGTGGTGTCCTTGGCTCCATGTGTTGCATCCCACTGTGCTAGGGCACCCCAAGGCTCCAGGACATATGGGGCTGGTCATGGGGAGCTGGATTGCCTGCTGGCATGGGGTGGGATCCAGAGCTGGAATCTGCCAGGTGCTTGCTGACCATCCTGCTGTGCCACCAGAGCCATGGGAGCCTCAGTGCCCTCCAGCTCAGAGGGATCCTGCCCCTGTTTGACATGCAGACAGCTGGAGGAGCAGTGGCAGCAGGAGCAGGGTCTCGGCTGACACCGTTCTCCCCCTTTCCAGAACATGCTGCGGCGCCAGGAGGAGCTGGAGAACGGCACAGCCTGGTCCATCTCCTCTGAGTCCTCGGACGACTCCTCCAGCCCCCAGCTGTCCGGCAGCACCCGCCATGCCACACACAAGCCCATCGTGCAGCCCGAGGTGCAGGCCTCTGCCCCCGCCATCGAGATCTCCTTCTCCCAGCAACCAGAGGAGGCCGATGCTGTGCTTGGGGCCAGTGGCAGCAGTGTCCCCTCCGCCGGGAGCCAGCCGGAGGAGCCAGGCAGCCGTAAGAAGGAGACAGTGGCCAACGGGCATGTGCCCTACTCCCGGACTCTGAGCCACATCAGCGAGGCCAGTGTGGATGCCTCTATGGAGGTCAAGACTGCAGAGAGCCCTTGGGAGCCTGCGCCCAGCCCGGAGGACGCAGGGATGGGCGAGCAAGACGCTGACCCTCTCCCTGGTGCTGCGGTGGCAGCTGCTGTGGCAGGGCAGGACAGGGTCACTGAGGCCAAGCCCCGTGCCTCTGTGGCATGGGCCACCTCCTGCGAGGAGGAGGCTGGCAGGGCTGAGCCAGTGCAGAGCCAGGTGCCAGCACAGAGTGACTGTGGCACCAGCACCCCCACAGCACTGGCACAAGCCTCTGCAGAAGAGAGGCCTGTCCCAACCCCACCACAGCCCACCAGCATCCCCGAGGTGCAACGGGGGAAGATGGTGGATTCAGGTCTGGAGGAGGCAATTGGCCTCCTGGGCTCGGCTCTAGATGACTATCGGGGACAGTTCCCAGAGCTGCAGCCCCTCGAACGGGAGCTCAAACGTCTGGAGGAGATGCTGCTGGTGAGGGGCTCCCAGTGGTGTCACAGGGCGAGGGCATCAGGTCATGCTGGCTGGCGATGCCTGGGGATGATGGGGACAGGGCCAACCATGGTGGCAGTGCTCAGAGACAATGGAGACAAGACCATCCCTGCTGGCAGTGCCCAGGCATGATGGGGATGGGGCCATTCCTGCTGGCAGTGCCCAGGGATGATGGGGATGGGGCTATGCATGCTGGCAGTGGCCAGGGATGATGGGGATGGGGCCATTCTTGCTGGCAGTGGCCAGGGATGATGGGGATGGGGCCATTCCTGCTGGCAGTGGCCAGGGATGTTGGGGATGGGGCCATTCTTGCTGGCAGTGCCCAGGGGTGATGGGGATGGGGCCATTCCTGCTGGCAGTGCCCAGGGGTGATGGGGATGGGGACATCCCGGATGGCATAGCCTGGTAATACGAGTGGCAGGGCTGTCTTGGCTGGTGAGCCAGGATTCAACTCTACCATGCCTTCCTCCACAGCAGAAGCAAGGCATCTTCCTCAGCCGGGCCTCCAGCATCAGCCTGACAGTGGAGCACGCGCTGGAGAGCTTCAGCTTCCTCAACACCTCCGACATGGAGGACTCGGAAGGCTCTGAGGAGGAGCCTCTCCAAGATGAGAGGTGCACAGTGGGGCTCATGGCATGGGGCACAGGGCAGGAGATGGCCTTGGGGCAGTCGGAATGGGGGATGTTCAGCTCTGCCAGGGTGCCCAAGCATATTTAGACCTGTTCCTCACAGCTTAGGGAAGGTCCAGGTCAAGAAACAGCAGTACCTGGTCCTTCTGGTGCCACAATGTCACCCTGCAGCTCTCTGTGAAGGGTGGGCTGGAAGCAGCCCCTGGGACTTGTCTTCTGCCCTGTGGGTGGGGAAGGGCCAGGTCCAGGTGTCCTGTGCTGATCCACTGCCTTGATCTCTCCCTGGCTTGCAGGAGGGCTGGCAGACCCCTGCGCAGCACCAGGGCCGCCAGCGCTGGCGAGATGGGGGCAGATGACACTGGAATGTGCAGTGGTTCTGAGGCCAGCACTGACCCCATGAGCACCGGCAATGAGTTCCTGGATAAGGCTCTGGTGCTTCACCTTAACAACTGCAACCGCCTGCTGCTGGTGAGGACCAGGGTGGGATATGGCGGCAGGAGACACCCTGGGGTGGGCTGTATGTGTCCCCTTGAAAGGGGTCTTGCCGCAGCCTGGAGGCTGTGATGTGGGCAGTGAGCTCTGTCACTGAAGTCCCTGGTTTGGCTGTGCCTTGCAGAAGCTGGGCACCTTCGGTCCCCTGCGGTGCCAGGAGATGTACGCCCTGGACAGGCTGCTGCGGGAGTCACAGGTGCTGGAGATCGTGTGCCAGCTGACGGAGGAGCGCGCAGGAGCAGCCAGCTCTGCCGCTGACGGTAAAGAAACACAGCTGAGGGGACCCTCTGTGCCACCCCGGAGGCTGCGTGAAACCTGTGTCCCCTCGTGGGCATGGCTGGGCAGCGAGGGACCACCATGCCAGACAGAGGGCAGGAGTCACCTGCCAGCTGCCATGGCCTTGGGGAGGTCTGACAGCACCTGTCCCCACAGTGGTGCAGTTCTCGACACGGAAGGAAGGTGTGCTGCCCCTTTGGGACCTCTGTGTGGAAGTGCCCAATGTCTACACCTGCCCCGTGGAGCGGTTCCTGCAGGTGCTCAGTGCCCAGTATGCAGCTCCCATCAGTGAGCAGCACCCTGGTTTGGCTGATGCTGGTGAGTGGGTGCCCAGGGGTGTCTGGGGAGCTGTCAGCCTCACTCAGTGACCATGAGTGGGAGGATATGGGTGCCAGGAGCTCCACAGAGGGGTGACCATGGCTGCTGCACACCCTGATCCTGATTCTTTCCCACAGTGTGTGTGAAACTGGTGGAGGACATGCTGAATCGGCGGCTGCCCCGGCGGCCCGGCAGCACCCAGAGCGAGCAGGTCACCATCTTCCAGTACTGGAGCCACTTTGAGTCACTCGGTGCCCTGGTGCTTGACACCTACATGATGGAGCTGGCAGAGGAAGGTGGGTGTCCTCCCACCCTCCTTAAGCCCTGGGATGGGGTGCCAGAGTATCACCATAGTGATTGATCACCCTGCAGCAGTGCCATGGCCATTCTGGGGCATCACCCAGAGGCTCAGCCATCCTTGGGGTGGGTAAGTCAGTCTGATCCAGGGTGCAGCCCTGTCCCATGCTACCTTCCCATATCCCATATTGCTGTAGGTCCCCAGTGTCTTGGGGAGCAACTCCATGCATTGGCACCCTCATGGGGCCCCCTCTCCCAGCATGGATCCACGGTGCCTGGGGATGGGGGGCAGGAGTGTGGGGTGCCATGTGACTACTCCTCACACCTTGGCTGAGCTGATGGCTTCTCGCAGCGCTGCTGGCACAGAACCTCAACTCGGACGACCAGGATGTGGTGCTGCGTGCCTTGAAGCGCGTGCCCGAGGGCCGCCTGAAGAAGGAGGGACTGAAGGCGCTGAGCCTGCTCCTCGTGGAGGGCAACAGCAAGGTGGTGAGCGCCGTGTCAGCCCAGCTCCGCAGCCTGGCGGAAAACCCCCGCTTCCGCCAACGGGTACGTGCTGGGCAAGCCAGGGATGAGGTGGGCTGCTGCCACAGCCCCTGGGGTGCTGCCCCCGGCTCTGCTGCAGGTGGTGGCACTGACTCCCCTATCTCCCCCAGGCCCTCGTGTGTTTCCTGGAGCAGCTGGAGGATGAGGAGGTGCAGACACGTGTGGCAGGGTGTGCGGCGCTGGGCTGCTTGAAGGTGAGGGATGTGGGGAAGAGGCAGCAGGGCTGCACGTTCCAGAGGAAGAGGAAACACATGTGGCTGGTGATTCCATATACACTTGCACAGCCTCCTGCTCCTGGGAGAGAAGAGCTGGGGATGCCCCAAATGTGCTGTAGCAAGCAGCAGGCAGGGGCAGAGTAGGAAGGAAAATGAAGAGGGAAGAGAGGATGAGGGGCTTTTCTGCGCTAAGGGGCTGCAGCGTCCTGTGCTGCCTTCCCCATCTGACTGTGTTCCTGCTCCAGCCCTGCCAGCCAAAACTCATCTCCTTGTCCCTTCTGCAGGCCAAGGAGAGCATCGAGCAGCTGGTTTACCTGTGCCAAACCGACAAAGAGCCTGTGCGGGAGGCAGCCAAGCAGAGCCTGATGCTGTGCGGTGAGTGTCCCGCTGCTTCTCTGCTTGCTCCCCACCCACAGCATCCCAAGTGGCATCTCCTGGTGCCAGCAGTGCCCATGGGAGATGGGGCTCCGTGGCTGGTCCCTGCCTGCCCCACGCACTCTGGTTCATTGTTCCCCAAGCTCTGCCAGGCAAGAGCAAGCTGGCAGCGAGGGCCAGGCATCCTGTAGCCACAGCACTAAGCCTGGTTGTTATTTATTATTTGCTAGATGGCCCTGAGAGAACCATCTGAGTGGGTTTCTAGGCCTCCAGATCGTGGCAGCTGCTGCACAGGTTGGGACACGTGAGCTGTCTTCGTCCCCCTTGTCCCTGCTCCGGCCGCTTTGCTCACGAATGTCTCCGTCTTAGAGCCTGTCAGCCATGTCACGTTTTGGAGTCTATGTGTCTTGGTTGTTGATAGTGCACATCCCACTGGCACCCCGACACATGTAGATGCCTTGTGTCCTATGTCCCAGCAGATTGTCCATGTCACCACCTCTTGCTGGGGATGGCCGCTGTGGGCAGATTTGCCGGCAGAGCTCAGAGTGAGCCTGTAGCATGGATATGTGCATCCCTGTGTGTGCCTGGGGGTCCTGGGGGAGCCTTTGGGACCGCCATGCCAGTGCATGCAGATGTGCACAGCTGTTGGAGCCACTGGAGCTGGCACAGCCCTGAACACGGGTCCCTTGACCCCTCTGGGGCTCTCCACAAGCCAACACTCCTGCAGCCCAAACATGGGTTATCCCTGCCCCGCGTGGGCAGCTGAGAATAGGATTTGCAACCTTTGAATCAGGAGCTCTGGGGACTTTTTGATCCAGATCCCAGCTGGGACCTGCCCAGGGGCGTGCTAAGGAGAACAAGAGAGCTTTCCATGCTGTGGCCATAGCACGCAGGCTCAGCTCTGCCAGGTGTTAGGCATGTTTCCCTGGAAAGGTGGGGGTAGGTGGCCAGGGATGGGCAGGGGACAGAACTTAGGCAGTTTGGATCACTGACCGTGGCACGTACTTCCAGGGGAAGATGGTAAATCAGCTCACCGGCGACTGGAGGAGACCCTGGACAGCCTCCCGCGGATCTTTGCACCAGCCAGCATGGCCAGTACAGCTTTCTGAGACCCATGCACACCCACCTGCCATCCCTGAGGGCAAAGGCACCGCTGGGCCACCCGGGCTTGCACGGACTGGGGACCCGGCAGCTCCCGCTCTCGGCACCACACCACAGTATTACCCCGCCCGCCGGCAGCTCGCCACGGCCACACACTGCCTTACGGAGCACCGCTTCCCTGTCCCCGGCCACCGGCCCCACGGGTGCCACCTCCGCACCACTGGGCAGGGGGCTCGCTGCACATCCCACCCTCTGATCGCTATTTAAAACACCCGGGGAGCCCACCCTTCCTGCCCCCCTCGTCGGCTACTGCTGCCGGGACTGGGGCGGCGGGGAGAGGTACCGGATTTCTCTGCCTCCTCTTGCCTTCCTCTTGCTCGAGGGCACGCGCCCTGTCCCGGAAGGACCTGCACTTTGGAAACCTCGCTGTTTCTTTCCAGGAGCTGCCAGGGCCATGGGGACTGCTGCCCTCTGCCACCTGGAGTCCCCAGGACTTAAATAAAATGAAATATGAGATATTAATATATTCTGCTGGCGTTTCTTCTTTCCAGCTCCACGTGCTCCTGTCCCTCCCCAGCTTGTGGCTGTAGGGAGTGTAGTGAGATGCGGCCTCAGCCCAGAGCCTTTCCTGGCCTGTTGGGAAGTGCTGTGGAGGGCAGGGGCAGGAGGAGCGATAGAGGGACAGACAGATGGATGGACAGAAGCTGCCACCTTTTTTTTGTTTAGTTTTATTTTATTTTATTTTTTATTTACAGATTTTTGCAGAAAAACAAAAGCAAAAAATTCTTTTCTATAATGTCTCTATAAATCTATATATAATGTAATTACAGAGAATGACTAATTTTGATTTTAAACCAGAAATAAAAACAAACCTTTAAAGAGTGTCAGTGTTGCTGTGAGGGTGTTTCTTTGGGCCCAGTGCCCTGGGGCAGGGTAAGCTGGGCGTCAGCATAGCTGCCTGGAGGGTGACCGGGGATGTCATGGGAAATAACTGTGAATTTTGGCATCTCCCTGTGCTGCAACTCAGCCAAATGTTGCCAAAATTTGGCTGCGGGGCATGGGATGCATCACCCAAGGTGGTATGAAGTGGTGACACAGGATGGGGGCCACCGAAACCAGGGCTGCCCTGGGAATGGAAACAGCCCTGTGTGTGTGTCTGTGTGAATGCACACGTTCTGCAGCTCCCGCAGCTCTTGGTTATCTAGGCCCTGACTTCCAGTTTGGACCAGTAAGGACCCATGTCCAGCACAAGCAGATTGCAGCCAGCAGCTGTGGTGGCCAGACCATGTTACCAAATGTCCCTGCACCGGATGGGTGTGACAGGGAATGCTAAACCACCCTGTGAGCTGCTCTGCCTCACTGGCTGTGCCTTGTCCCAGGATATCCGCTGACCCCACCTTGCTGTGTGGGGGACACACCACTGGGCTGGGAGGGAGGCTGCTCTCTGTGTCCCCTCTTGCTGCTCGTCCCTCACCACCTTCCCTGAGGCTGGAGGTTTTTTGGAGGTTTTTGTGCCCCTCCTGTACGGCTCCTCGGCACCGACAAGCTGCTGGATTGTTGGAAGCTTGCTGGGAAGGTAGCACTATTTCCTCTGGCTCTCCCAGGAACTTTGCCCTCTTGGTGGCTGTGACAGGGGCAGCAGCATGGCTGGGGCCACCTCCCTGACACTCACAACACGATTGGTTCTCACTGCTTTCATTAAATTTCCTGAGTTCAGTGGCCTTGGCAGCTTGTGGCTGGTGACACAGAGCCTTCTGCCCCACCGAAGAGGAGGTGGCATCAGGCTACGAAGTGCACGGCGGAGTGTTGGGTCTTGTGCCACCTCCGAATGGGCTGGGCAGAAAGGGGGGATCCTGGAGATTTCTGCCTGCATCATGCAGTGGGGCTGCTAGGGCCCTTGCTCTTACATCTTGCATGGTGTCACCATGGGGCTGGGGGCCCCCAGAACTGCTCCCCCTCTCTCTGTGATGTGTCTCTGTGGTTTCACTGGTGATTTTTTTAAAGCTTGTATAATTTGCCTTCCTCTTCTCAAACCCCACACATCACCTTCTGCTGGTTTAAATCTCTGCACGTCCACCATGATGGTGCACCTGGGGAAGAGTAACTCCATGCACCAGTACCTGATGGGGGCCAACCCGCTGGGAAGCAGCTCTGCAGAGAAGGACCGGGGAGTCCTGGTGGACAAGAAGCTGTCCCTCAGTCAGCAGTCTGCCCTGGGGGCCAAGAAGGCCAATGGTATCCTGGGATGCATTAGGAAGAGCACTGGCAGCAGGTCAGGGGAACTGATCCTGCCCCTCCAGCCCTAGTGAGGCCACATCTGGAATGCTGTGTCTCCAGTTCTGGGCTCCTCAATACAAGAGAAACATGGAGTTCCTGCAGCAGATCCAACAGAGGGATACAAAGATGATTAAGGGACTGGAACATCTCTCTTACAAGAAAGGACTGAGGGAGCAGGAGCTGTTCAGCCTCAAGGAGTTTACTGAGATGACCTTATCAATGTCTGTCAGTATCTCCAGGGAGCATGCCAGAGGAATGATCAGGCTCTGCTTGGTGGTGCCCAGCAATAGGACAAGAGGCAACGGGCAGAAACTGATGCACATGAAGTTCCACATGAAAATGAGGAAGAACTTCTTCACTGTGCCGGTGACCACACAAAGGAACAGCTTGCTCAGAGAGGGTGTGGAGTCTCCCTCACTGGAGGTATTAAAAAACCATCTGGACACAATCGTGTCCAATGCCCTCTAGGATGACCCTACTTGAGCAGAGAGGTTGGACCACATGACCCACAGTGGTCCCTTCCAACCTTATTATTCTGTGATTCGTTACCCCCCACCAGGTATTAATAGACATGGACAAGAACCCGCCTCCCAAGCCTTCATTTTTCCAAGCTTAACAGTCCCAGCTCTCATGACAGCTGCTCCAATCCCTTAATCATCTTAGTGGCATGTATGGTCCTGGGAGGGGAGTAGTTTAGAGCCACAAAGATGCCCCCAAAATGCAGCAAAGGCAGGGACATCCCCCCAGTGCTGCCAGCTACCTGTGCCAGAGCAGGGGCACTGCCAGCACCAGCAGAGCTGGGGATTTATAGTCCCCTGGCCAAGTAGGGCCTATCCATCGGTGCTTCCCAGGGTTTCTAAGCAGATCCCAGGAGGTTACAGCCTTCACTTCTTTCTTCCTCACTGTAGCAGAGCTTTTTGGGGCTGGCTCAGGCAGAATGTAGCATGTTGTGGTGCATGTGATCCCATCTGGGACACCCCCTCAGCATAACCACTTTTGGATGCAGTTTTATCTGCAGATGGGATTGCGGGAAGGGGGTAACCAGGGGACACTGCTGCATCACTCGTCCCTTAGCCTTCTTCCACCTGCTTTGGGAGATGGATGAGCCCCAGGAGGGAAGCACAGTGCTTTTCCCAAAGCACTGCATCACACTGTCAGCTTTAGACAGCAAGAAATGAAGGATGTGGGTCCCAGCTGGCACATGCAACTGCAGACAAGAGCAACTGAGAGGTGGAAAGTGGCCCAGCCCACTCCCATGTTTGCTTTGGTTTGGTTTCTTTTCCCCTTTCAATAACTGCTAGAAATAAAATCAGCCCAGTGGCCAAAGCCATGAATTTAATTCACTCACCTACCTGGGTGTTCTCCTTGCCCTGCCAAAACCTCATCCCCTCCCTGCAGCACAATTCCACTTTCCAAGATAAGCTACACCTTGACTGTAGAGATCAGAGCCGGAAAGAAGGCTTCTGTCAGGGTAGGCAGGGAGCTGCAGGCCAGGACAAAATGACTCTGCTCCTGGAATTGCAAGGAATAATCCCATTATTTATGTGGCAGTAAGAACATGTGGGAAGAAACCTCAAACAGATTAACTTAGGAAACTATCGCCCAGCTCCTTGCTCTGAATGGGTCTGTGATGGCATTGCCCTACAGACACCACCAGGTCACCTGGAATTGCAGGACTGCCATTTTCACAGGACTGAACTTCAAACAAAAGGTCTTGATTTTTGGACCTCTCCACTTCATGCGTGAACTCCCTGGGAGCCACTTTCACAGCACACGGGGACAGACACAGCAGCGCAGAGCAGGTTTTGTGGCAGCATTTGTTATTTCAAAGGAGACAGTGTGCCAGCACCGCGTTTGTCAGCCAAATCTGTGTCAGCACTTAAAACATCCCCCTCCCGTACGGACGTGCTTGTGCTCAGCAGCTACTTGCTTTTCTTGTAGGAGCTGCAGCCCGTGGGAGGGTGTCTGTGTCACAGTTACATTATCCATGTGCTCTGGCTTGGGGAAGATGTTCCTTTTCCTCATTTACTGCTGGTTTTGCTTTTTTTTTCTTTTAATTGGAAAGGGTGCATATGGATTCTGGAGCACTCTGCGATATCGCTTTTTACCTGCCAGTCTCAGGAAAGTGTCCTGAGGAGCCCTTGAAGACCATCAGCACAATGTTCCCTCCTCTTGCACAGCATCCAGGCTGGTGCAGCTGCTCGGGTTTGTCACCAGGAGCAGCCACCAGCCAGAATGACCCCAGCAGACACTGCCACTTTGTGGCACCACAAGCTCTAATCAGCCCTTGCGTTAGAAATCACTTAAATCTTGATGCCAAGTCATTTTTTGGGGGTTGTAGTTTATGACTCTCTGGTCTGAGCAGTCTTAGAGTTGGACCTCCCACCTTATCCCAGGCTTGTGTGAAATCATGTTTCCAAGGCACTCACTGGGGCACTTAGAGATGATTGGAACAGCTAAGCAGCCTGAGCTGAACCACAGTAAAGCAACAGCCTCCTCGTGAGCACTGACGTGTTTCTCGCAGGGCTGTCAGGCACATCTGTATGGGCTTGTTCTCCAAGGACCACTCCTGGGGTGACAGCTGGGGCCTTGTTTCATAGAGACACCAAATGGTGCTCCAGGCAGCCTTCAAAACCTAATTTAATGCTCTCAAGCTCGACTACTCTATTCCTTAGAGCTGAGAGAGGAGTGGTGACTCCTGAGGGATTGTGAAGGTGATGGAAGTGCAGAGTTGGAATGAGGAGGGTGAGCCCACCCAGGGCCACAGCATGGTGGTCAGGAGCCCCTGGCTTCAGTTCTTTCCATTCTGCTCATGGGCAAAGTGTCTCTGGGAAAGGCCTCGCTCAGGCAATTTTTCTAGAAAGAGCATCTGCCTCCGGGTGTCTAATTTGTACAGGCTCAGAGGCTGATACTCAGGAGCACTCACAGTTAGGACTGAAGCTGGGATTTGAATTCCCTGCAAATCAGCTCAAAAGCGCCTCCAAGTGAGGAAAACCAGGATCTGTAGGGCAGACCCCCAGCCCGCGCTGGTGGATGGTCCAGGACACTTTTGGTAGAAGTCCAGGAATAGGTGTTTGCCAGGAAAGAAACTTCTGCTTCCTAACCAGCGACACTCCTTCTAGAAAAATGAGACCGTTCGCCATAGGATGGCTCAAACAAAAGGCAGAGGGATCATTAGCATCCATTTACACCCTGCCCTAGGTGAGTATTTAAAGCAGCACAAGAGGCTGCTTTACACACAGCCACTGCTCCTCTCCATTTTTATTCGTGCCTGAGCTAAATTTTGAGCTTAAAGCAGGATTCATGGCTACAGATGAAAGATACGCCATTCTCCCAAAAATTACAGCATGAGAATTGATGGCTTGACAGCTTAGAATGTAAATGATTTTTTAAAAATTCACACTACAGAAATGTTCTGAGCAGATTCTTCGTGCAGTGCTGACTTAATTTCCTTCTACGCCAGCTCATCTAGTGGCCAAAGGGAAGGCCATGGATGTGGGGTTTTTTTTTAATTTTAGCAAAGCTTTTGATTGTCCAGCATTGGACTCAAAGATCATTATGAGGTTCCTTCAAATTCAGGATATTCTGTTTTGATGATCCATATTTCTCATGCAATGAAGACCCCGGAGCTCACGGTTGTGGGTTACATCGACACCTCTCATAATTAATGGCCACTTTTTACCATTGCTTTGTAGATAATTTATTTCTCCTTCAGCCAAGGCTGCACTCACACAGCTCGTCCCCTCTGGCCCCTTGGTAAGCGGCCAATGCCCCACTGAAATGGGCTAATGGACTTATCTTGGTGTCATGATCCTGAGAAGGAAACTTGTTCAACAACCCCCAAAGGAGTATCGGTACTCAGAACGCAGCCCACGGCGCTCTGCTGCTTTGCAAGGACTTGAGAGAACTTAGGCTTAGGCAGGAGAAACCCGTAAAGCCACGTCAGGGCCTGATTTCACTCTCGGCCCAACTCCCCTGGCAGAAGGACCCTTCTCTCCACAGCACAGCTGAGCAAGCCATCAGCATTATTCACACCAGGATTTAAGGGCACATTTTATGCATGCTAATGTATGCTAATGTTTTTTCTGATGGGTTTGTCACTCGTTAAGCAGGTTGTGGTAAAGCTTAGGCTGTTGAACAGCTTTTACCCCAACCTGCAGTGATATCTCAAGAGGCACACATTTGAGGCAAGATTTTTGACGTGGATTTCAACTTTAACAGCCTTAAAACTCTTTAGTTCCACCACCACAGGTTTGTGTTGAGGTTTCTTTACATTTAGATTTCTCTCTGAATTCCTGGCCTTATTGTCCTCCAGGGACTGATAGGGGAGTAAAAGGAACAAAAAAATGCAGCTTCCTTCCAATGCATCTGATTTTTGAACTATTAATATTTTAACCCATTACTCTTGCTCCATTTCACATGGGTTTATGGTAAGAAAATACCAAGAGGATGCAGCATGAGCTCATAGAAATCTCCTCTCCTCAGTTTGCCTGTCAATCAGCTCTAGGTCTGCTACAACACTGCTGGAGATGAGAAAACATGTTAAACCCAGAAGATTCAGCAACGCAGGGAACTGCAGAAAATGAAAGACAGGCAAGCCCCTGTGTATTCTCACATGAATTCATGCATCTCACCAAGGGTGCTGTGGCTCTTTTCACCTTTTGGGGAAAATGTGGACAGAAAACACCATGGTGTCTAACTTCTGATGGAAATCAACCTTGCTGACTTCCCCAGAAGCTCGCTACTAAACACCTGGCAGCACATCCACCATTCCTGCTGTGCTGAAGCTGACTGGAGCTGGTTTGTCCTACTCGATTATGAGCTTGGCAAGCCCAAGGTCCTTTAAAACCACCAGGCAAACACCATCTTAAATCACAGAATTGTAGAATCCTAGGATCTCCTGAGTTGGAAGGGATCTGCAAGGACCATCAAGTCCAAATCTTGGTCCTGCACAGGACATCCCCAAGACTAACACCACATCTACATGCCTGATGTTGTCCAAATGCTTCTTGAACTCTGGCAGGCCTGGTGCTGTGACCACTTCCCTGGGGAGCCTGTTCCAGTACCCGGCAACCCTCTGGGTGAAGAATCTTTTCCTAATACCCAGCCTAACTCCCCCTGACAGAGTTCCATGCTGTTCCCTCGGGTTCTGTCACTGGTCACAGAGAGCAGCCATTGGTGCTGCCCCTCCACTGCCCCTCCTGAGGGAGCTGCAGCCCACAGTGAGCTCTGCCCTCAGTCTCCTCTCCTCCAGGCTGAACAAGCCAAGTGATCTCAGTCACTAATCACATGGTTTTCCCTCTAGACCCTGGTTCCGGTCACTTGTCGGTATTTACAAAACTGCCCTATGACTTTCCTGCTGATTAATTCATTATTGTATTGACTCCTCTTCCAGCTTAAGGAAAGTTTTGGTCTTTCAGCCAGGGCAAATCCCTCCTCAGCACGGAGGATGGGCTTTCCCGGTGGCCTTATTCTCCTGAGGAGTTCCTTCCCACGGAACTGAGGCACAGCCTCCTGCTCTGGAAGTTTTGCTGAGGTGAAGGGGCAGTTTTGGCCGAGGTGAAGGGGTCACTTTTTGATAAGGTGAAGGGGTCAGTTTTAGATGAGGTCAAGCGGGCAGTTTTGGCTGAGATGAAAGGGGCAGTTCCAGCTGAGGAGCGGCGTGCAGAGCTGGGGGTGTCTGCAGGCGTCCGGATCGCGGGGCAGCACTGACAGAACAGCTCCCCAGAGCTCCCCT